>CM038671.1:489671160-490091160 GCA_021605145.1 Aegilops bicornis | reverse complement strand
AATTGTTGCCCAATGCTTACTTAGATTATAAGAGTATGTTAGCGCATGACTTTATTGTTAAGAACAAGGAAGGGAGCTTAAATACAAATTGTTCTTTGATAAACATCACCTACGAGACTATTACCTTGCCTGCTCCTTCCTTGTTTAATTTATCTGAAGGTGCGTATCTCGTTGGTGGCGGCCATTCAAGCCTCACGGAACCCTACACCAGCCGGGCCGGAACTACAATTTGAGCCTCCACGACGGTCTGATTACTTTTGGGATCCAGGAGATGACTGCCCGGCCGGTGGCGGTCGAGTCTTCTTCATCTCGATGCGACCCGGCTACACCTACGGGTATTTGCCAGGCCATCCTTGGCAATGAACCAACTTAGGCCAAAATCCTAAACTTGGGGGAGTACGTATTTCCAACCGAGATTACATTTATGTTCACACACACTCATTGCTAGATGTTGGTGCTCATACTCTTTCACTGTAATATCCATGCTAGTTTATTTTCCTTTTCTTGCTTTCTTCTTGTGTGTTTGATAAATCTTAAGAAAAACCAAAAAAATAGTTGTAACTTTTAGTTAGTTTACTTTTCTTGCTATAGTAGTTGTAACTAAAAGAAAAAACCAAAAAGATTTCCCTTCTTCTTTTGCTTGTTGGGAGCTTTCCCGTGTAAATAGTTTTATTTCTTTTCTTTGGGGGTCGATAGGAGAAGAGCATAATTAAATTGTTGAAGTGGCTCTTATATGCATTATTGTTGATTTAACCAAGAGTCCATATTGCCTTGTCTTCTCTTGTTTATTGAATGCTTTCATGATTCGACTTAGTACAATGCACGTGCACTCTTATTATTTTCACATCGTTCGGTCGTGCAAGATAAAGGCAATTATGACGATATATGATGGACTGATTGAGATGAGAAAAGCTGGTATGAAATCGATCTCTCTTGTTTTTGTAAATATGATGAGTTCATCGTTCCTGATTCAGCCTATTATGAATAAACATGTTTGCAATGACAATTAGAGATTATAGTTGCTCGTGCCATGTTTAATTAGCTATGAGTTATAATGGTCCTTGTGTGCCAACATGCTATTAAAATGGTTGTGATGTGGTATAGTGGGGTGGTTTCCTCCTTTGAATGATTTAAGTGACTCGACTTGGCACATGTTCACACATGTAGTTGAAACAAATCAACATAGCCTTCACGATATTTATGTTCATGGTGGATTATATCCTACTCATGCTTGCATCCAATGTTTATTAATTTTAATGCATGTTCATGACTGTTGTCGCTCTCTAGTTGGTCGCTTCCCAGTCTTTTGCTAGCCTTCACTTGTACTAAGCAGGAATACTGCTTCTGCATCCAATCCCTTAAACCCCAAAGTTATTCCATATGAGTCCACTATACCTTCCTATATGCGGTATATACCTGCCGTTCCAAGTAAATTTGTATGTGCCAAACTCTAAACCTTCAAATAAACATTCTTGTTTGTATGCTCGAATAGCTCATGTATCAACTAGGGCTGCCCTTATCTTCCATGCTAGGCGGGTTATTCTCAAGAAGATGGCTGGTCACCGGGATGCCCAGTCCCATGCTTTATGCAAACTAAATCAAAATAATTGCAAACAAAACTCCCCCGGGGCTATTGCTAGTTGGAGGCACTCGTTGTTTAGAGCAAGCCATGGATTGATGCTTGTTGGTGGAGGGGGAGTATAAACTTTACCATTCTTTTTGGGAACTGCCTATAATGTGTGTAGCATGGAATATATCGCCATCTCTTGGTTGTTATGTTGACAATGAAAGTATGCCGCTCAAAATATTATTTATCTCTATTTCGAAATCGATCTCTAGCACCTCTACAAATCCCTGCTTCCCTCTGCGAAGGGCCTATTTATTTACTTTTATGTTGGGTCATCACCCTCTTATTAAAGAGCACTAGCTGGAGAGAGTAGCTGTCATTTGCATCCATTACTATTAATTTATATTGGGTATGACTGGATCTCTTTTACCATGAATTACAATGTCTAGTCAGTCCTTGATCTTTAAAGGTGCTCTGCATGTATGTTTCGCGATCTCAGAAAGGGCTAGCGAGATACCATCTTGTTATATCATATCATGATTGTTTTGAGAAAGTGTTGTCATCCGAGATTTATTATCATGGCTCGCTAGTTGATTATTGCAAATGTGGTTAGTGCTACCTCTTGAGCACTGCGTTGGATTTCCTTGAAGAGGAAAGGATGATGCAGCAAAGTAGCATAAGTATTTCCCTCAGTTTTTGAGAACCAAGGTATCAATCCAGCAGGAGGCTACGCTCGAGTCCCTCGTACCTACACAAACAAAATAGCTCCTCGCAACCAATGCGAATAGGGGTTGTCAATCCCTTCACGGTCACTTACGAGAGTGAGATCTGATAGAGATGATAGATAATATTTTTGGTATTTTTGGTATAAAGATGCAAAGCAAAATAAAAGGGCAAAATAACAAGGAAAGCAATAATAAAGCATAGGAATATTAATATGATGAAGATAGACCCGGGGGCCATAGATTTCACTAGTGGCTTCTCTCAAGAGCATAAGTATTTTACGGTGGGTGAGCAATTAATGTTGAGCAATTGTGAATTGAGCATAGTTATGAGAATATCTAGGTATGATCATGTATATAGGCATCACATCCGAGGCAAGTAGACCGACTCACCTTTGCATCTACTACTATTACTCCACTCATCGACAGCAGCTATCCAGCATGCATCTAGAGTATTAAGTTCAAGAAAACATAGTAACACCTTAAGCAAGATGACATGATGTAGAGGGATAAATTCATGCAATATGATAAAAACCCCATCTTGTTATCCTCGATGGCAACAATACAATACGTTCCTTGCTGCCCCTCATCCTTTGGGAAAGGACACATAAGATCGAACCCAAAGCTAAGCACTTCTCCCATTGCAAGAAAAACCAATCTAGTAGGCCAAACCAAACTAATAATTCGAAGAGACTTGCAAAGATAACCAATCATACATAAAAGCATTCAGAGAAGATTCAAATATTGTTCATAGATAATCTTGATCATAAACCCACAATTCATTGATCTAAAAAAAACACCGCAAAAAGAAGATTACATCGAATAGATCTCCATGAGAGAGGGGGAAAACATTGTATTGAGATCCAAAAAGAGAGAAGAAGCCATCTAGCTACTAACTATGGACCCGAAGGTCTGAGGTAAACTACTCACACTTCATCGGAGAGGCTATGATGATGTAGAAGCCCTCCGTGGTGGATTCCCCTTTCGGTGAACTCGGAGCGAGCCCCAAGATGGGATCTCATGGATCTGAGAAAGTTGCGGCGGTGGAATTAGGTTTTTCGCTCCGTGTCGATCGTTTGAGAATGCGTGGGTATATATAGGAGGAAGAATGCGTCGGTGGAGCTTGAGGGCCCATGAGGCAGGCGCCCCCCACCTCGTGGCCGCCTCCCTTCTTTCTTGACGTGGGGTCCAAGTCTCCTGGATCATATTCGGTGAGAAAATCACGTTCCCGAAGGTTTCATTCCGTTTGGACTCCGTTTGATATTTTGTTTCTTCGAAACACTGAAATAGGCAAAAAACAACAATTCTGGGCTGGGCCTCCGGTTAATAGGTTAGTCCCAAAAATAATATAAAAGTGGAAAATAAAGCCCAATATGGTCGAAAACAGTAGATAATATAGCACGGAGCAATCAAAAATTATAGATACGTTGGAGACGTATCATGCATCCCCAAGCTTAATTCCTGCTCTACCTCGAGTAGGTAAATGATAAAAGAAAGCATTTTTGATGCGGAGTGCTACTTGGCATAATTTCAATGTAATTCTCCTTAATTGTGGTATGAATATTCAGAACAGAAAGATTCAAGACAAAAGTTTATATTGACATAAAAATAATAATACTTCAAGCATACTAACTAAGCAATTATGTCTTCTCGAAATAACATGGCCAAAGAAAGTTATCCCTACAAAATCATATAGTCTGGCTATGCTCTATCTTCACCACACACAGTATTTACATCTTTCACAACCCCGATGACAAGCCAAGCAATTGTTTCATACTTTTGACATTCTCAAAACTTTTCCGATCTTCACGCAATACATGAGCGTGAGCCATGGATATAGCACTATTTGTGGAATAGAATGGTGGTTGTGGAGAAGACAAAAAGAGAGGGAAGATAGTCTCACATCAACTAGGCGTATCAACGGGCTATGGAGATGCCCATCAATAGATATCAATGTGAGTGAGTAGGGATTGCCATCCAACGGATGCACTATAAGTATATGAAAGCTCAATAAAAGAAACTCAGTGGGTGTGCATCCAACTCGCTTGCTCACGAAGACCTAGGGCATTTTGACGAAGCCCATCATTGGAATATACAAGCCAAGTTCTATAATGAAAAATTCCCACTAGTATATGAAAGTGACAAAATGAGAGACTCTCTGTCATGAAGATCTTGGTGCTACTTTGAAGCACAAGTGTGGTAAAAGGATAGTAACATTGTCCCTTCTCTCTTTTTCTCTCATTTTTTTATTTGGGCCTTTCTCTTTTTTTATGGCCTCTTTTATTTTTTTTATTTTTTGTCCGGAGTCTCATCCCGACTTGTGGGGGAATCATAGTCTCCATCATCCTTTCCTCACTTGGGACAATGCTCTAAAAATGATGATCATCACACTTTTATTTTTGTTACAACTCAACAATTACAACTCGATACATAGAACAAGATATGACTCTATATGAATGCCTCCGGTGGTGTACCGGGATATGCAATGAATCAAGAGTGACATGTATGAAAGAATTATGAATGGTGGCTTTGCCACAAATACGATGTCAACTACATGATCATGCTAGCAATATGACAATGATGAAGCGTGTCATGATGACCCACAAGTATAGGGGATCTATCGTAGTCCTTTCGATAAGTAAGAGTGTCGAACCCAACGAGGAGCAGAAGGAAATGATAAGCGGTTTTCATCAAGGTATTCTCTGCAAGTACTGAAATACGCGGTAACAAATAGTTTTGTGATAACATAAATTGTAAAGAGAAACAAGTAACAAGAGTAAATAAAGTGCAGCAAGGTGGCCCAACCCTTTTTGTAGAAAGGACAAGCCGGAACTAACTCTTATAATAGGAAAAGCGCTCCCGAGGACACATGGGAATATCGTCAAGTTAGTTTTCATCACGTTCATATGATTCGCGTTCGGTACTTTGATAATTCGATATGTGGGTGGACCGGTGCTTGGGTGCTGTTCTTACTTGAACAAGCATCCCACTTATGATTAACCTCTATTGCAAGCATCCGCAACTACAACAAAAGTATTAAGGTAAACCTAACCATAGCATGAAACATATGGATCCAAATCAGCCCTTACGAAACAGCATAAACTAGGGTTTAAGCTTACATCACTCTAGCAACCCATCATCTACTTATTACTTCCCAATGCCTTCCTCTCGGGCCAAATAATGGTGAAGTGTTATGTAGTCGACGTTCACATAACACCACTAGAGGCTAGACAACATACATCTCATCAAAATATCGAACGAATACCAAATTCACATGACTACTAATAGCAAGACTTCTCCCTTGTCCTCAGGAACAAACTGTAACATCCCAAATTTTCAATTTGGAATGTTATACATTAGGTCATCATGCATATCATATTTTCTCGCATTTTTCCGATCCTAGAAAATTTCACGCAACTCAAGGACCCTCGGAGAGAGTTGGAAGTTTCATTATTTTCATATTTGGGATTTCTCAAATTTTGAAAATAGGATCATTAGTTATTTATAATATCTTCATAAAGTTTTTCCTATAAAAATCTCAAGAGAGGGAATAATATGACTTTCCCAATATTTAGGAAAAATGAAGATATTATAAATAAATCAAATTTGGTTTTGGAAGATTTATTTTGCTTAGGCAAAAATGAGCATTTAAAAAAAATTATGCATGTTTGCCGTTTTTAAAGTTCATTTTGTTCGACTCATTTTTAGGAGTCGGGGAAAATTTGTTTTATTTAAATCGGAGTTCATTTGGTATTCTTTTTTAATTCGTTTCGTTGTAATTTAAAAAAAAATCGCGCCCCCCCTGGGCCAAGGCCCAGCCGGCCCAGCCAGCCAGGCCCGGCCCAGCGCCGCCGCCTCCCTCCTCTCCCTCGTGCGCACGCCGCCTTGGCAAAGTCCCGCTTCGAGACAGCCGCCCGCCGTCAAGTCCGGCTCTGCCCGCCTCTCCCGGCTTGCCCCTCCCCAAGCCACCCGCGCCGCCCTCCTCTTAAATACCGCCTGCCACCCTCTCTCTCACCCGCCCGCCGCCCCTAAGCCCGAGTCCGCCGCCCTTGCGCGACGCCGCGCCGCCCGTCGCCGCCTTGAGCCCGCCGCCCTCGCCGCCCCTCCAGGCCCCCGGAGCCGCCGCCCGGAGCCCCGCCGGCGATCACCGGAGGTAGCCGCCGCCCCGATCTGGTTTTCCCCTAAAAACACGATCCGGTTTATTTAAAAAAAAAGATGTTCGGTTTTTAAAAAAAACCTAGAATGGTTTTATTTTTTTTCGGTTTTCTTAATTAACGAACGTTCACCGACCCGTTCGTTTCAATGAACGCGTTCGTTGGATTAGTTCTGTTAACGAACGTCCGTTATTTAATCCGTTCGTCGTTTTTCTTTTAAATCGGATTTAATCCATTATTTTCATATTCGATTTCCGATCCGATTTTCAAATCTGTTTTATTTCTTGCTCGTTTATCGGAATCAGGTGATTCAAGCGCCTGGAGTTTAAATATGAAACCGCCGTTCCGACTACCCTACTTACACAGAGTTTTGCTACTATGAAGTTTTGACCTAATTTCAGATTGCTAAACCGAGTCGTTCTCTCTCGAGTTCCGACTTTCGATGCTTTATTCGATTCGATTCTTTTGCAACCAGGGTTCTTAAGTTGGACTATCTGGTTAGATCTTTTATTCGAGATTTCCCTGTGCATTAGATGAGTACTTATTGTATGCTTGTTGTTTGTCTGCGTTAGATCACCGGTGCGCCGCTTGTTACTTGAATCTCTAGGACTCGCGGATCATCGGCCAAGGCAAGTAACACTTTGATCATACTTTTCTACTACCCAGTTTTATGCATTAGATCAAACCCTCAAACACTTGCATGTTTAGGATCTAATCAAATTGTGGGATGGGAAGTAGATTGAGGTAGTACCTATTACCTGTTTACTTATGAAACCTTGGGAGTTACTTCTACGTTTGCTTGATTATGCCATGCTATGCTAGTAGGCGTGGATTGGGTGAGTGAATATCCATGACAGATGTGAGATTGTTAATTAATGGTTTATCTAAGGTGGCAACTTAAACACACATCCTGGGTGGATTGAGGCACCTGGTTTCTATCGAGGACTTGCTGTATTTCTTGGACCGCCACCAGGGCTCTAAGGGATCATAAGATTATTCAAGCTGGAAACTTCCGTGTGCAGCCACAAGCCAATTATGGGCTCTGGCGTAGTTGACTAAGTTGTGCGAACTCTTACGGGTAGGCTAGCTGATGTAGGGGATGTAGGTTGAGTACGGTCTACCCACATGTAAGGTGCTAAGCGCTTACGAAAGACTATGTCTCGGTCATCCGTTTCTCAAACACCATGTAGTCACGAGAACCAAGCGGAGGCGATCGAGTCTTGTGGGGAAAAGTCATAAACCTCTGCAGAGTGTATAAACTAATCATGATTAGCCGTGTCCCCGGTTATGGACAAATCTTGAGTATCTAGTACTTGAATATCATGTGAATCTCGACATGTTACTTCTAATAATAAAGTTATTGGGTTTTAATGAGTACTTTTAATTGGGATTGAGGATGCTGTCAACCATTCTCAATGTTTAACAACCACCATGATAGTTAAATAAAATTATTCCTTTGATGTAGGGAAAAATCAGCTTTATGCAAAAATGTAACCATAGAGCCTTACCACCAGCCAAATATGCATGTAGTATAGGCTTGTTGCTTCATTGTTCTCTATGTGTTACATTGCGGCATATTCCATGTCTTGACCCGTTTTGGGCTGCAACTTTTCATGTTGCAGACTTTTAGAACTGACAGTAAGGTGTTAGGTCGTGGTTCTATACTCGGTGATGCCGTTGGAGTTGATGGACTCACTTGTCTTCCAAGCCTTCGCTGTTATTATTAGATGGCCTTAAGCCATATTATTGTATTAAGTTCCCTTGTGGACAACGATGTAATAAGTGTGTGATTGCTACTCTGCTATAAATCCTTGAAATCTTGTGTGGTGTCGGCATTCGATCCGGGATGACACTGAGCACGCAGGCGCTAGATCCATTCGGTGCGGTCGCTCTGAGAGAATGGTATCTGAGCACACGCTGACTGTAGGACACGACCACTAAGATAAAACCCTAGATCACTATTCTCTTCCCATTTTCTAACTCCTCACCTTTTCTACTCTCTTTAGGATGAAAGACGCGAAGATCAAGTACACCCAACCGGATGAAGGCACACCTTTTGGATTTCACTTGAAGGAAGTTACCAAGTACCTGAACATTGGACTACCAAGCTTCACCGGGACTTTCAACGCCACTACTGCACGAAGAGGAGCTATTTGGAAGATTCACGCTCACGTTCGGGAAGGACATTCGCCCCAATCACCAAGCCTATAGATAGTGTTTTGATTGCACCAACTTGGAGTGCAGGAAAGAGCATGGCAGCTCACATCACCATGGGACGCATTGGAGAAGTTTATCAAGAAGACCTCAAGGACACAATCTACCAGATTTGCGGACGCCGAGATGACAAATGGGACGTCGTCGGCACCAAGAAGGATAGATCCATTGCAGCATTCATCCAGAGTTAAACCGGCACATTCGACGTCGGAGAACCAGGATGTGCAATGATATGTTGGAGTTGCGAGAATGCAAAGGGAAGGATCATCGAGCTTGAAGAAGAACTAAAGACAACTTCGCAAGGACTATATGGGCGAGATCGTAGCTCTAGCAAGACACAATAACGATCTTAAGCGCAGATTGAAGAACTGAAGAAGAAGTTGGCACTTTCGGGAATGAAGACCAGTATGTCGATTGCCCAGCGACTACATCAACATCGACGACACCGATTCGGATCCAAGTGAACCCGACTTTGAAGGCGAAGTCGAGCGAGACATTATGGAGTCTTCCTTTGGTTCAAATTAGTAGAAGTCCCCCACATATTAGTAGTATTCCCTCCATGTAAATCCTTATAGTACACGCACTTTTGCGATAGTTAGATTGTTGTAAGCCTTTGTTTGATTGAATGAAGTGATTTTGTGTATTTGCTCATGTGCATTTGGGTAGTGATTCCCTTAGACCTCATTCTATTCTAAATTCTCATCTTTTCTAAACCCATCGGATGCCTCCGAGACGCGACTCGGATTCGCTTTTCCCGCCAGAGATCGCCCAACCGATCCAAAGGCGAATACCACGATTCAAACATTGGTGCGAGAACCGAGGGCAACAACAACAACAACAACAACAACAACCCACCGCCACCACCACTGCGGATCATCGACTCGTTTCCTTATACTAAACCCGCCGGTGTATTCGATGCACCGAGCCAATTGTAGCAGATGGTGGCTCCATAAGATAGGAAGGGAGCTGACCACTGCGGGATGCACGGATGGAGAAAGAGTGAAGTTTGCAGCACATCGGCTTGAAGGACCCGCAGCAGCATGGTGGGAGAATTTCACAGCCACTTACCCTGTGAACAACTTTGTCACATGGGATCAATTTCAGCAAGCTTTTCAGACCGCCCATGTTTGGCGGAGCTATGGCCATGAAGAAGCGTGAGTTTCGCAATTTACTCCAAGGAGGAAGAATTTGTTGGCGATCGTGGATGACTTTAGTAAACTAGCACGTTATGCCCCGGATAGCGTTACTCTTGATGCATCTAAACAAGAGAAGTTTCTAGAAGGACTGAATGATGAGTTGACATGCCGTTGATGGTAGCGGTTTCAATAACTACGGGGAGTTAGTAGATCGAGCCCTCATGATTGAAGGAAAGCGTGACAAATTGAGAACCATAAGCGGAAGTATGGGCAAGGGAAGTATAACTGGAGCTCTGCGAAACCTCGTTATACCCCTAAGTCAGGAATTCAGTTTCAGCATACCCATGGAGGAGGTAATTAGCATAACCATATGACACCAAGAATGGGAGCAGGGAATGGAGGAAGTAATGGACAGAATCGCACCAACCCGTCAACACCATCCAAAGTAGACACGAGTCATATTACTTGCTTTAAGTGCCGCAAGACTGGGCACTATGCCAATGATTTGCCCGAGAAGGCCAGAATGGAAATGGCAATGGAAGCTCTGGAAAGAAGCCCAACCCTTTCAATAGGGGACAGGTGAACCACATTGAAGTGGAGGAGGTTGAAGATCAGCCCGATGCAGTAATCGGTAAAGTTTTTGGTTAAGTCATTTACTGCAGTTGTTCTTTTCGATACTAGTGCATCGCATTCATACATATCAAGGGGATTTGTGGATAAGTACAAGTTACCAACCCAAGCCCTTAGGTCACCCATGCTAGTAACCTCACCCGGAGCAGAGTACATGGCTAGTAAATGGTGTGATCGAGCGCCATTAAGGATTGGACACTATGTTTTCCCCTCGGACCTAATAGTTACGGAATCCCAAGGATTGGATGTGATATTAGGTATGGATTGGTTATCAAGATATGGAGGAAACATAGATTGCACCACAAAGTCAATTTTGCTCACCACACGGAAGGAAGAAGGATTAAGTATGTATCACGGCATCGGTAGAAGAGCGCAAGTAAATTGCTTATCGGGAGTGGTGCGGGAAGAAGTACCGATGGTGAAGGATTATCTGATGTATTTAGGAAGAGTTGCCGGGAATGCCACGGATAGAGACATTGAGTTTTGATAGAACTTTTGCGAGAACAGGCCCAATATCGAAGCGACCATATAGGATGCCAAAGACAGGATTTGGCGGAAATCAAGAAGCGATTAAGGAACTATTGGATAAAGGTTTTATACGCCCAAGTTCTTCACCTTGGGGATCACCCGTTTGCTAGTGGAGAAGAAGGATGGATCGTTAAGAATGGTTGTTGATTATCGTGGATTGAATGAAGTAACAATCAAGAACAAGTACCCACTACCTATGATAAATGACCTGTTTGATCGCTTGCAAGGAGCCAAGGTGTTTTCCAAGATCGACTTGCGATCGTGGTACCATCGATTGAAGATTCGGGAGCAGGACATACCCAAGACAGCATTTACCACGAGATATGGACTATCTGAGTATACCGTTATGTCATTTGGGTGACTAACACACCAGCCTATTTCATGAACACGATGAAGAAAGTGTTTTTGGAGTTTTTTGATTAGTTCGTAGTGGTGTTATTTGATGACATTTTGATTTTCTCGAAGAATGAAGAGGAACACAAGGAACATTGCGATTGGTTTTGGAGAAACCGAGGGAACACAGGTTGTATGCCAAGTTAAGCAAATGTGAGTTTTGGCTAAAGGAAGTTGGATTTCGGACATGTTATATCCGGAGAAGGGATAGCTATTGACCCCACAAAAGTTGAGACCGTAACCAAATGGGAAGCACCAACGGCAGTTGGAGAGATTCGAGTTTCCTTGGACTCGCAGGATACTACCGAAGGTTCATTGAGAATTTCTCAAGGATTGCTAAACCTATGACAGAATTGTTGAAGAAGGAAAACAAATTCGTATGGGTGAGGGCTGTGGAGGCAAGTTTTCAGGAGTTGAAGAAAAGATTAGTTACCTCACCAGTTTTGATATTGCGGATCGGACCAAGGATTATGAGGTGTATTGCGGCGCTTCACGTCGAGGACTTGGAGCGAGTGCTTATGCAGGAAGGAAGAGTTGTTTCGTATGCTTCACGACAACTTAAGCCCCATGAGTTGAATTATGCCACTCATGATTTGGAGTTAGCAACCGTTGTACATGCCACGAAGGCGTGGAGACATTTTCTCATTGGAAATCATTGTGAAGTATATACGGATCACAAGAGTTTGAAGTACATCTTCACACGGAAGGAATTGAATCTCGAGACAAAGGAGATGGTTAGAGCTTATCAAGGATTATGACATGAGATTGCATTATCACCGGGAAGGCTAATGTAAAGGCAGAGCGCATTGAGCCGTAAGAGCCACGTTAATACCCTAATGATGGGAGGAATACCCAATGAGTTAGCGGAGGACCTTCGAGAGCTATGTTTGGAAATAGTTCCGAGAGGCTATGTAGCGACATTGGAGATTCGATCAACAACGATGGACAAAATCGGAGAAGCCCAAAAGGCGGATAAGGAAGTTGCCTCTATAAAGGAGAAAATGAGCAAAGGAAAAGCTAAAGGATTTCGTGAGGATGAGCACGATACCCTATGGTTTGAAGACCGTGTTTATGTGCCCAATGACCCGTAGATCGGAAGTTGATTTTACAAGAAGCTCATGATTCACCCTATTCGATTCACCCAGGAAATACCAAGATGTACTTGGATTTGAAGAATACTTTACGGTGGACCGGAATGAAGAAGGATATTGCGGAGTATGTAGCAGTTTGCGATGTATGTCGGAAGGTAAAGGCGAACATCGAAGCGGCAGGATTGTTACAACCATTACCGACACCCGAATGGAAGTGGGATAAACTAGGCATGGATTTTATCACAGGATTACCAAAGACTCGTTCAGGATATGACTCGATTTGGGTTATAGTCGACCGTTTAACAAAGGTAGCTCATTTCATTCGGTCAAGACTACCTATAGCAGTGCTAAGTTGGCAAAGATATACATGACCAGAATTGTGTGCTTACACGGAGTTCGAGGAGCAACGTGTCGGATAAAGGAACCAGTTTACCTCGAAATTTTGGAACGGTTACACGAAACATTGGGAACCCGATTGGAATTGAGTACAGCTTTCCACCCACAGACCAATGGAGCCAGACCGAGAGAGTCAATCAGATTTTGGAGGACATCTTTGAGAGCTTGTGCCCTAGATTATGGATCTAGCTGGGATGACAATTTGCCGTATGCAGAATTTTCCTACAACAACAGTTACCAAACCAGTTTGAAGATGGCACCTTCGAGGCTTTGTATGGAAGAAGGTGCATGACACCGTTGTTATGGGAATGGCCGGAGATCGTCGGTTGTTTGGACCAGATTTGATTAAGGAGTCCGAGCAGAAAGTTAAGTTGATTCGAGACGAGCTCAAGGTAGCCCAGTCCGGACAAAAGAGCTATGCCGATTCAAAGCGCAATGCGATTGAGTATGAAGTTGGAGACAGTATATCTCGAGTATCCCGCTTGAGGAGTTAAGCGTTTTGGAGTTAAAGGAAAGTTAGCACCCGTTTCGTTGGACCGTATAAGATTTTTGCAACGCATGGGAGAAGTTGCTTATAAGTTGGAATTACGGAAGGACTGTCGGGAGTTCATGATGTATTCCATGTTTCTCGATTGAAGAAATGTCACCCGAGATAGCGGAGAGGTACCGTTAAGAGACACAGTGCCATGGAAGCAATTCAGTTGAAGGATGACTTGACATATGAGGAGAAACCGGTTAAGATTCTCGATTATGCCGGTGAGTTACCTGACAAGGTTATCAAGTTTTGCAAAGTTCGATTGGAGCCACCACACCGAGGATGAAGCCACACAGGAAAGAGAGGAAGTTTTGCTCGGGGACCACCCTCACCTATTTTCTAGCCAACCCGAATCTCGAGGGCGAGATTCATCTTAAGGGTAGGTTTGTAACATCCCAAATTTTCAATTTGGAATGTTATACATTAGGTCATCATGCATATCATATTTTCTCGCATTTTTCCGATCCTAGAAAATTTCACGCAACTCAAGGACCCTCGGAGAGAGTTGGAAGTTTCATTATTTTCATATTTTGGATTTCTCAAATTTTGAAAATAGGATCATTGGATTTATTTAATTATCTTCATAAAGTTTTTCCTATAAAAATCTCAAGAGAGGGAATAATATGACTTTCCCAATATTTAGGAAAAATGAAGATATTATAAATAAATCAAATTTGGTTTTGGAAGATTTATTTTGCTTAGGCAAAAATGAGCATTGAAAAAAAATTATGCATGTTTGCCGTTTTTAAAGTTCATTTTGTTCGACTCATTTTTAGGAGTCGGGGAAAATTTGTTTTATTTAAATCGGAGTTCATTTGGTAATTTTTTTTAATTCGTTTCGTTGTAATTTAAAAAAAAATCGCGCCCCACAGGCCCAAGGCCCGGCCCAGC
The DNA here is from genome assembly GCA_021605145.1 of Aegilops bicornis. Classification (NCBI taxonomy): domain Eukaryota; kingdom Viridiplantae; phylum Streptophyta; class Magnoliopsida; order Poales; family Poaceae; genus Aegilops; species Aegilops bicornis. The sequence goes on along the minus strand of CM038671.1, from coordinate 490,076,903 downwards.
CAGGCCCGGCCAGCCGCCTCCCTCCTCTCCCTCGGCGTGCCGCCTTGCGCCGAAGTCCCGCTGGGCAGCGCCCGCCCGCCGTAGTCCGGCTCCGCCCGCCTCCCCGGCTTGCCCTCCCCAAGCCACCCGCCGCCGCCTCCCTCTTAAATACCGCCCCCCCTCTCTCTCTCACCCGCCCGCCCTTCTTGAGTCCGCCCCTTGCCGCCCGCCGCCGCCCGCCGTCCCTTGACGGCAGAGCCCGCCGCCCTCACCGCCCCTCCCGAGCCCCCGGGCCGCCGCCCGGAGCGGGCGATCACCGGAGGTAGCCGCCGCCCCGATCCGGTTTTCCCCTAAAAACCCGATTCGGTTTATTTAAAAAAAAAGATGTTCGGTTTTTAAAAAAACCTAGAATGGTTTTATTTTTTTTTGGTTTTCTTAATTAACGAACGTTCACCGACCCGTTCGTTTCAATGAACGCGTTCGTTGGATTAGTTCTGTTAACGAACGTCCGTTATTTAATCCGTTAAATCGTTTTTCTTTTAAATCGGATTTAATCCATTATTTTCAGATTCGATTTCGATCCGATTTTCAAATCTGTTTTATTTCTTGCTCGTTTATCGGAATCGGTGATTCAAGCGCTGGAGTTTCAGAATGTGAAACCGCCGTTCGACTACCCTACTTACACAGAGTTTTGCTACTATGAAGTTTTGACCTAATTTCAGATTGCTAAACCGAGTCGTTCTCTCTCGAGTTCCGACTTTCGATGCTTTATTCGATTCGATTCTTTTGCAACGAGGGTTCTTAAGTTGGACTATCTGGTTAGATCTTTTATTCGAGATTTCCTGTGCATTAGATGAGTACTTATTGTATGCTTGTTGTTTGTCTGCGTTAGATCACCCGGAGTGCGCCGCTTGTTACTTCGAATCTCTAGGACTCGCGGATCATCAGCAAGGCAAGTAACACTTTGATCATACTTTTCTACTACCCAGTTTTATGCATTAGATCAAACCCTCAAACACTTGCATGTTTAGGATCTAATCAAATTGTGGGATGGGAAGTAGATTGAGGTAGTACCTATTACCTGTTTTACTTATGAAACCTTGGGAGTTACTTCTACGTTTGCTTGATTATGCCATGCTATTGCTAGTAGACGTGGATTGGGTGAGTGAATATCCATGACAGATGTGAGATTGTTAATTAATGGTTTATCTAAGGTGGCAACTTAAACACACATCTGGGTGGATTGAGGCACTGGTTTCTATCGAGGACTTGCACTGTATTTCTTCGGACCGCCACCCGTGCTCTAAGGGATCATAAGATTATTCAAACTGGAAACTTCCGTGTGCAGCCACAAGCCAATTATGGGCTCTGGCGTAGTTGACTAAGTTGTGCGAACTCTTACGGGTAGGCTAGCTGATGTAGGGGATGTAGGTTGGTACGGTCTACCCACATGTAAGGTGCTAAGCGCTTACGAAAGACTATGTCTCGGTCATCCGTTTCTCAAACACCATGTAGTCACGAGAACCAAGCGGAGGCGATCGAGTCTTGTGGGGAAAAGTCATAAACCTCTGCAGAGTGTATAAACTAATCATGATTAGCCGTGTCCCCGGTTATGGACAAATCTTGAGTATCTAGTACTTGAATATCATGTGAATCTCGACATGTTACTTCTAATAATAAAGTTATTGGGTTTTAATGAGTACTTTTAATTGGGATTGAGGATGTCAACCATTCTCAATGTTTAACAACCACCATGATAGTTAAATAAAATTATTCCTTTGATGTAGGGAAAAATCAGCTTTATGCAAAAATGTAACCGTAGAGCCTTACCACCAGCCAAATATGCATGTAGTATAGGCTTGTTGCTTCATTGTTCTCTATGTGTTACATTGCCAAAGATATTCCATGTCTTGACCCGTTTTCGGGCTGCAACTTTTCACGTTGCGAGACTTTTCTGCATGACGAGTAAGGTGTTAGGTCGTGGTTCTATACTCGATGATGCCGTTGGAGTTGATGGACTCACTTGTCTTCCAAGCCTTCCGATGTTATTATTAGATGGCCTTAAGCCATATTATTGTATTAAGTTCCCTTGTGGACAACGATGTAATAAGTGTGTGATTGCTACTCTGCTATAAATCCTTCGAAGTACTATGTGGTGTCAGCATTACTGATCCAGGGATGACACTGAGCACAGAGCACTAGATCCATTCGGGTCTGGTCGCTACACAAACATAACTACTCACAAAGCATATTCATGTTCATAATCAGAGGGGTAATAATATGCATAAAGGATCTGAACATATGATCTTCCACCAAATAAACCAACTAGCATCAACTACAAGGAGTAATCAACACTACTATCAACCTACTAGCATCAATCCGGACTTTGAGACAAGAATTGGATACAAGAGATGAACTAGGGTTTGGAGATGAGATGGTGCTTTGGTGAAGATGTTGATGGAGATTGCCCTCTCTCGATGAGAGAGGCGTTGGTGATGATGATGACGATGATTTCCCCCTCCGGAGGGAAGTGTCCCCGGCAGAACAGCTCTGCGGAGCCCTAGATTGGTTCCCAAGGTTCCGCCTCGTGGCGGCGGAGTTTCATTCCCGAAAGGTTGCTTCTGGTTTTTTTCTCATCGAAAGACTTCATATAGGAGAAGATGGGCGTCGGAGAGCCACCAGGGGGCCCACGAGGTAGGGGGGCGCGCCCCCCACCCTCGTGAGCAGGTTGTGGGCCCCTGGCCTTCATCTTTGGCGACGATTTTTCTTTATTTATTTTAAGATATTCCGTGGAGTTTCAGGACTTTTGGAGTTGCGCAGAATAGGTCTCCAATATTTGCTCCTTTTCGGCCGAGAATTCCATTGCCGGCATTCTCCTCTTCATGTAAACCTTGTAAAATAAGAGAGAATAGCCATAAGTATTGTGACATAACGTGAAATAACAGCCCATAATGCAATGAATATCGATATAAAAGCATGATGCAAAATGGACGTATCAACTCCCCCAAGCTTAGACCTCGCTTGTCCTCAAGCGAAAAGCCGATAACAATAAATGTGTCCTCATGTTTAGAGGTAGAGGCGTCGATAAAAATAAAATACGGACATGAAGGCATCATGATTATTCTCATAACTACAACATATATGGATTTTGTCATATGATTACTTATGTTCAAGTGATGATCTTTTCACAATGCAAAGGTATGAATCAAAAACCTTATTGAGCACCAACAAATTATAACCTCAGTCATTGAAGCAATTGCAATTTATCATAACATCGGAAAGAGTCTATGTCAGAGCTTAAAAGCAAGTCCACATACTCAACTATCATTTAGTCATCAATAATTGCTAACACTCACGCAATACTTGTGGTTACGGAGTTTTAATCGGACACAGAGAAAGATAGGGGCTTATAGTTTTACCCCACAACCTTTTACCCCAAGGGTAATGTCAACAATAATAATTCATGCTCCCCTACATACAAATATATATATATATATATATATATATATATATATATATATATATATCATGTTCTTTCCAACATGCTGGGCTTGCCAAAGGATAAAATGAAAAAGGAAAGGTGAAGATCACCGTGACTCTTGCATAAGGTAGAGGATAATAATAAAAGATAGGCCATAAACTTTATTCTACTAGATCAAGATACTACTAATAGGATCGAACTAAGAAAACGGTAAAGATAGGAGTTGTGATGGTGATACGATACCGGGGCACCTCCCCCAAGCTTGGCAGTTGCCAAGGGGAGTGCCCATACCCATGTGATTATGTCTCCTTTGCTGATGAAGAAGGTGGTGGTGAAGACGGTGGATAATCGCACATCGAGCATAATAGCTCCTGCAACTTGCGAATAATGCCCTTGAGACTAGCAATATGATCCTTCAACAAAATATTCTCCTGCATGAGATACTTATTCTGTATGCGGGCTAGCTCAATCATCTTGAAAGCTTCAATCTATGTTGGAGTAAAAAGGTTAGGTAAAGGTTGAGGGATGTCTTCTTCTTTCACCACCGGAACTTGAACCTCCATGGCCTTTTGATCCCTTCATCCTTGTTAATCTCCTCCGGTTCCTCTCTTTTCAACTCTATCTTCAATAGCCAGGCATCCTTGTCTTTGTTGTTGGAGGAGGAAGAAGTCATGGTGCTCTAAATCTGAAACAAAAACAGCTCGAAACGAAAACAGAGGATATTCGCGTGATACGGTGGTCAAAACCTTCGGGAGTATATATAATGAATTTTTACCGACCAAAATATGTATCGTGCAAGAAAACGGAGTCCGGAGGGCACCCGAGGTGCTCACGAGGTAGGGGGGCGCGCCCAGGGGTAGGGCGCGCCCACCACCCCTCGTGGGCCCTTGTGTCCTTCGGACTTCCACTTATTTTCTATTTTTCTAAATATTCGAAAACGAAGAGATATTGCCCTAAAATTGTTTTGGAGTCGGTTTACTTACCGTACCACATACCTATTCCTTTTCGAGATGCAAGCAGTCCGGAAAGTGTCCCTTATGTATTCCTCCGGGGTTACGGTTTCAATAATATTGGTTTCAACATTTATTGGATTACCTGAGATATAATGTTTATTCCTTTGACCGTTTACAACCTTAGGATTTGTGCCTTCGAAGTTGTTGATTTTTATGGCACCGGAACGATAGACCTCCTCGATAACGTAGGGACCTTCCCATTTAGAGAGAAGTTTTCCTGCAAAAAATCTTAAACGAGAGTTGTATAGCAATACATAATCACCCACATTAAACTCACGCTTTTGTATCCTTTTGTCATGCCATCTTTTAACCATTTCTTTAAACAACTTGGAATTTTCATAAGCTTGGGTTCTCCATTCATCAAGTGAGCTAATATCAAATAACCTCTTCTCACCGGCAAGTTTGAAATCATAGTTGAGCTCTTTAATAGCCCAATATGCCTTATGTTCTAGTTCGAGAGGTAAGTGACATGCTTTTCCATAAACCATTTTATACGGAGACATACCCATAGGATTTTTATATGCAGTTCTATAGGCCCATAATGCATCATCAAGTTTCTTGGACCAATTCTTTCTAGATCTATTAACAGTCTTTTGCAAAATTAACTTGAGCTCTCTATTGCTCAATTCTACTTGACCACTAGACTGTGGGTGATAAGGAGATGCAATTCTATGATTAACGTCATATTTCGCAAGCATTTTACGGAAAGCACCATGAATAAAATGTGAACCACCATCGGTCAATAAATATCTAGGGAGTCCAAACCTCGGAAAAATAACTTCCTTAAGCATTTTAATAGAAGTGTTATGATCAGCACTACTAGTTGGAATAGCTTCTACCCACTTAGTAACGTAATCAACAGCAACTAATATATGTGTATATCCATTAGAGGCAGGAAAAGGTCCCATATAATCAAAGCCCCAAACATCAAATGGTTCAATAACAAGTGAATAATTCATAGGAATTTCTTGACGTCTACTAATATTACCAATTCGTTGACATTCATCGTAAGACAAAACAAACTTACGGGCATCCTTGAAGAGAGTAGGCCAATAGAAACCAGATTGCAATACCTTATGTGCAGTTCTATCTCCAGCGTGGTGTCCTCATAAGCTTCGGAGTGACACTTGTGTAGGATCTGTTCCTGTTCATGCTCAGGCACACAACGTCTAATAACACCATCTACTCCTTCTTTATAAAGATGTGGGTCATCCCAAAAGTAATGTCTCAAATCATAGAAGAACTTTTTCTTTTGTTGGTATGTGAAACTAGGCGGTATAAATTTAGCGACAATATAATTAGCATAATCAGCATACCATGAAGTGCTACGAGAAGTGCTTATGACATTTAATTGTTCATCGGGAAAGCTATCATCAATAGGTAGTGGGTCATCAAGAATGTTCTCTAACCTAGATAAGTTGTCTGCAATGGGGTTCTCAGCTCCTTTTGTATCAACAATATGCAGATCAAATTCTTGCAGCAAGAGAACCCATCTAATAAGTCTAGGTTTAGCGTCTTTCTTTTCCATAAGATATTTAATAGCAGCATGATTAGTGTGAATAGTTACTTTAGAATCAACAATATAGGGTCTGAATTTATCACAAGCAAACACAACTGCTAAAAGTTCCTTTTCGGTAGTAGCGTAATTTCTTTGAGCATTGTCTAGAGTCTTAGTAGCATAATGGATAACATTTAATTTCTTATCAACTCTTTGCCCTAGAACAGCACCTCTGACATAATCACTAGCATCACACATAATTTCAAAGGGTAAATTCCAATCGGTGGCTGAACAACAGGTGCGAGACTAATGCTTTCTTAAGTATTTCAAATGCTTCTACACAATCATCATCAAAGACAAATGGTACATCTTTTGTAATAAATTAGTCGAGAGGCCGGGAAATTTTGAGAAGTCCTTAATGAACCTCCTATAAAATCCGGCGTGACCAAGGAAACTTCTTATACCTTTGATGTCCTTGGGACATGGCATCTTTTCAATAGCATCAACCTTGGCTTTATCAACTTCAATACCTCTTTCAAAAAATTTGTGCCCCAAGAAAATACCTTCATTAACCATAAAGTGGCACTTTTCCCAATTCAAGACTAGATTAGTTTCTTCACATCTCTGCAAAACTCGATCAAGATTGCTCAAGCAATCATCAAAAGAGGAACCATAGACGGAAAAGTCGTCCATGAAAACCTCACAAATATTTTCACTGAAGTCAGAGAATATAGCCATCATGCATCTTTGAAAGGTAGCAGGTGCATTACATAAACCAAAAGGCATACGTCTATAAGCAAAGGCACCAAAAGGGCATGTAAAAGTAGTCTTTGATTGGTCCTTAGCCGACCCAGGTATTTGAGAGAAACCAGAATGACCATCTAGAAAGCAATAATGTGTATGTTTGCATAATCTTTCTAGCATTTGATCAATAAAAGGAAAGGGGTAATGATCTTTCTTAGTAGCTTTATTTAATTTGCGGAAATCAATTACCATCCTATAACCTGTGATAATTCTTTGAGGGGTCAATTCATCTTTATCATTAGGGACAACAGTAATACCTCCCTTCTTAGGGACACAATGGACAGGACTTACGGTGACTATCAAAGAACGGGATAAATTATACCTGCCTCCGTAAGCTTGAGTATTTCTTTTCTTACCACTTCTTTCATTTTAGGATTCAAGCGTCGTTGAGGATCACGAACTGGTTTGGCATCCGCTTCCAAATTTATTTTATGTTGACATAGAGTGGGACTAATGCCCTTAAGATCATCAAGAGTATATCCAATAGCGGCACGGTGCTTCTTCAGAGTTTTCAATAATCTTTCTTCTTCATGCTCTGAAAGTTTAGCACTAATAATAACAGGATATATTTTCTTTTCATCAAGATAAGCATATTTAAGATTATCAGGCAATGGTTTAAGCTCAAACACAGGATCACCCTTGGGTGGAGGGGGATCCCCTAGGATTTCAATAGGCAAATTATGTTACAGAATAGGTTCCTGTTTAAAGAATACTTCATCTATTTCCCTTCTTTCATTCATGAACATATCATTTTCATGGTCTAGCAAATAGTGTTCTAAAGGATCACTAGGAGGTACGGCAATAGAACCAAGACAAATAATTTCATCCTTACTAGGCAATTCTTCCTCACGATGTTGTTTACTAAATTTAGAGAAATCAAACTCATGAACCATATCATCCAAGCCAATAGTAACAACATTCTTTTTGCAGTCTATCTTAGCATTAACAGTATTCAAGAAGGGTCTACCAAATATAATGGGACAAAAGCTATCTTGTGGAGAACCAAGAACAAGAAAATCAATGGGATATTTGGTTTTTCCACACAAGACTTCAACATCTCTAACAATTCCCATTGCAGATATAGTATCTCTATTGGCAAGTTTAATTGTAACATCAATATCTTCTAACTCAGTAGGTGCAATATCATGCATAATTTCTTTGTATAAGTCAATGGGTATAACTCTAGCACTAGCACCCATGTCACATAAGCCATGATAACAATGATCTTCTATTTTAACAGAAATAACAGGCACGCCTACCACAGGTCTATGTTTATCTTTAGCACACGGTTTAGCAATTCTAGAAGTTTCACATAAAACTGAATAACATGCCCTTCAATATTATCGGACAAGAGATCTTTAACAATAGCAATATTAGGTTCTACTTTGACTTGCTCAGGAGGTGTATAGGTTCTAATATTGCTTTTACTAACAACTTGATTGAAGCTTTAGCATGATCCTTTACTCTAACGAGGAAAGGTGGTTTCTCAGCATAAGAAGTAGGAACAATAGGCTCATTATAAGTGACAGTCTTTTCTTCAACTTTAATAGGTGCAGCTACTTTTACTTCTATGGGAGGATGATATTTAAACCACTTCTCCTTAGGGAGATCAACATAAGTAGCAAAAGATTCATAGAAAGAAGCTACTATCTCAGAGTCAAGTCCATATTTAGTGCTAAACTTACGGAAAATATCGTTATCCATAAAAGATTTAACACAATCAAACTTAGGTGTCATACCTGACTCCTTACCTTCGTCGAGGTCCCAATCTTCAGAGTTGCGTTTATTTCTATCCAATAAATTCCATTTAAATTCAATAGTCTTCATCATAAAAGAGCCAGCACAAGAAGTATCGAGCATGGTGCGATTGTTATCAGAAAGCTGAGCATAAAAACTTTGAATAATTATTTCTCTAGAGAGCTCATGATTGGTGCAAGAATATAACATTGATTTAAGCCTCCCCCAATCTTGAGCGATGCTTTCTCCTTTGCTAGGCCAAAAATTATATATATAATTGCGATCACGATGAACAAGATGCATAGGATAATATTTTTGATGAAATTCCAATTTCAATCTTTTATAGTTCCATGATTTCATATCATCACATAGCCTATACCATGTCAATGCGTCTCCCTTCAAAGATAAAGGGAAGGCCTTCTTCTTAACAACATCATCGGGTATACCTGCAAGCTTAAATAATCCACAAATTTCATCCACATATATTAAATGCTCATCAGGATGCTTTGTTCCATCTCCTGTAAAAGGATTAGCTAGCAGTTTTTCCATCATACCCGAAGGAATTTCAAAAGGAGTTTCATTTTCAAAAGGTTCAGTAGGTTGAGGAGAAACTCTTTGCTCTACTGGACGGGGTAAAGATACCCCGAACAAGCCCCTCAGAGAATTACTTTCCATAGTAACAAGTGACAGTAACCTTCAGCACGCTATATAATTTTTTCCTTACCAAAATCCACCTACCAAAGGCGCTACACTCCCCGGCAACGGCGCCAGAAAAGACTCTTGATGACCCACAAGTATAGGGGATATATCGTAGTCCTTTCTATAAGTAAGAGTGTCGAACCCAACGAGGAGCAGAAGGAAATGATAAGCGGTTTTCAGCAAGGTATTCTCTGCAAGTACTGAAATAAGCGGTAACAGATAGTTTTGTGATAAGATAAATTGTAAAGAGCAACAAGTAACAAGAGTAAATAAAGTGCAGCAAGGTGGACCAATCCTTTTTGTAGCAAAGGACAAGCCAGAACAAACTCGTATAATAGGAAAAGCGCTCCCGAGGACACATGGGAATATCGTCAAGCTAGTTTTCATCACGTTCATATGATTCGCGTTCGGTACTTTGATAATTTGATATGTGGGTGGACCGGTGCTTGGGTGCTGTTCTTACTTGAACAAGCATCCCACTTATGATTAACCTCTATTGCAAGCATCCGCAACTACAACAAAAGTATTAAGGTAAACCTAACCATAGCATGAAACATATGGATCCAAATCAGCCCCTATACGAAGCAACGCATAAAATAGGGTTTAAGCTTACATCACTCTAGCAACCCATCATCTACTTATTACTTCCCAATGCCTTCCTCTAGGCCCAAATAATGGTGAAGTGTTATGTAGTTAGCGTTCACATAACACCACTAGAGGCTAGACAACATACATCTCATCAAAATATCGAGCGAATACCAAATTCACATGACTACTAATAGCAAGACTTCTCCCTTGTCCTCGAGGAACAAAGCGTAACTACTCACAAAGAATATTCATGTTCATAATCATAGGGGTAATAATATGCATAAAGGATCTGAACATATGATCTTCCACCAAATAAACCAACTAGCAACAACTACAAGGAGTAATCAACACTACTAGCAACCTACTAGCACCAATCCCGGACTTGGAGACAAGAATTGGATACAAGGGATGAACTAGGGTTTGGAGATGAGATGGTGCTGGTGAAGATGTTGATGGAGATTGCCCTCTCTCGATGAGAGGAGGCGTTGGTGATGATGAATACGAGGATTTCCCCTCCGGAGGGAAGTGTCCCAGTGAGCAGCTCTGCGGAGCCCTAGATTGGTTCCGCCAAGGGTCCGCCTCGTGGCGGCGGAGTTTCGTCCCGAAAGGTTGCTTCTGGTTTTTTTCTCATAGAAAGACTTCATATAGGAGAAGATGGGCGTCGGAGAGCCACCAGGGGCCCACGAGGTAGGGGGGTGCGCCCCCACCCTCGTGAGCAGGGTGTGGGCCCCCTGGCCTTCATCTTTGGCAACTATTTTTCTTTATTTATTTTAAGATATTCCGTGGAGTTTCAGGACTTTTGGAGTTGCGTAGAATAGTTCTCCAATATTTGCTCCTTTTCTAGCCGAATTCCAAATGCGGCATTCTCCCTCTTCATGTAAACCTTGTAAAATAAGAGAAAATAGCCATAAGTATTGTGACATAACGTGAAATAACAGCCCATAATGCAATAAATATCGATATAAAAGCATGATGCAAAATGGACGTATCATGTCATAATAAACGGAACGGTGGAAAGTTGCATGGCAATATATCTCGGAATGGCTACGGAAATGCCATGATAGGTAGGTATGGTGGCTGTTTTGAGGAAGGTATATGGTGGGTGTATGATACCGGCGAAAAGTGTGCGGTATCACTACAAAAAAATACACTTCCGTGATGATACGTGTTTGTCACAGTAGGTTGCGTTTTCTGTCATGCATGTACATCCATGACAAATTTATGACAGAATCAAGATAGTCATACCTGTGCTGTCGTAGAAGTGTTCCATGACATTGCCAAAATTATCATCACGGCGTGTCCACTTCCATGACAATAAATCGCGCATCACAGAAGTGCTTTCGTCAACACGTGGCATCCACCGTAACAGAACGTCGTTAAGCTATCGGGTCGGATTTTGGATCCGATAACCCGTTAACAGCCACGACCAATGCCGATTTTGCACGTGTAAAATTCTCATTGGCTGACGGATCCACGCGTCAGCTCCACGTTGGCACATGTGTCACTCATCCAACGGTCGAGATGGGCCTATGATATGTTGAAACATGGACCGGCCCAAAAGTGGCCCACAGAGTGTAAATGGGCGGGCCCAACCGAAGGCCCATAAGATTTTGCAGACCATAATGGGTTGGCCCAGCTAAAGGCCCACAAGATTTTGCAGACCACAATGGGCCGGCCCAGCTAAAGGCCCACAAGATTCTGTAACCATAATGGGCCAGCCCAGCTAAAGGCCCAACATTCTCTGTCAAATCGGCCCGTCAATGGCCTGTCCTAAACTTGTCATCAACGCGGCCCATGGTCACTTCTGGCCCGTTAATAGTCCGCTAAGTAATTGGGCCAAATTACGGCCCGGTGTATTTCCAGCTTGTTAAAGGTTCGGCTTCATTTGGGCCCATTTACAGGCCACCAAAACTTTCGGCCCATAAACGACCGTGAAGGATTTGGGTCATATTCGGCCATGTCTGACATTCGGCCTGTTTGAGGCACACTATAGCTTTGGGCCACTTTCGGCGTGTTGTCATTTTTGGCCTGTTAACGCGGGCGTAAACCATGGGCCATATGTGGCCCAACGTCATATCGGGCCCATTAACGGCCCATATAAAAATGACGATAATCTAGCCCGACCGAAGTTCCGTCCTGTTAAAGGCCCGTGTATTAGGTCGGCGCATTTACGGCCCGTCCGAATTTCTGCCTGTCAAAGATCCGCGTCGTAAATGGGCCACCATTTCGGCCTGCTAAGTACAGTGGGTTATTTGGCACAATCAGGGCCCAATCTCACTTCGGTCTATTAAAGGCCCATGTTTTTTATGGGCTCGAGATATTTACACACGTAAGCGGCCTATTTTTACTGAGGGCCCAAATTATGTTTAGGCCTGTTAAAGGCCCACTATGGGCACAGGCCTACCAGGAAAATATGAAAGCTTATGCTGATTTAGACCCAGATATTTTTAGTGGGCTACATGCCAATTATTGCCCGTAATCGTTTTTAGCCCAATTGGAATGGGCCCGATGAATGTTGGCATGTTGGGCTCCTACGAAGCTTTCGGCCGAATAAATTACTAAGATAAACCTACACTATACAAAAATAGCGTCGTAATTACTGCAGCCTGAGGCAGCATCATAAATGTTGTATCACAACAAAATAAATTCCAACCATACAACAAAAGGCCTGTTGGCATAAAGTTTATGGTCCTTCCAGATAAAAGCTTCCTGAAAGTTTGAACTTGTAAATTAGTGTACTAGATAAGTTACTAATGAGACAAAAACAAACAAAGTAGGTTAAACGTTTATACATAACTTATTTTGGTAAACTACTGTAATAAATTAGCATGTATTGTAGTACCAACTACATAATAAAATCACTTTCGGAACATATGTCCATGTAGCATGCCTACTGTATTGTCTATTTCCTCACATTCGTTGACATCTAAGGATAGACATGGTTTAAAGTAGGATGAACATAGTATGACATCATTCATATCATGGGCAAACAGATATAAGACAAACAGGCTATTTTATCATTGTGTGTGCACGTGAACATAACAACTAGATTACAGATCAAGACCAAAAGAATATCCTTCATCTCTTTTAAACCATGTAAGGTGAAATGATACGTTAAGCCAACTGTGAATAAAAGTGAACAGAGTAACTGACATTGGCTGCAAACCAAGTAGTTAAATGAACACATCACAGTACCAATCAGTTCAAGGCAGGAGGAGTAAGGACTTACAACAGCGGCTTGAACTGGTGTGCTCATGCCCTTCATCTTGCTGGTGTGGCAATCCTTGAAGATTTGCACTGCATTCGGTTCAGGGTTTTTTTGTCCGCACGGGCTTTCCTCTGTATTTGGAACAAGTCAATATATATACGATAATATGGCACACAAAAAAGAAGGAAGTAGGAGCTATTTACAAGAGCCTCGCAGTGTGCAATATAGCTACGAGATCCACATTGTCTGTTGGAATTTCACTTTAGAGCGGTTGGTTTTGTTCTTCAAGCAGTTAGCCTAGAAGAAGATACACTTGTAAGGCACATACATAAATACAAGTTCAATATGTGGTCTGATCAAATACATATAGCCTACACGATACTTTGGATGGACCCGGTGTTTAATGGGGGCTGTCCAGTCTTCATCTATAATATATTCCACTGGAGATGTTTGGGCGATTTCATTGTTAGCCTTGCCTTCAAAGTGAGATTTTCTAAGGAGGTACCGATACTGTCACAGAGCAGACTGAAAAACATGAGTGTATGCTTGTTTAGTTGCATCATATTTCGGATCCAACTTGAACCTCATCTGTTGAAAAAAGAATGTGAGTCTTATTAGGAGGAAGCTAGAAAGTATGGGACAGAGCAAGACAATATTACTAATTGCGGTGAATAACATTACTTACGGATAAATGGTCAAGGAAGGTGTTAAACTGGGTATTGTCTTTCTCATTCCTGTCTTTGGATCGGCGTTGGGAGGATACGTGCATGACACCTAACGGCAACGGCGCCTCTGATACTAACTTGGCTGACTCTGTAGCATCACGTGGCCTTTTTAAACCTGCCTCAAAATGGATCTCCATTCTTCCTCCTTTAGATTTTGTTAATATGTCAAGCATTATCCCTGATGTCTGTTTCCGCTTGTGCCGTGGTGCTAGCTCAACAACGAATATGGAAAGTGTTAGTGTACATCAAACTGTGAGAGTACATATAAAGGAGCATGCAACTGCAACTTGACTCGGTCAGGTACCATCTTCGTGTTGTGCTCATGAGATTCATCTGATCTTGCCAAGTCCTGTTGTGTCAGCAGTGCTTCGGAAGTAGTGTTAGGTGTGAAGGCAGCTTGGGGCTGGCGATTCCGAGCAAATGAACGAGTAGCTGGTTGAGATCTTGGTACAGTTGAAGCGGATCTTTGCGGCTGGTGGAGCAGGTGATCTTGTGTTTGTAGATTTAGCGGTGGGCTTGGACCTTCTCTCGCACTATAAGTACCAGAGAATCTCGGCGGAGAACCTTTTCCGTTTCACCCGACGAGTAACAGACTCCCTACTATATTATTTTCCTTGCTCTTTTTGACTTTGCCATGTCAAGTTGTACCCACAACACAAAAGAATAAAATCACTCTTCAGAACTCATTGATGCATGATACAGACAAGCAATACTTTGATGTAAGACAACCATATGAGGATGGAATATGTAAGAAAAACAGGACAGCATGACATATTCACAACTACGATGTGCAAACTAAGCAGAAGGATTTTCAAGAAAATAGAAGTAATGCAAGCTAGACACCATATGAAAGATGCAACCAATATTACTCTGCCAAGTTAAAAGTGTCTTGTCATAAGTGGCAATTCGAAAAATTAGAAGCAGTACAACGTAGAAATCAATGCAAGATGCAACCACTATCAAATTGCCATGTTAAAAGCGTCCAATCATGAGTGACTGATGCGGGATACACAACAGCAGCACTTTGATGTAAGAACATGGTATGATAGATAGATGCAGTGATACACAGAAAGCCATGTCATATGCACATGTATAACGTATAAACTCAGCAGGTGCAATTTAATCAAAATAGAAGAAATACAGGCTAAACAACATATGCTAACATGAAACCAATTATCACACTGTCAACTTAGAGCAAGCACCTGCGATGGTGGAGTCACGGAGATGAACTCATCATGTAGACTTGGGACTTCAACTTCATTAGCGATGGCGATGGCAAATCTAGAGAGTCTCTGTTTGCGTCGGTGCGGAGGACCACCAACATCCCCTAACTTACTCTTTTCCTTCCTATTTTCTGATATTGCCTTATGAAGTCAAAACCACAAGAAGATGAATAAAATTAGCTCTGCATAACTGGTTGATGCATGATACAGACGAACACTACTTTGATGTAAGGCAAGCGCAGGATAGGTGGATGGAATATATAGAAAAAAAGACAGCGTTTCATATTCACACGTACGATAGGAGGATGGAATATGTATGAAAAAATAGTAAGCGGAAGGCATTTCAACAAAAATTAGAAGAAATGAAAGCTAGGCACCATATGAACATGCAACCAATATCACTCTATCAGGTAAAAAGTGTCTCGTCGTAAGTGCCATTTCAAGAAATTAGAAGCAATACAAGCTAGAAGACAACGCAAGATGCAACCTACATCATAGTCCCAAGTTAAATGTGTCTTATGGGTAAGTGATCGTTGCAGGTATAAGTTGTAAGCTACGCAGATGCAATTCAACATAATCAGAAGCAATACAAACTAGACATCATACGGAAAACGCAACCACTTATAACAGTTCCAAGTAAGAGCAAGCACCTGTGATGCTGGAGTAGGGGAGATGTACAAATCATGTACACGTATGTTCTAGAAACAAGAACACGTGTCATATTCACAGGCATTATGTGTAAAGTAAGCAGATGCAATTCAAGTTAGAAGCAATACAAGCTAGACATCATATGCAACATGCAACCACATATAATAGTGTCAAGTTAGAGCAAGCACACTGTGATGGTGGAGTAAGGGAGATGTGCTCATCATCTACACTTCGTTGGTATCGACCTTGTATTGTCTTGCGAATCTTGTTGGGAGGATGGCGGAGTAGAATCTGTAGAGACCCCTGTTTGAGTTGCTCAAGGACCACCATCATCCAACGGGACTAATTTCCTTCAGTTGTAATGATTTTGCATTGTGAAGTCAAACCGATAAGAAAAAGGAATAAAATTCACTCTTGAGAACTCATTCATGCATGATCTTGATGAACACTACTCGGATGAAAGGCAAACACATGATGCGAGGATGGAATATGCATGAAAAAGCAGGATGGTGTGACATATTCACACCTATGATGTGGTAACTAAGCGAAGGCATTTCAACAAATTAGAAGCACTGCAAGCTAGACACAATATGAAAGATGCAACCAATATCACTCTGCCAAGTTCAAACTGTATGGCGTTTCAACAAATTAGAAGCAGTACATGCTAGAAATCATATGCAAGACACAACCAATATCACAGTGGCGACTTAAAGGCGCCTTATCATAAGTGACAATATGCAAGAATAGTAGTCTGATGTAGAAACAGGAAAACATGTCATATTCATAGGCATTATGTGTAAAGTAAGCAGATGCAATTCAACAAAATTAGAAGCAATACAAGCTAGACATCATACGCAACATGCAACCACATATAATAGTGCCAAGTTAGAGAAAGCACCTGTGATGGTGGAGTAGGGGAGATGTGCTCATCATCTACACAGCTACGTTGACTGTCTAGCCTTGCGTTGTCTTGCGAATCTTGTTGGGAGGATGGCGGAGTAGAATCTGTAGAGAAACTCCATTTCAGTTGCTCGGAAGGACCACCATCATCCAATGTCTTGCCAATTTCCTTCAGCTTTATTGATTTTGCATTGTGAGGTCATACCGACAAGAAAAAGGAATATCATTCGCTCTTCAGAACTCATTCATGCATGATCTTGGCGAACACTACTACGATGAAAGGCAAAGTCATGATACGAGGATGGAATATATACGAAAAAATGGATGACTTGACATATTCACACCTATGATGTGGTAACTAAGTAGAAGGCACTTCAACAAATTAGAAACACCGCAAGACACCATATGGAAGGTGCAATCAATATCACTACCTTGAAGTTAAAACTGTCTCTCGTCATAGGTGGCGTTCATCAAACTAGAAGCAATACATGCTAGAAATCATATTCAAGACGCAAACCAATATCACACTGCCAACTTAAAGGTGTCCCATCATAAGTGACTAATGCAGGATACACAAGAAGAGTAGTTTCATGTAAGAACATGGTGTGATAGACAGATATAGTATGTACCAAAAACAGGAAAGCGTGTCATATTCACATGTATCATGTGTAAGCTAAGAAGATGCAGTTTACACTAATTAGGAGAAATACGAGTTAGACACCATATGCAACATGCAACCAGATATCACACTGCCAAGCTAGAGCAAGCACCTTGGATGGTGGAGTAGGGGAGCGGAGACTTGGACCTTGTAATGCACTATCAGTGCAAGGAGAAACGGTACAGATGCTCTGTTTATGTTGCTGCAGAGGACTACCATCATCGCCTTCCTTACTCTTTTCCTTCCTATTTCTTGATTTTGCCTTGTCAAGTCAAACCCACAAGAAAAAGGAATAAAATTTGCTCTTCAGAACTCATTGATGCATGATATTGACGAACACTACTTTCATGTAAGGCAGCCGCATGATAGGAGGATGGAATATGTATGAAAACAGGACGGCGTGACATATTGACATGTATGATGTATAAAGTGTAAACTAAGCACAAGGTGCTTGAACTTGTTAGAATCGATTAAAGCTAGAAACCATATGAAAGATGAAACCAATATCACTCGCCTAATTAAAAGGGTGCCCTAACAAATGTATTTGACCAAATTAGAAGCAATACATGGCAACAGGCTAGAAATAATATGCAATATGCAGCGAATAAAGGTGACTCGTCGTAAGTGATTGATGCACGAGGATCTGTAAGAAGAGATAGTTTCATGTAAGAACAAGGTTAACACATAGATGTAGTGTGTACCAAAAATAGGAAGGCATGCCATATTCACAGGAATAGTGTGTAAATTAAGCAGATGCAATTTACCCTAATTAGAAGCATTACAAGCTAGACACCGTATGCAACATGCAACCACATATCACACTGCCAACTTAAAGGTGTCCCATCATAAGTGACTGATGCAGGATACACAAGAAGAGTAGTTTCATGTAAGAACATGGTGTGATAGACAGATATAGTATGTACCAAAAGCAGAAAGCGTGTCATATTCACATG
Source organism: Aegilops bicornis (assembly GCA_021605145.1). Taxonomy (NCBI): domain Eukaryota; kingdom Viridiplantae; phylum Streptophyta; class Magnoliopsida; order Poales; family Poaceae; genus Aegilops; species Aegilops bicornis. Next base: position 490,058,789 of record CM038671.1, on the reverse strand, counting down.
TATCATGTGTAAGCTAAGCAGATGCGGTTTACACTAATTAGGGAGCAATCTGAGCTAGACGCCATATGCAACATGCAACCAGATATCACACTTTGCCAAGTTAGAGCAAGCACCTTGGATGGTGGAGTAGGGGAGCAGAGACTTGGACCTTGTAATGCACTATCAAGACAAGGAGAATCGTCTGAGATGCTCCGTTTACGTTGCTGCAGAGGACCGCCATCATCGCCTTCCTTACTCTTTTCCTTCCTCTTTCTTGATTTTTCCTTGTCAAGTCAAACACACAAGAAAAAGGAATAAAATTTGCTCTTCAGGACTCATTGATGCATGATACTGACGAACACTACTTTCATGTAAGGCAGCCGCATGATAGGAGGATGGAATATGTATGAAAAATAGGACGGCGTGACATATTGACATGTATGATGTATAAAGTGTAAACTAAGCACAAGGTGCTTGAACTTGTTAGAATCGATGCAAGCTAGAAACCATATGAAAGATGAAACCAATATCACTCTGCCTAATTAAAAGGGTGCCCTAACAAATGTATTTGACCAAATTAGAAGCAATACATGGCAACAGGCTAGAAATAATATGCAATATGCAACGAATAAAGGTGACTCGTCGTAAGTGATTGATGCAGGATACTGAGAAGAGAGGTAGTTTCATGTAAGAACAAGGTTAACACATAGATGTAGTGTGTACCAAAAATAGGAAGGCATGTCATATTCGGTATAGTGTGTAAACCAAGCGGATACAATTTACCCTAATTAGAAGCATTACAAGCTAGACACCGTATGCAACATGCAACCACATATCACATGCGAAGTTAGAGCAAGCACCTGTGATGGTGGTGTAGGGAAATCGGTCTTCAGTGCTGAGCTACGTTCAATATCTTCATTTAGGCTTGCTTTGTTTCTTGAGAATCATGTGGAGAGGATGAAATTGCATTCTTTATAAGAGTATTGCGTCTCATATTAACCCATCGCCAAGTTGTCTCATCATAAGCGATAGACGCAGGATAGACAAGAACAATAGTTTGATGTAAGAACATGGTGTGATAGGCAGATGTAGTATGTACCAAAAACAGGAAGGTGTGTCATACTCACATGTATAATGTGTAAGCTAAGGAGATGCAATTTAACAAATTAGGAGCATTGGTGAGGGATACACAAGAAAAGTAGTTTGATGTAAGAACATGGTTAATAGAAAGACGTAGTATGTACCAAAAACAGGAAGGCATGTCATATTCACAGGTATAATGTGTTAACTAAGCAGATGCAATTTACCCTAATTAGAAGCATTACAAGGTAGACACCATATGACACATGCAACCACATATCACACTGCCAAGTAAGAGCAAGCACCTACGATGGTGGTGTGGGGGAATTGCGGTGATCAACTAGAGAGCTACGTTGACTATCTTCATTTAGCCTTGTTGTTTCTTGAGAATCATGTGGGGAGGATGACACTTCACTCTTTAAACGAGTAGGGTGTCTCACAGTAACCCACTCGGGTGACTGTCTCATCATAAGTGATTGACGAGGGATACAAAAGAGCATTAGCTAGTTTGATGTACGAACATGGTTAATAGACATATGTAGTATGTATCAAAAACAGGAAGGCATGTCATTAATAAAGGTATAATGTGTAAAGTAAGCAGATGCAATTTAACAAAATTGGAAGCAATACAAGCTAGACACCATATGCAACATGCAACCACATTTGACAGCGGAAGTTAAAGCAAGCACCTGCGATGGTTGTGTGTGGCAATTGAGATCATCAACTGCAGAGCTACGTTTACTGTCTCCAACTGGTGATACTTCACCCATTAGAGCGCTGAAACGCTTAGTGCTTACCTTCGAATTACACTGGAGCGACTTACATCTTTTCTTTTACGCATTCATCAACCTGCGTCAGTCTGAAATACCCATGCATAAAAAAACAATAGTGTGAGTATGGGTGAAGTGTGTGTACAATTAGTACAGTGTAAAGGTAGCAGATAGCATGTCGGTGAGAAATAAATGACGGGAGACATATGATAGCTCTACAACATGCATGGCACACTAATTTACTACAGGATTCTATGAAAATAACAGTCAACTGAAAGCAAATAGGTCAGTCCATTTTTTCTGCATCGTTCGATGTACAAAGAACGGGCAAATCGCCTTCATCTACCTCAAGCCAGTCAGTGTTGACGATCTTCCTCGAAACGCCAGTGACCACTGGCCCAGTATTCCTCACCTGCCTGCACCATCCCCTCGACCTCACCGCACCGCCGTGCTTGGCACCGCCCTCCGGACATCCATTCAAGACCCGTCGACCTCCAGATCGGGCGCAAGCAGCTCCTGCGCCCCACAACCCTATGATATACACCGATGCGCCGCTTCCCCGGGGAACAGGCGGACTAGGTGCTCCGCGCGCCTAAGCGGGTGCTGCTTCTTTAATTGCGCCGATGACCACGAATTGAAATCCGGTAGACTCTTGACCTTTAGCAAAGGTGAAATAGTAAAGGAGGAAACCTTGTGCATTTAGTATCACGAAGAAGGTGCAGTAAGAAGCGCTCAATTAGTTTCTTTCGTGGGATGAATACGGTGTGAGCGGAGACGTAAGATTTTTACGAATAAGGGAAGGGGAGTACCTCTTTCTGCTGGCAGTGTTGTCTCCTCCTTCTGTTTTTTCCATGATCTTCTTGTTGTTCGCCGGAAACCAGAATTTGTGGAGGACGGTGCAGCCTTGGACGAACCCATGGCCAAGTTGTTGAGTGTGGTGTGGTGGCCGTCTGTCGGCGGCGGGGCAGCAGATCCGAGGCAGCGAACGACGGCATAGCGGGATCAGCTCAGGTGCGGTGGACGGTTGCGACAGTGGAGCCACAGCAGTGAGGCGCAGGACGGTGTGGTCAGAGTGGTTCTGGTACGGCGCATGTCGGCGTCGGCGTCGTGGATGCAGCTCTGCCTTGGCTTCAACTACTAAGTCCTTGATGGTGTTGCGGTTGCGGTTGCGTTGGACGACGACGTCGGGGTACCGGCTCCGGCGTGATGGAGGAGGGCGGCGGTGGATTGGCCGCTATGGGGTGGAAGACGGAGGAGGCTGGTGTTTCGCGGCTGGTGGAGAGGGCGTTTTCGCGCCCACGGAGTATGAATGGGGAAACAGAGGGAGGTGGGGAACTAAGGGGAAACAATGTTTCGGTTTGAGACGCGCTTGTTTGAAATTTGGGGAAAGTTACAAACTTTGCCCCCATCTAAAATTTCGGACATATTGCGGGTTGGGGGTAGGACAGTCATGTCAGGTGTCCCAAATGTGGGCGGGATAGATTTCGGCCGAGCGCATGGGTAGGCGCCCACGGCGTATGAATGCTTCTCGGAGGTGGTTGAGACTGGCGTCTTGGTGAAGTTACAAACCTACCCCGGTTTAGACCTTTGGACTTCGGGCCGATAAGCTACACGGGCCAGAGTCAGGACAGTAATTTCCTACCACCAAAACATTAGTCTCGCGTGGTTTCGAGTGACCAGAGGCCTATTTGGCTCTTCGTTCAATATTTGGGAGCAGAAGCATTAACGTTTTCGATTCTCTTGAATTGAACTTTCAGGATTTGTCAAACTTCACAAATCTTTACTCTTGAAAATCCTAAAGCTACGATTATTTTGGAATGGAGGTGGTACAATTGAATATACATTGTACACGAGTATATATTAAAAAATATGCAAATTACCTCAGTTCATGCATGGTTCCAGATATAATCTCCTTGGTTGCAAAAAAAGTTAGATATGCGTATGAATATATATAGCATGTTCAAACTCACAACAAAGATTGATGCCCCCTTTTACATCTGATTAACAAATGCCATTATCTCGGGTTCAAATAGATGAATGCACTTCCTATGAATTCGAATCTTTGAAACCCCCTTTATGTTGAATTCAACATGTATTCTATTTCGTATCTAGCAATTTGGAATGTATCCATGCAAGTGACAAATGTATAAAGTGCTTCACACTAACAACATGGAGTGCACTAATTAATGTTTATATATGAATTGCAAAAGCATCCATTGCCTGTATTGCAAACCGGTCTCACTCTATGGATCGATAATATGAAATAAACACATGCACATGCTAGAATTCAATAGAGTATGGGTGTCTGATAGACTGATTTTCGTCCATACGCAATTTGCAAAATTCATGATCTGATCAATGCCATTTATATTTTAATTTAATGCGTAGAACCGCCTTTTACACGTAGATGCACTATGCCTCGCCCCGTTCTCACAAATATGTTATATATCTCTCTATCTAACGCATAAGTGCACACACTTTATATGCATCGGCATTTCTCTTTCACACATGCTCACAATCTATCTCAGGGTGTCGGGGTGTCTCACGGACATGCTCTCTCTGTTTCTCTCTCTCTCTGTTTCTGACTACTATTTACCACTCTTTTCACTAATCTCAGATGGAAAACACTATTTCTCTCACATGCATATATACACATGCACGGTCTCTACTAGCCCTCTATATGCACATATATGTGCCTACGTGTCTCCCGCACGGACATTATCTTTAGGCCTCTCTCGCACACATTCCCCCCCCCCCCCGACACACCTCTCTCTTAGTAGTTGGCAGATATGATTTCATCATATCATTCGGTAGGATATCCCTGGCTGTTAGGCTGGATGGTAATCTGAGGCAAAGTTTTACCCTAGTTCGGATCGGACCCTTGCAGTTGAAGAAAGAGCCTACTCCTGGTACTGTATATTAGTGATAGGGGTGTGTACAAAGTACACGTGAATACCAGGCATTGTGTGTGTGTGTATACTATCGAGGAACTAGCCCCCAAGCTTGTATAACATACTAAGGGCCTAGGGTTACAAATCATATATAGTCGGCTTATCACCAGTGGGGATAGAGTCCTCCACGACTCTGGTAGCTTCGTGTTATGCATGAGTCCTCCACATGGGTCTTCGTATAACACGTCTCAGTCCAACCTATATGTGGCGCAGGATGGAACCGACCCATGAGTCTTCATGTTGACCCACCACAACTAGAAATGATGTGCCCACCACACCACACATAATCGGCCACTAAGAAAATAAGCATATACAATAGTACAACGGTATCTAGCTCACGATATGTCTCCATATTTTTTTGATGACACTGACGGACTTTGCATTTGATGCGTGCTCCGTATTTTGTTGACGACACTTACGGTCATCGTATTTGAAGCGAAAGCACGATATGGTCACTGGACTTCAAAAATAAGCTCATCACGGTCACCACATACATTTTGTCATGCTAACCAACATGTGGTTGGATGGTTAGAGGACAGTGGTGTGACGCCCGGATAATTAAGGTACAGTAAACCTCTGTTAATGATGCCACGTCACCTTTGGTTATTGTTGATAATCTCGCGTTAGTTCAAAACCGATTCGGAATTCAACTTCAAAGTAAAGACAAACAATAAAATTTTCAAATGTTAAAACTAAAATGTTCGGAGTGAGCCAAATAATGCGTAGGTAATTATGGCGAAGAAACCACACTTTTATATAATGCTTTAATACTCTAAAGTGATTTAAACAGTAACAAAAACAATTAAGCAAATACCTTTTTCAATTAATAAAACTCTAAACTAATTTATTTAGGGGTAAAACTTTTATGACAGTGGGTGGTTCTGAAACATTATTCTAGGAGTTGTTATCATATTTTACTAAACTAAAAATAATGGGTATCTAAAATAAAACAGCAAATGAAAATAAGAAAAAAAGGACAAAACAAAAAGGGAAAGACCCCCCCTCTTGCTGGGCCTCGGCCTAGCTTGCCACTGGGCTAGCCAGACCGGCCCAGCCGGAGCCCCACACTCCCCATATCCCCCAATAAAACCCTAGCCACCTACAGCACCTCCCACTCGCCCCCACTTGCGCACGTCTCTCCCCCCCTCTCCTCTCGATCCCATCTAGATCGGGGAGGGGCTCGACCTCGCCACGACGACCACGTCGCCCATCGACCCCGCCGCCCCTGGACATCGACGCCGTCGCCTGAAGCCACCCCGACGGCGCCGCCTCCCCACCGGACTGACCCATCCTCTTCTCCTCTCTGTCGCCCCTTGTCACCGGGCCGCCACCGCTTCCCCCGTCGCCCAACGCCGCTTCGACCTCCTCTTCCTCCCCGACGAGTCACCTGAGCAGGAGCACCTCAGCATCGAGCTCGTCGACGTCTTCTTCAACCTTCGGCCACCCGCGCGCCGTCACCGATTTCGTCGCCGTCGAGCCTCCCCAAACCTGCTTTGCACCTCTACAGGCTCAACGTGAGCCCCCGCTTCCTCCTCTCTCTTTCTCTCTCTCTCTCTCTCTTTCTCTCTCTCTCTCTCTCTCTCTCTCTCTCTCTCTCTCTCTCTCTCTCTCTCTCTCTCTCTCTCTCTCTCTCTCTCTCTCTCTCTCTCTCTCTCTCTCTCTCTCTCTCTCTCTCTCTCTCTCTCTCTCTCTCGACGCCGTTCGCTAGTTGTACACGTCGCCCCCAACTTGCCCGAGCTCGCGTTCGCCCCGGCCATCGTGCCTATGCACTCATGGCAGCCCGGCCGCCCAGCTCGGCGCGCCGTCCTCGTCAGGTCGCGCCACCTCGCCCTACTCTCGCGTGCCCCTGGTCCCCCAGCGCTCATGCCTCGCCCTCGCCACTTGCCCGCCTCGGTGGCCCGGCCTCGCCGTGCCGTGGCCGGGCGGCTTCCCTGATCTCGGCGTATGCCCGATCGAGGCGCCGGCGCCCGTAACCCTACGCCACGCTAAGGCCCTCGGGTTAATGACAGGCCCCACCCCTGAGCGCTTTTAAAATAAAATGAAAAAAATGATTTAATAAAATTTATAATTAATTAATTATTTAGTGAATTAATTAAGTTAATTAATCATTTTTAATTAATCTGATTAACTTGTTAGTTTAATTAAACAGTAATTAGTTTAGCTAAACCCTAATTAACCTAAACAGAGTATGACAGGTGGGTCCCATTGGACCCACACGTCAGTTTGACCAGTCAACACCTCTGTTGACTGCTGACGTCATGCTGACGATAGCATGCACTGTTCTGGATAATGTTGAATTAAAATATTTAAATTAATCCTAAAAATGATTTAAAACTTTTAAAATTAATATAAAATAAACCGTAGCTCAGATGGAAAAACTTTCTACATGAAAGTTGCTCAAAACGACGAGACGATTCCGGTTACACAGCCCGTTCGTCCGCCACACATCCCTAACATAGTAAACACGCAACTTTCCCCCTCTAGTTCACCTGTCCGAAAACGCGAAACACCGGGGATACTTTCCCGGATGTTTCCCCCCTTCGCCGGTATCACGTACTACCGCGTTAGGGCACACCTAGCACTGCGTATTGTCATGTTATGCTTTGTGATGCTTTGATTTCTCTGTTATTTATTGTGTTCCCCCTCCATTACTTCTTTCCGGTAGACCCCGAGACTGCCGGCGACCCCCAGTTCGACTTCGGAGTTGGCGACCCCTACTTGCCAGAGCAACCAGGCAAGCCCCCCGCCCCTTGATCACCAGATATCGCCTATTCTTCTCTATACTGCTTGCATTAGAGTAGTGTAGCATGTTCTTTTCGATTAATCCTATCTTGCTGCATAGCCATCCTTGCTACTCTTGTTATTACCTTTACCGTTATCCTCTCGCTTAGTATAGGATGCTAGTGTTCCATCGGTGGCCCTACACTCTTGTCCGTCGCCATGCTATACTCTTTGAAATTTGTGATCATTTCGGAGGTGATCACGGGTATATACTATATACTTTACACTATTACATTACTCGTGATCTTGTTAGGAGATGGGGGCTGAAAGGACGGTGGCTCCATCCGGTAGAGGTGGGCACAGGTTCCCCGGCAGCCCCGACTGTTAATTGTGGCGGAGCGACAGGGCAGGTAGAGACCTCCTAGGAGAGAGGAGGGCCTGGCCCTGGATGGCGTTCGCGGATACATAACACGCTTAACGAGATCTAGGTATTTGATCCGAGTCCGCCATTTGGTCTATACGCACTAACCAACCACGTGGGAAAGTTATGGGCACTCGACGCCGTGGTATCGGTGAAGCCTTCATGACGTCGGCCGACTAAGCGGCCTTGGCGCGGATTGGAACGTAAGTCTGCTCTTGTATTAAGGGGGCTAGTTCTGCTTTCGGCCGCGTTCGCAACTTGCAGGTGTGCTAAGGGCGATGGGCCCAGACTCCTGTGCGCTTAGGTTTAGACCGGCGTGCTGACCTCTCTGTTGGCCTAGGTGGCGCTGCGACGTGTTGATCTTCTGCGGCCGGGCATGACCCAGGAAAGTGTGTCCGGCTAAATGGGATCAAGCGTGTTGGGTTATGTGGTGCACCCCTGCAGGGAAGTTAATCTATTCGAATAACCGTGATCGTAACAGGAAGACTTGGAGTTGTACCTTGACCTTATGACAACTAGAACTGGATACTTAATAAAACACACCCTTCCAAGTGCCAGATATAACCCGGTGATCGCTCTCTAACAGGGCAATGAGGAGGGGATCGCTGGGTAGGATTATGCTATGCGATGCTACTTGGAGGACTTCAGTCTACTCTCTTCTACATGCTGCAAGACGGAGGCTGCCAGAAGCGTAGTCTTCGACAAGATTAGTTATCCCCCTCTTATTCTGGCATTCTGCAGTTCAGTCCACTGATATGGCTCTTTACACATATATCCATACATATGTAGTGTAGTGTGACGCCCCCGATTCAATCGTACACTAATCATGCACGCAAATGTGTACGATCAAGATCAGGGACTCACGGGAAGATATCACAACACAACTCTAAAACATAAATAAGTCATACAAGCATCATAATACAAGCCGGGGGCCACGAGGGCTCGAATACAAGTGCTCGATCATCGACGAGTCGATGGAAGCAACAATATCTCGAAATACAGGACATAAGTTAAACAAGTTTGCCTTAAGAAGGCTAGCACAAACCGGGATACAAATCGAAAGAGGCGCAGGCCTCTGCACAGGATCCTCTAACTACTCCTCGGTCGCCGTCCATGAGCTGCACGTAGTAGTAGGCGCCTCCAAAGTAGTAGTAATCGTCATCGATGGTGGCGTCTGGCTCCTGGGCTCCATCGTCTGGTCGCAGCAACCGGGTAAAGAAAGGGGGAAAAGGGGGAACAAGGCAACCGTGAGTACTCATCCAAAGTACTCGCAAGCAAGGAGCTACACTACATTTCCGATGTGTTTACATGAGCAGAAGAATCTTACTGTTTAGATCATATAGATCACAATAAAGGTTAAACAAACCAATGGAAAGGAAAATGTGATCCTCAGGTTAAACAGAACAATGGAAAGGAAAAATGTGTTTAAACACATCTTTTAGGGGTATATCCTTCCCAAGGACAAGCAGAGCATGATATCCATGATAGGATATAACGTAGAAAACTCTTTAGGTAGGGGAGAGAAATTTCATGACATTACCCATACAGCCGTGTTTGGATAATTAGCAGGAAACATTTAGCATTGGCTTCAAATGTGCTTGTTGAAAATCGGAGTACCACAAACATGCTTTGAGATAGTATTGGCATGGTCTTTGGGTAAAGATCATACTTTGGATTCACAAAGGATCCGTCAGGAGCAACTTATAGAATAAGTCTTACAATTTCCTCATGGAAGAATGGCTAAACTTGCTAAAAAGGATACTACAACAATAGGTCCTCCACCCAGAGGGGGGTGCTAGGCATGACATCATGTTACCGGGTCATCAAAGGACCAACATCATAACTCTTGGAAAGTGTCCCAACCATCATATCTGACCGAGATTCAGCTCCGATTGGTGTCATGATACCTCAGACTTAGGATGTCCGAGAAGAAAAGGTGCAACACAAATAGACGAAATGACATTTCAAGATTCTCAGGAAATGAACTATGGGAGCGGGTTCTTGAAGCAATAGTTCATCCTTAAACCAAGGAGGGGATGAGAAGGTGGCTGATGGGTTCAGCGACAATTCATCGAGAATTCCAAACGGATGGCTTTCCACAATAATGTGAACAAGAAGATGACACTTGTCAATTCAAAAGATATAATGGGGTATGCTCGAGGAAAACATACCCAATTAAGCATCAGTTGGAAGGTGCAACCGAAATGTGGGCTTATAGTAGCATGATCAACGTTAGAATGGTGGTTCAGCAACCGATAGGCTAAGAATGAATTATCGATCATTAACTTCAAAGCAATAGGGTTGCTAGAAGTGCAGAATCCAAACAACACCGTTCACATGTGGGTACCGGTTGGAATCCACACGAGGACCAAGAAAGAATGGTGATGGTGAGAAGTATCATTATAGCAAGAATTTCTTAAGAGGTGGAGCAATCCTCACAACATTCTTGACATCAAAGATGGTAATACTCCATGGTAGATCATAACATAAGTTGGATAGCATGGAACTCAAGGTACAACACAAAACAAGAACAAGTTTTGTGTTGGAGGGAATCTAATAATGTTGTGGATGATAACCCAAATCATCGAGGGCAAAGGATGCTATTTCTCATCAAGAATTGATAGATATCTTGGAAGGCCTCAGAATGTTGATGATGATCACGACACATTTGTCGAGAGGTTTCGAGAAGATGTAACTGATCGGCGATGACACCAAGTCAACGGAATGATGAAGCAAAAAGTTATTGGAACCATGGGTACGACACAAAATCGAAAGCAAGATTGATGTTCAAGGACAAACGATATGACGTGGAAGATTGATTGTAAGATTAGCTCACCGTCGAAATTTGTGCTCCGAGAAGGACCCGGTAGCACAGTTAAAATTTAGCATGATAATGATATAGCCGATCAGGCTAGGAATGATGTGATCGGGTACAAACTCGTACTTATAGAAGCTTACCGAAGAATTGTTGAACTGTGATGCGGACTCGGTTCGGTTCAGTTATTGGTGTCTTTGAGTGTTTAATAACTCAGAGCCCGTGAAAAATTGGAATCAGTGGGAATGTAGCACTTGATGAAGAACTCATAAGATGTTATGCAGTTCTATGATAATCTCGAGATACCAGGGGGGTAATGCTCGACGGCAGATCAAAGTAGAGGTTGGACTAGGGTATTGCTCTACAAAAGAGAAGTGCTTAAACTTGCACGAGAAATGGTATTTAAAGGAGAACATGGTCGGAACCACGATTGCAAGAGGCCAGATCCCAGATATAAGATGAACTTGTACCAAAGGAATAATTAATTTAAGAGAAGCTTTAATGATAAGATCTACATCATGTCCATGGGCATGAACACAGGGTTCAAGGTCGACTCCCACTTGTTCAACGCATAACCTTTCATTCACCTCTCGTATTTCGAAAATGACATTAGTTGTTGAAAGTTTTTACCTGGTGCAATACCAGATAAGTATGACCCGTGTAATCTTTCGGGTTCACACGGATTAGGGAATGCGAGGGTTCAACCCATCGAGGCATCTTAGGAACATATACCACAAACTTGGAGTAAATAATATAAGCTCGAAAGTAGAGCATTGTTCAAAAGTAGATGAAACAATTTACCAAAGGCATTATATATCAGGAAAAGAATTTCCAAAGTGATTGAATAGGAAGGACGTTGTCGGATAAAACCCAACAAAGGACCTGACGGTCCACAACAGAGCTGATGTGAGCATCGGCAAACAATCAGAAGAAGAAACAATGCAAAGGCATTGGAGTATAGAAACAACTGACTAATTCAAATCTCAAATGCAAGGAAATTATGATTTCTCTCCAAGGGACCAGAAGCAAACACTCTGATTAAGAATGGATAAGTTGTGTAGGCTTAGGGGTACAATTGATGGCAATCCGAATGGTCGAGAACCAGCTCATGTTTAAAATGATGTGTGAGCCGGAAGGATAAATCCTTAGGATTGCAAGCATCCGCAACATATCGAATCAATAGGCTCTAAATGATAATGACAAGTGATGTCAACCAGATTACAAGACTTATGGGATTAACCATAATGCAAGCAAGCAAGAAATTCAAGAGCAATAGGCTGCTTAGGATTTCCAGAAAATTGAATCGTATTTCGAGGATTTTTGTGAAACACATGAACAACTGGGGATGAGCGGATACTCGACAAGTGCGAGGATTTATTTGAAGGGGTATTCATGTGGAAAAGAACTGCTAGGCAGTAAGCTCAAAGGATTATCGAAACAACGACGAGTGTTTCGTGGTATCTTGTAATAACAAGACCAACTGGGGATGAATGTAAGAATAACAACTGCAAGTAGTTATCCATAAGGGTTGACGGTGGAAGGGGAATTGCAAACGCCTTGATTGGCACAAGGTCTCAAGAGAATATCGGAAGGTATCTTGAGAATCCTTGATTGCACCAAGTAATCATCCGGACTGAAGAGGCTCTCCGGGAGAAAGTATTATCGAGAACCTAGAGTCAGAGTTAGTAAAAATTGTTTAACACGAGTAGAAGAGAGTTCAGAGTCCCAGAGTAAAGGTCGAGGAGTAAAAAGATCCTAGTACCACCCGATGGCGACGTGGGCCCGTAAGGCACACAGCCAAGTTAGTAAAAGTTTTTATTTGCAATGTCTAGACTCGACTTCGGCCAAGGAGTGTGGAAGGGGGATTCCTACAGGCAGTCGGCTCTGATACCAACTTGTGACGCCCCCGATTCAATCATACACTAATCATGCCCGCAAATGTGTACGCTCAAGATCAGGGACTCACGGGAAGATATCACAACACAACTCTAAAACATAAATAAGTCATACAAGCATCATAATACAAGACAGGGGCCTCGAGGGCTCGAATACAAGTGCTCGATCATAGACGAGTCAGCGGAATCAAAAATATCAGAGTACAGACATAAGTTAAACAAGTTTGCCTTAAGAAGGCTAGCACAAACTGGGATCTGAGATCGAAAGAGGCGCAGGCCTCCTGCACGGGATCCTCCTAACTACTCCTGAGTAAATGCGTCGTCCGCGGGCTGCACGTAGTAGTAGGCGCCTCAGTGTAGTAGTCATCATCGACGGTGGCGTCGGCTCGCCCTGGGCTCCATCGTCGCAGTCGACAACCGGGTAAAGAAAGGGGGGAAAGGGAAACAAGGCAACCGTGAGTACTCATCCAAAGTACTCGCAAGCAAGGAGCTACACTACATATGCATGGATATATGTGTAAAGGGCCATATCAGTGGACCGAACTGCAGAATGCCAGAATAAGAGGGGGATAGCTAATCTTGTCGAAGACTATGCCTGGCAGCCTCCGCCTTGCAGCATGTAGCGTAGAGTAGATCAAGTCCTCCAAGTAGCATCACATAGCAATAATCCTACCCGGCGATCCTCCTCGTAACCACGATAGAGAGCGACCACCGGGTTGTATCCGCACTTGGAAGGGTGTGTTTTATTAAGTATCCGGTTCTAGTTGTCATAAGGTCAAGGTACAACTCCAAGTCGTCCTGTATACGAAGATCACGGCTATTAGAAAAGATTAACTTCCCTGCGGTGCACCACATAACCCAACACGCTTGATCCCATTTGGCGGACACACTTTCTGGGTCATGCCCGCTGGAAGATCAACACGTCACAGCCCCACCTAGGCACTGTGAGAGGTCAGCACGCCGGTCTAAACCTAAGCGCCTTGTGGGTTCAGGCCCATCGCCCTTAGCACACTTGCACGTTGTGAATGCGGCCGGAAGCAGAACTAGCCCCCTTAATACAAGAGCAGGCTTACGTTCCAATCCGGCGCACGCCACTCAGTCGCTGACGTCACGAAGGCTTCGGCTGATACCACGACGTCGAGTGCCCATAACTGTTCCCACGTAGTTGGTTAGTGCATATAGACCAAATGGCGGACTTCGGATCAAATACCAAGATCTCGCTAAGCGTGTTAAGTATCCATGACGCCGACGGGCCAGGCCTACCTCTCTCCTAGGTGGTCTCAACCTGCCCTGTCGCTCCGCCACAAATAACAATCGGGGCCGTCGGGAACCCAGCCCACCTCTACCGGGATGGAGCCACCGTCCTTTCAAATTTCATCTCCTAACGATATCACAGGTAATGTAATAGTGTAAAGTATATAGTATATACCGTGATCACCTCCCGAAATGATCACAGCCCAAAGAGTATAGCAAGGCGAGACCGGACAAGAGTGTAGGGCCAGCGATGGAACACTAGCATCCTATACTAAGCGATGGGATAGCGAGGTAAAGGTAACAACTTGAGTAGCAAGGACAGGCTATGCAGCGAAGATAGGATTAACTGAAAGCAGTAACATGCTACACTACTCTAATGCAAGCAGTATACAGAAGAACAGGCGATATCTGGTGATCAAGGGGGGGGGGCGTGCCTGGTTGCTCTGGCAAGAAGGAGGGGTCGTCAACTCCGTAGTCGTACTGGGCAGCAGCAGCATCGGTCTCGGTGTCTAGCGGAAGAAGAGGGGGAAGAAACAATGAATATTTAAGCAAACAAATGCATGACGATGTATGACAAAGCAAAGCGTGATGCTAGGCGTGCCCTAACGCCGTATGTGATGATATCGGTGAAGGGGGGAAACATCCGGGAAAGTATCCCCGGGGTTCCGCATTTGAGCGGAAGCCGGGAGGGGAAAGTTGCGAGTTTGATAGGTTAGGGGTGTGTGGCGGATGAGCGGTCACGTGATCCGGGTTCGTCTCATCGTTACGAGCAACTTTCATGTTGAAAATATTTTAATCAAGGAATTACGGATTAAAAGATATGATTTTCTAAAGATTTTATTAATTTCTGGAATTTAATTAATTATTTAAATTAATTCGAAAATGGATTTATGACATCAGCATGATGTCATGCTGATGTCAGCAGTCAACAGGGTTGACTGGTCAACCTGACCAGTGGGTCCCACTGGTCAGTGATACATTTTAATTAGACATATTATTTAACCTAATTAGTATTAATTAGGGAGGGTGGGCTCCAATGTCATTGACTACTTAATTAACTAATTAACAGATCAGGTTAATAAGGCAACTAATGTGTAATTAGTTTTAATTAGTTGTTTAATTTAATTAATCAAAATTAATTAATTTAATTATTTCTTTAATTAATTAATTAATTCTATTTCTATTTTTTAAATCGTTACGTCTTGGTGGGCCATTTGGTTGATGTCTGTGGGCATAACGCACGCTGGGCTTGTGGGCGTCCACCCAGGGAGAGGGTCGATGCACAGACGGGCACCGCACCGGCGACGACCGGGACATGGCGAGGTGGCCGGAATGGGCGGCGCCCGGTGATCTGGCGGGCGGGCACGACGGCAGCGGTCATCGGAGTCGACGGCACGGCGGAACATGCGTGCAAGGGCCGCGCCGGGTGCGTTCTGGCGCGGGCGAAGCGGGAGGGGAGGCGCTGGTTGCGGGGCGCATGACCACGAAGGGACGGCGGGCGTCTGCGGCGGTGGAGAAGCGGGCGGGTGCGCTGGCGAGGCTGTGCAACCGTGGGCTCGCTGGCGTACACGGTGCGATGAGGGGTTGGAGCGCGTCGGGACAGGGAGCGGGACACGGGGAGAGAGAGGGGGGAGCTCACGGGGGAAAGTAGGGCACGGGCAGCGGGCTCGGGGAAGGTTGGGGTGGTCCGACGACAAAGCGGATAAGGACGTTTCGGGCGAGGCTTCGACGGAGCTGGCGAGGAGGCGAGCGGCGACATGGAGCGGCTCCGGCGGCGGCGTCCGTCGGCGAGGTCGGGCGCCCGCGTGGGCGACGGGATGGGGCAGCTCGGCGACGGCGGGCGTAACTGGCGGCGCTGGTTCGGGCGACGAGGGCGGAGGCGCCATGGTGCGCGACGGCAGCGGGGTGTCGGCGGCGGCGAGCGCTTTTCCCCGATCCGCATCGGGGAGCGAGGGGCGGCGGGGTGGGGCGAGTGGGGTCGTCCCGATCCAGATTGGATCGGGAGGGGGAAACGACGTGGGGGAGGCGGGTGGTGGGGTTAGGGTTTGACCAGGGTGGGGGTTATGGGGAATGGGGTGGGCTGGGCCTTTGTCCGATTGGGCGGTGGCGAATGGGCGGCCAGGTTAGGTCGGTGGCCCGGGGGGTTCTTTTCCTTTTCCCCCTTTTTTTATTTGTTTGTTTTCTGTTTTCTTTTATTTATTTTCTTTTACTGTTTAAATCATTTTAAACCATTCAGCCATTTTATAAAAAGGTGTTTGTTGCACCATAATTACCCTTGTAATATTCGGCAACCAATTTAACATTTTTGTTTTAATTTTTGAAAACTTTTATTGTTGTCATAAATTTGAATTTGAATTTTGAACGGTTTCGAATTATTGCGAGGACAGCAACAGTAACCAAGGTGTCATGGCACGATTAGCGTGGGATTACTGTAGCCTAATTACCCGGGCGTCACATGTAGCTCCTTGCTTGCGAGTACTTTGGATGAGTACTCACGGTTGCCTTGTTCCCCCTTTTTCCCCTATCTCTATCTGATTGCGGCGACTGCATCGACGGAGCCCAGAGCCGACGCCACCATCAACGCATTTACTTCTACTACCGGAGGTGCCTACTACTAGGTGCAGCCCACGACGACCAGTGAGTACTTAGGAGGATCCTGTGCGGGAGGCCTCGCGCCTTCTTCGATCCAGATCCCGCTTTGTGATAGCTTTCTTAAGGAAAACTTGTTTAACTTATATACGTACTCGAGATATTGTTGCTTCCGCACGACTCGTCTATGATCGAAAGCACTTGTATTCGAGCCTTCGAGGCCTCTGGCTTGTATTATGATGCTTGTATGACTTATTTATGTTTTAGAGTTGTGTTGTGATATCTTCTCGTGAGTCCCTGATCTTGATCGTACACGTTTGCGTGTATGATTAGTGTACGATTGAACCGGGGGCGTCACAAGTGGTTTCTCGAGCCCACCAAGGTTAAAGTCCCGGTGCTCGCATTTATCTTGTGTAAATTTTAGTATTTTCCGGCGATGTACGTTCAGTGGGAGGAGACGTTCCACTCGACTACGAGGCACCTATGGTGCCTTCGTACTGGCCCACTCTCTCGAAGGTTCTCATAAGGGTAGAGTTCGCGTGTGTGCGCTTATAGCTGTGAGTGCTTGCACGTATATATGAGCCCTTGCGTCTGTACCGTGTTAAACAAATACATATCATGATTATAGGGTCACTGGCTCACCCGTACAACTCCGTATTTTGTTGATGACACAATCAATTGACCAGCCAAACGTTCCACGCGGCACAACTAGTGTTGCACCATCGGGGCGCGTAACCGTGGGGCCCACCTATCAGCCTGTATATGAAAGAAAGAAATCGTAGTTTGAGTCTGTACTGTGTTAATAAAATAGGAGTACATTTTAGGGTGATCATACGGTCACTGGCTCACCATACAGCTCCGTAATTTGTTGATAACACAATCAATTGACCAGTCAAACGGTCCACATTCAGCAGCGCACATTACCATAGGGCCCACCCGTCGGTAGCGTATATGAAGGGGATGAAATGGTAATAAATTAGTGGTCGGTGGTTATTCAAAGTCGTGAGACCTCACGGTTGGCGATCACCGGCGGTTGGGGCGTTCATTGGGCGGTGGGGTGGGGATCCCGAGAGAAAGCTTCGGCGAGGGGAGGCTAGAGGGATGGCGATCTGTGGCGGACGGCGGTGGGGAGTGGTTTCGGGAGGCGGGCCGGCCATGGGCGCGAGGGCTGGCGGTGGTGGTGGTGGCGGCTCGGGGGTGGAGTTTGATGATAAAGCTGGAGGCCCTTGATTTCTTATCCAACGACTGGAAAATCTAATGACCAGATATGAAAAAGTCAGTCGACTGACGTGTAGCCTCACCCCGCACATACACATGCACGCACGCAAGACACGCACGCATGTAGGCGTGCAACATCGACATCGCATACACGCACGCATCTTTGGCGTGCAACAATCGACACGCATACATGCACTCACAAACACACGCACGCACGCACCCATGCATGCAACACTGAAATGTACCCTTGCACGCACGCAACACTCGCGACGCTTTGCATGCACACAACACACGACGCAAGACACACGCTCAACCTATACGTGCATGCACCCTTTGTTAAGGACATGGATTGTTATGGGTATTAATCAATCTTATCTGTGATAAGCAGAACATTGATGTTTGCAGTGGTCTTTATGAATCAAACGTATCGAACGGGCTATCAACATAGTAGGCTTATCTACATGAAAAAGATGACGTCACACTCAATGAACAATCATCGGTTTATGAAATGCCCGCTTCTGACCTCCCTGGCCCACCAAAGGTTCCTCTGCTGTGTGCTGCTTGCATTGGGTCACTGACATGCAGGCCATGCACACAAAGAGCCCACACGTCATTGGAAGAACGGCGCGGTGTCCTAGGTCAGAGTCGAGGGCGCCACTCGCGGCATGCCCGGCTGAACATGCCTCCGTGCCGCATTCAAACGGCTCCATGAAACCCGCCCGTGTGGAAGCCGAGAAACCCACTCTGGACACACGTCCGTTCATGACTGGGTCGGTGTTAAACGCAACGCCAGCCGAGCTCCTCCCATCCGCCGTCTATTTAATCTCCTATTTAAACGAGGCCAAACGCCGGCCAAGAATCGCACACCTCCGCCGCTCCCCTATCTCCTCCACCATTTTGTCCACTCTTACAATGGCTTCCGAAGAGTAGTTATTCCGCATCCAAGCCAGCTGGATAGCCCGCCAGATCTGAGCTATGCAGCTCGCTGATCCACCTCCCTCCTCGCCGACGGAGCGATTGCCGCCCCAAGCCGGGCAGCGATTCAACCTTCACGCCCAGCCAGCTCGACGAGGAGCGGCGACGCAGGCGTCGTTGCTGCCGTCCCACGCCGCCGCCTCGTCTGCGTCTCCCGTTTACGTGGCGAGACTCCCATGCCGGCGGCCACGCCATGCAAGCGGCATGAAGCCGTGTGCACGGAGAGCGACGAGTCGGTGGCCAGCGCCTCCGCGTCCGCCGCCATCATCGAGGAGAAGTAGAACATGGGAGGCCGCCGCCGCTTGGGTCCCTGAAGGCCACCGCGGAGGTGACGCCGGCGTACGCAGCAGGTGTCTTGCCAGATCCTTTTGTTGCGAGGACCTTCGTCGACCCCGCATGGGCTCCACGAAAGAGGGGAATGTTAGGATGAACTCGAGTCGGTGCCGGCCATGGCGAAGTAGTGGCCGGTGATGAACTCAAACCGGTGCCGGCCACCATCATCTTCGGCACCAGCCAATGATATCAGTTGGGAAGTGGGGTAGCGAGCCGTCCTTTCTTTGACTGAAGCATATACCTCCGGGGCTCCCGGCAGTCCGGTGATTGTCTTTGCCGGACATGAGGAACACAAATCGATCGTGGGCGACCATTTAGGCCAGGTATTATATACCTGTGTTGTCCAGAACTAGCACCGCGTAGTTCATTTGAATGTAATGAAATCCGTCATGTTTGTATGAAAATCCGGTATTTTATATGATTTTCGTCATTGTTTATATGAAATAGCAGTTTGTCTACGTGTTTGCGTGAATTCCGTCCGGTTGGTTGAGTTGTTGTCATAATGTGTGCGGCTAGGGTTGGATGGCGTAATTTGCGGGCCGCCGGTCGGTCTGCAGGTGGCTCGGGCGGCGTTGTGGGACAAAAAAACACAGCTCGTGCAAGCTCGTCTCCAACGTGCGCGCTGGAGGATGCATGACAGCATGAGCACCCGAGCCATTCCTCGTTCATCGGTGGCAAAGGCACCGACGGACAAAATGGTAGCCAATATTTTGGCTACCCCGGGCAAGATCCAAACAGCCCCTCCCAACAGATTCAAATTCCTCGTTCGCCGTGGAATTTTGCCATGTGTTGTTTTCATGGACTAGCAAGATGCCCGTGCATTGCACGGAACATCAAGATGCATTTTTTACAAACTCCCGCATGCATGCAAGGGATAACTAATGTCCTCCTTTGCTAGTGCCAGGAGGCAAACACCATTAATATTGCATCGATTAGTGTTAGTGGCCTTGTGTATCTGCAAATTGTAATTTTGATAGTGGCCCCTTGTATATAAAAATGGAGGGAGAAAGATGAGAGATAAGGTGAGGAGGAGTGGGGGCGTGGTGGTGGTGGTGGTGATTTGGGCGGAGGCATGGGGATGGACGGCGCATTATGTCTAGGTTTGTATCTCTCTCACACACCCACGTAGGTGGGGGACATGCACAAAGAGAAGAGGTGCACACACGGCGCACGTACTCCCATCTCTTTCCCAACCACACCCGCGCGGGTACTCGGTGGAGCTCATTTCTGTACGAAAAACGTAGCCCACGTGGTAATTTGGCACGTGTACTGGTTGTCCACTCGGTGGAGGGAGGATCATCTACCACGGGTGAACAAACAAATTGCGACTTGACGCGTTATGTTAAATTAAAAAAAGAGGCAATCCATTTGGTGCCTTCCTTAGAGGCAAGGCTCTATACACTGGAGTACTTTTGATGTGTCCCGTCAACTCGCAGAACGAGGAGAATCTTGCTTAGTACGTCGTCTCCCCCGCCCACGGGCGCGGTGGCTCGCAGGATGAGGCGAAGCTTGCTTACGAGTAGTAGTAGTAGTACTACTACTACTATACGCCTTTACGCCCGCTCCCTCGCCCATGCGCGCGGTGGCTCGCAGCACGAGGAGAAAATTTTACTACTCCCTCCGTTTACTCCTCGTCCCTACCACATACTTTGGTTAGTACTCCCTCCATTTACTTATACAAGGCCACTATAAAAAACACATTTTGCATCTATACAAGGCCACAAATAGTAATTGAGACAAAAGTTACTACTCCCTCCTTTCCAGTTTATGGCTCAATTTCAAAATCTCTCCAACCAAGGTAGACGGTGAGTGGTCGAATTAATTTCGTAGTTTGCACAAGTAATTAGTACGCTCATTTTTCTCAAGAAGTTATGTTTACCGATGCATTAATTAGAACGAATGCATGAATGACCACTAAATTTCCACGAACTTGTACATGCATTGGTTAGTTTCCTCTTGACACTGCTTGCGTCGGGTGATCTAACGCACCTCGAAATCCAACATGTAATGGTACTACTACTAGTATAGTAGAATTGAGACTTATCAAACGGAAAAATGAATGTTTTTTAGATGAGCCCTATAAACCCTAGTGGGTACGTACTCCGTAAAAACAGATTTTTTCCAAAACTAAGTCACTCCCTTTCATGAATTATGTAGTATACTCCTCCGTCGACACTCCCTTCATGAATTTTGTACTTCATGTCGCCGACATGTGGGACATATAGCAACCGGGTCGACGTGTCAAGCACCAAATAACAGTGCAGAACAGCAGGGGGGACGCACCCCACTTTCGTCTGCCCAAAGAGTAGTAATGAGCAATGAGACGTCAAATCACAATGCCGCACCTTCCCAGACGGACGAAGCAACCATTATTTCACACTTCAGTTTGCCATCATATCAAAACACGTAGTATTGCTTTTGCCTCAAGAGGGACACGCACATCACCTTGGTACATCATGACACGTGGGACCGCATGACAGGCCATGCTCCCCCGCCGATCGCTCGGTAAAATCACCACATTTTTACTATAATTCCTCCGTATTGGTTTACTACATGGCATGCACGTCGTTCTAGGTTGAGAATTTAAATGGCTATATATGTGATGAACAGTACTCTAGCCTTTTAAAAACTGTATACTTTTGTACATTAGTGCTATCGATGGATTGCGCCATGGAGCAAAAATTGAAATTAAAAAAGGTGGTACATATAGAGAGCGCTCGTCGCCAAATTATGCATATAGTACTATAAAAAAAGCTAGTACGTGCTTAACTGGGGTGCTAAATTCTATTAAAGAAATACTAGTAGTATGTACATACTGAAGAGTTAAAGTAACGAGAAGAAACATAACATAGTTCTGCTGGGGCTCAAAGACAACACACCCTCAAATTAAACTAAGCACACCTAAAATTAAACTATGCAACTAATCCGTAGACCTTTGCATTAGAAGTTTAGAACCACCATGAGCAATGACACTGCCACCTTACTCGGAGTCCTCGTCCACGTCCTCGACTTCGTCCTTGTCCCTCTTCCTCTTGGCCGATACTTCTTTGCTTGAACCGCACACTTGGCTGTTGCTCTTCATCCAACCCTTGTAGATATTGAAACAATGGTAGCCATCCATTGCAGCGTAGTGGATGTGGTCTATATCTAGTACATTTCGCTGCCATGCATGACGATGAAACGTGTAATGAGGTTTCTCCAGTTTACGGTCTGAAGGATGTACCATGGCTCCTGCCAGGTCGCGATTGAAGGTCGACGAGAGGGCACCGGCCGATTCTTACGGAGGTCGAAGGGTTGCCTACAATGAGGCCTATCCGACCCAGGACTTCTTTGTCGTTCTTAAAGTCTACTGAACGAATTTCACTGCTTTTGTCCTTGAGGAAGTTCTTAAAATCCTGGCACTCAACGTCGGCATGGCATATGTGGTAGACCAAGCAAACGTTATGTACGCAAACCTGGATCACGGCGGGCTTCTTCCTCTCTTCGTCCTTTAGATCCTTCTCTCGTCCCAGGACTGTGGTGTACTCAACATCTAGCCCGGCGACCCACTCGTCATCTGAGTTTTCGAACATGCATCTGAAGAGAGAAAGGCATCCTTTCACCGTCGCGGAAGAACGGGTGTAGATGATGTCGAACTCATCGCCGGTGATGGTTCTAACCTTGTACTCACCGCCGATCGTGGAGATTTGGGACACCATGGATTTGGGAGGAGGGTTAGGATTAGTGGAACTGCAGTAATGTGAATGGACGGGACGACGAGGAGCGAACCGTCGTAGTATTGAAGGACGTGAGGGGACGAGTAGGAGCGAACTGCCAGCGTGCGAACGGCAGGGTAGTGGCTTTCCATTCTCCCATGATACGGGCTTCCGAGAGCCCTTGGATCTGAGATCGAACGGTTGCATGGCGAGATTCTAGACCTATGGGTGAATATCCTATCCTCGGAGGGTTATTACGCAAATTTTCAGCAACTTAGCATGCGATCGCTTGATTCAGATACAAGGGCTGCCAAGAGCCGTATCATGGTCGCGCTTACCATGAACGTCAAGCGTCGCTGCGTGGCGGCGCCCTTGGAGATTTAACACGTGCGTTAGGCTATCCGATGTTGGCATGTCATACATAGTCATCCCTTAGTCACTCATACTACAACAAGGTTGGCTATAAGTGTATTTTTTACTCCTCTCTATCTTTTTCAGATTTTCCGTCCCATAATATAAGAATGTTTTTGACACTAGTGTAGTGCCAAAAATGTTCTTATATTATGGGACACAGGGAGTACTAGTATTTATTGCATTTTGTGGAGGAAAGAGAGGCAAGGAAAAAGTGGAGAAGTGGGCTCTCATGCAAGAGTCAGCCTCTACTACATGGTGGAGCATTGGGAGAGGCACCTGTATGGAGGTGGTCAGGAATCGGGAGACTCACGCCGTCAGAGCGCCAGCTTAAAATGATAATGGCAAGTCAAAATCACGGGGCCCACCTGTCCAAAGAAGAATCATTGTCAAATCACACATCCCTACGTTTTCAGCAGCCTACTCCCTCGTCTTCTCGCTCTGTCGAACCGACTAGGCGGAACTGCCTCGCCTACCGGCATCTAAAAGCCCCGCCTCGACTTTTAAATACAACTACATCCGCTTAAGAATCCAATGATATACTTTTTGTGACATAGTAACTCATATTTAGTTAGTCAAATGGATGACCTAGAACTACGTGCATGCCCTATAAACCGAGACGCATAAAAATAAAAAAACTGAGACAAAGAGAGTAGTTCAGCACGTATCTTTTTAGATCAATATAGTCGGGATTCACCAAGGAGCAAAACCAAGTGGTAGGTTGCTCCTGTCGTGTTGGCGTAGCAACTCAAGGTGGTCACCGCACAACGAAATGGCGACACACTTAACAGGACCCCTTTGGCCGACATGTGGCTCATCCACCGCCTTGTTCCACGTCGATGCACCAGATTACAGCCGGAGCAGCGGTTGGAATTGGAGGCACCCCGGTCAGAAGCGCAAAGTAGTAGAAAATGAGCGATGAGGGGTCAAATCACAAAGCCACACCTTTCCCGCATTAAGCTGGACGGACGAAGCAACCATCATTTCACTCTAGGGCATAAGAGCATAAAGAAAAGAGAAAACAATGATGCGTGCGGCAGCTACCTAGGGCACCCTAGGGTAG
Source organism: Aegilops bicornis (assembly GCA_021605145.1). Taxonomy (NCBI): domain Eukaryota; kingdom Viridiplantae; phylum Streptophyta; class Magnoliopsida; order Poales; family Poaceae; genus Aegilops; species Aegilops bicornis. The sequence continues at coordinate 490,034,619 of CM038671.1, read as the reverse complement.
GGGTCTCCACTACCGATCCTTTATTTTAAAGCGCCTCCACTACAAATCGGCTTCTCCATCGTCCTCTTGAAGAAAACCGATGATGTGTGCGGCGGTAGGGTTTGTAGGAGTACTACGGCGTGCGGGGCCACGTCGTAGTAAACGGGTTCGAGTCGACGCCTTTAAATAAGTGTGGTCCGCTTGGTTTTATGGGAACGAGGCAGCATTTTGGGTTCGGGGACCAAGGAGATATAGTACGCATAAAAAAATTGTGGACGAGGTTCGACCGAAAGGCAATGATGCATGGGCCCTGCATTTTGATAAACCCGGGGCCGCGTGAAATTTGCTACTCTACTCAAAACTAGTAAGGTACACATGTATTGAACGCATGAGATTTCGAAACCAAGTTATGAATAAATACACACTATAGCAGGTAAAGCTTTGAGTCATATATGCATGATGTAGATGTTCGTTTAGTTCTTATAGTTCATCTCATTCAAAATCAATTAGTTTTATAAAAATGTTAAGATTCATGGGGTTGTGCATTGTAAATCATAAAGTAAAAAACAAATAATGGCAATACATTTAAAAAATAATCAATTATGATACAGAAGATTCTAGAACAAAGGAGAAGTGCTTATGTTTTGAGGTTTGTGCATTATGCTTAAGTTCAACCATGGAGTCTTCTAAATTGTACATGTGGCAGATCTGGTGGAATGTTCATGATATCAAACGGCCAGTAGTACTCGGATTTGCCTATCTAGACCTTTGTCGGGTTAGCTTCATCCAAATGACCATCTTTCAAAGTTATTGGCACACTATATAGTTCTTGTGCCATAGTTGCATGTTTTGGAAAAAAGCTACTAGTGGGTTGTACTATCTATTTAGGAATAGAAGATGTATACATGGAAGTTGTAGGAAAGAGATGGCATGGAGCATCTCAATTCCTATGAGTAGGGATTGGAAAAGAGATGTCATTTGGTTCACATCATAGGAACTTTTCTATTGAATCTAGAGATGACATGTATCTCAATTCCTATGAGGAGGGATTAGAAAAGAGATGTAATTTGGTTCATATCATAGGAACTTTTCTATTGAATATACGCTAATGTTTATTTTCCTTTGAAATTAAGGGAGTATAGGAATCCATTCATATGAACCAAGCGGCTCTAAAGCTATAGAAATGATATCATGTTTATTTCCTTTGAAATGTGGAGTATATGAGTCTATTTCTATGAACCAATTGGCTCTAAAGGAAAAAAGCCTATAAAAATCATATCATATAGAGTTCCTATGATATTCCTCGACACTAAAGGATTCTTGAAATTGCTGCAGGTGATACGATGGTCTTTCTTTGTAGACTCCTCACCCATCTTTATAGTTACCTCTCGAAGATGAATGAAATGATATATACATGGTATTCTACATGTGCAATTTGGTACATGAAAACTCGGTAAAAGTTTGTGAGGTTCGAATTTTCAATAAAGCTATATGCACTGCTTTCGGAACGGAGGGAGCATACGGCAGTTGCTAACACTCACGTGGAAGATTTATGTGTAGGAGGAGTGGCTGTTCTGTTAAATGACATGGCAAACCGATAATCGCCGGATGCCGATCTAATGGTTCTTACGGCGTTCTTGAAAAAAGGCTTGTGGCTTAACGTTTGTCGGATAATGATTTACGGACACATGCATTGCATTGATACGTGCCCCTCTCTCTCATGCACACGCACCCTCACGAGTCACGAATCTCCGAAGTCCTCTCGCAGACTACATCGCACCCACCGTCTATCTGCAGGTAGACGCCACGCCGCATATGTGCTCTTCACACCCTACCCTCGTAACTTCTAAAAACAAAAGACGGCGCACACATTTTATTTTAGCTCACACGTCACACACTTATACTATTACTCTTGCGTGAGCGTTCTTTGGGCATAGTATATTGTACTCTCACGAAGAGAAGCGGTGCACGCACACACTAGTTCTCTCACACCCACTCATGGGTACACGTGGGAGCGCATTTTTTGAAGCCGGGTACAACAAAATCACTCCACTATATATAAAAGCAGGAGCCTTAGCGCTTGCTTTACTAGGGTTCCTCTCGTTCACTCTCTCATGCTCTCCAGATCTAAGCAACACATAGGTGGCCACACTCTCTCTCAGCTCACGGCTGGTTACAAATCCGGCCGGACAACCTCGACCGAGGCAGGGGTGTAGGTGCATCGTTCACGCTGTCGTCGGCGGCGACGGAGGAGACCAACGGCTACCCGCGCATCCCGATCGGCGGCAGTGTTGTTCTCTCCGAGAGAGTGCCAGCTCAGGAGGGCCTCCGACCCCTTCTTCCTCCCTGCGGTATTTTGGCCAAGATGTGGCCTCCCGATGCCGTCTTTGCCACATGCCGACGACCCTCAGGTATATATTCCTTTGAAACCTGCCTTGCTCTACTGTCCCAGCTCCCTTCGTGTGGATCCTTTTCTACTTCCGTCCGCTGTTCCAAAGCCACCTAGACTTCTACTATTATTAGAAGTAAAGCTAGTTCATACAGTCGACTCAAAGCATTGGTTCAAATAGGGAAGAAAGTGGGAATGTTGTAGCATGAATCTAGGACTTGGTTCTAAGAGGAAACGGGGGAAAGTAGTAATACATCCTTGCTTTAAATAACCGTATTTCAGTATTTGGCGCAAACAGGGATGTATGTCTCCATATCGCTTCGGATGTCTGCCTCAAGATCGCTTTCTATTCACAAGAATCAAAAGCACACACCTCAGTTTTAGGACAATGCGCAAAAATGAGATGGCTATCCCTCGCTGCGTACTGCCTAACCTCCCGTCTTCAAGGTATCCCTACATTGGTAGTAACTAAGGTAGAATGACCAACACAATCTAAAAGAAGTTGATTCAGACGCTTTACTTCACGATTGCAGCAGCAGGGACGAAGGAAACAATCGCATCCTAGTCCGGAATGCACTTTCTACCAGTTCATCTATGGACCGAGGACTAGGCACGGCTGCAAAGGCGGTTTTTTGACGGTCTTGCGGACAAGAGGCATTGTGGTCTGCTTATTTTTGCAAATAGCGGTGCTTAAATTTAGTAGAATGCACAAGCATTTCAGCTGGTCAGTACACTGCATGGTTCAGTTCAGCATTCCAGCTGAGACCACAATTATAATTGGTTATTCTGGAATGAGAGAACCTAACCCCGGATGGTGGCAACAAGAAAAAACCAGAGTGAACTCCAGGAAATTTAAGCCTGCCGGGAGGCCCTTTGCTCAGAGAAGCCTTGCTTGTTTTTTTCCTGATTTGTAAACCTTCTCACAACTTTGTCTTTTGTTGTGAACTAGTATATGTTTGTTATGTTCTATGAATCATTGAGATGTATAAAATTTCTTAACTTATGCTTTTCAAGTTTTTTATGAAGACGAGTTTAATGTGAGTGTTCCACATGAGCGCTGGACTAGTGTGTGAACGTTTGGAATTTATTACATTGTGGCCTCAATTAACTGCATGAACCACTGTAACAAGATACATAGTTGCTTATATGTCAGACAACAGATTGTTGATTGTTAGCTGGTCGATAGCCTAGTGTTGAAGCGAGCTGAGCCAATGTGCCGTGTTTTGCACAATCGCTACAAGTGGGGTACCACCAACAGTGTTTACAAGTACTTATGTATACGTCGGCGCACGGGTCTCGAACGAGTGCTCTATTTCATCAAAACACACACTCCTCGTATGATAAACCGTGACAACTTATGTATTACCATGCCATATTCATGAAAAAACCTAGTGAGGACGCATCTGTTTCGGCAACAATTATGATGGTTCTCACATGATTCACGGGCACACAAAAGTAACAGCAGTTCCCATAGACGGATTCAAACATAGTACAAGCCCCAGAGGGGTCGATAACAGGCAAGGTTCGGATAATTAGACACAATCCAAACTACTATTAAACACTTGCTGGGGCAACTATTTCATGCCTCGATCTAATTTGGGCTGGACACAAGACGGACCTTGCCATGAACATCATCGAGGACGTTCCACAGCAGCTCAATCCTGTGAACCTTCATGAAGACAACCTTGTGGCCTTGCCATCGATAAACTTGTTTGTGGAGGCATGCCACATCATCTTCCTGCGTAAGCTTGACAAGAACAGTATGCCTCACAAGCGAAGGAGTAGCTTTGAACTTCTTGTGCTTCGGTACACCTGGACAACACGCCGACAACAAGTGAGGCTGGAATACAACTCTTCATTGGTATAACCAAGAATGGCTTCGAGGATCCAACAGCCTAAGAACTCTGCTTTTCCCGGTCGTATATTCAGGTCGTCCGCCTCATAGCGAGTGACATGTACAACCACACAATCCGTGTCTGCATTAGGGCTCTAATTGAAATAGAAACAAATTCTGAATTACTTTTCAGTATAAGAAACACAAGTTATTTAAACCACTATGTATAGCATGGCATCGAAGCTAATAAAATTTTGCATTATTAATCACCACATACTTCCTTTTCTAAAAAAATCACCACATACTTAGATGAAAAACCACAATCGAGATAGGCAAAGAAGGAAATCACCTTGGGCAGCTCAGTGGGGGGGGGGGGGGACACATCCTCGAAGGGGGAAAACTACTCCTGCAGTGCCACGGGGGCTGTAACCTCAAATGGGCGTTGACCATCTCAGTAGTGGCCGTGAGCGTATCTGGGGTCGGCTCGGTGGTTGCCTCCATCTTCTTGGAGCTCTCTGTCTCATGGGGATCAGCCTCCCGCGTCTGCTCCAATATCGGCAGATCTTTGCCTGGTTCTCCTTGGTCCATCATGAAACTACGAATACTAGGAGACCCCGAAAGGAAAACACAATTGCAATGACAATGAAACAAAAAGAGAGAGTGAGGATCGGTTCTTTGCTTTGCAAAAGTTCTTTTTTTCTCACGAACAAAAATATACCAACATCACGGATCCGCTTACCTTCCCTTCGTTTGGAGAGAAGCACGATGGCGGAATCTGAGTGTTGCCTTTCTTGAAGACGGTGAGGCGAAGGGGATTCAGCGAAGAGTGAAATGATGGTTGCTTCGTCCGTCAAACTTAGATCAAGGGAAGGTGGGGTTTTGTGATACGACAAATTCTTTGCCGGCGCTTCTGACCGGGTGACTCTCCGCGCATAATGCCTTCTAATTTGGTGGATGGCATTTGGGCCTTGTATTTGCATGGCCCGCATGTCAGTGAACAAAAGTGTAACGGCATTCAGTAGAGGAAGACGTTTCAATGACCTAGGAGGATCCAGAAGCGGTAGAGTGTCTCCACTATACTAGTAGTAATTGTTTTTCTAGGTAGCTGTAGAGTGTCTCCACTGTACTAGTAGTAATTGTTTCTCTGGGCCCAAGACAAAACAGCCCATCCACACTAGTAAATAGTAAAATCAATTCAAAAGGCCATATATTTACTGAATGAGAGGCGCTACCCACACGCAGCACCCCCCCCCCCGCCCCCCCAAAAAAACCTGGGAGCTCTTCTTCCTCCTCGCTCCCACCCACCTCACGTCAGCTCGCTCCACTCGTACCCCCAAATTCCTCACCTCACTCCTGCAGAAAACCCCAGCTCCCCTTCTTCCTCATTCCTAGAGAAAACCCCCAGCTCCCCTTCTTCTTCGCTCGCACTACAACTAGGCTCATCATTCGTTACTCTGCTCAAATTCGTGAGCGCGACACGACGCCCTCGAGGAAAATGGAGTCGGCTGACCCCAGCGCCAAGAACAAGAGGTGACCCTGCCCCCACCGGATCCCAGGAACCCGTAGAATCTCAGGTGGACCGCATCAGCGATCTCCCGGACGCCGTCCTTGGGGAGATCATCTCGCTTCTCCCCACCAAGGATTGTTGCCGCACCCAAGTCCCCTCAATTCGGTGGCGCCCTCTATGTCGCGCCGTGCCCCTTAATCTCGGTATCGTCGCCTATCTCTCTTCAATGATTTTGAAATCCCCAGAGCCATCATCTCCTCCCACTAGGGCTCCGTTCAAAGCCTCTGTATCCCGTCATGCTACCTGAGCAAGCATACCATGCCCTGCACAGTGGACGCCTGGTTGAAATCACCTGAATTCACAGAACTACAGCTGCTTGAGTTCTACTATTCCCCTAGAAATCACATACCACATACCGAACGCCATGAACTTGTGTCCTCAGCATCGATGTCCATCTCGCGGTTTTCGTCCTCTCTCCACACCGCCACCTTTGCTTGCGTGCTACCTACCGAACAATCTGGTACTAAACCTTTGACTCCCATTTCTCAAGAAACTTTCACTTGTGCGGGTTCGTATATTGAGGCCTCATTGCACAACATCATCCACTCCGGTTGCCTGCTACTGGAGTGCTTGGTGCTTGTTTTCACGATTAGAATCGGTTGTCTCCAAATAAAGTCGCCTAACCTTGTAAGAATTGGAATTTCTTTTGACGGAAGGCAGCTCATCATCCAAGATGCCCCTTCACTTCAAAGGTTGATCCTTGATTCTAGTTATTCACCGTTGCAAATAACCGTCCTCTCTACGCCTAAACTGGAGACCTTGGGTGTAATACATGATCTTTGTGCTCATTTCAATATGGTGTTTGGCTCCACAGTTCTTCAGGTACTTTATATTATCATCTACACTTGTAACCATAAGCTGCATTTTAAATTTCTGCGCATAATTTATATATCATCTTGGAGTACATAATTTGTACTAATATTATGTTCTATGCTCAATGAAGAGTTTCTCCATGGATGGCCTATCAATGGTGCTGTCAAGATCTTATATATCCAAATGAATAGTTTTGATCTGAACAAGATTATTGGCTTGCTGCAATGCTTTCCATGTCTGGAGAAGTTGTATATAAAGGTGGTAATTTCACGCACATTGGAAGCCCGCATATAGTGTACTAGAATTAACCGTTCAGCTATTGCTCTTTCGACACTCTTCTTTTAGACCTTAACTGTTTTCAATCTTCATGTCTATTTAGGCAACAGGGACGGGTAAGAAAGTTATAACCAATCGGTGGATTCGTAAGCATCGGGATTTTCTCACTTCTCATGAGATTCGATTGAAGACAATAACGCTAGAACGATATGTAGCCAACCATGCAAACACAAGATTTGTCGCATTCTTCCTGCTAAATGCGGGGTTACTATTGTCCATCAGGCTTAAGTTTATCAGCAGCATGGTTTTGACGGATGGGTATGCCGAAGAGCAAAAAAAGGAGTTTCAGGTGGGAAAAAGAGCTTCTGAACGTGCCGGGCTTCTATTTACAACATATTATGGTCATAATCCAGTAAATTTTACGACCCAGGATGTTCATTCTATGGACTGACCGATCCATTCGACTGCGGACTCGCCGAAAACAAAGTCGGAGTTAGATGTTGTTGCCCTTTTCAATCTGGTTTTTGTTGTAAACCTGATGAACAATTAACCCTCGTGCTTTTGTACAGTTTGTAAGATGGAGTTAGATGTTCCTACCCTTTTCAACTCGGCTATGACTGTCATATTTTCTTTGAAACAAGGCAAATGGCTTGCCATTCGTTTAATTTAGAGTGAAATATTGTAACAAATCCCAACCAAGGGAAATAACATCACTCTCGCCGGCTGCTTGAGCTCACTGTGCATTACAGAAGCCAAGTGATTAGCCCCCACCAGCACCCACAAACTTATTTCGAACTAGAACATCAAATGGGCTGTAAATTTTCATAGGAAAGGCTGCATGACCGTGACAGATTTGAATTCTGACATTTGGGACCTGCGAGGAAATAGCCTATCCAAGGTGGTGTCGACTTACTAGCCAGTCAATAAACGATTTTGCCTACCAGTCGTTGGATTGACATCCAACATCTGTCGTGTATCTTCTATCTCTTGTCTTCTTCTTCCTCCAGCCGCCCAAACCAAACCTCCCCGTCGGCTCCGCCTGCTCCCGCCTCCCATGGCTGGCTGCGCCTCCGACGCCCTACCATACGTACCCTCCAACGTTGGCCAGTCCCTCCCTCTATTCCTCCACACGTCCTGTTATTCTCCAGCGACGTCAGCCCCAACACGCACTCCGCTACCAACCAGCCAACCTTGTACTCCCTCCGCCTCGCATCGGACCGACGCATCTTCAACGGCTCCTGTTCGTTCCATCCGAGGCCTCGCCGTCGTCCTCCGCCTTGCGGCCTTGGTTCGCTCACCTTGCGCGGTGCGCCGCCCTCTTGCGTTGTCAACGTCGTCAACAACCGAGAGGAACAAGGAGATGACTGCACGTGGAGAGGATGATAATAGGGACCCACCAGCGTCATGGCACTACGCAAGCAAGTGACTCTATAGTACAAGCCCAAAAATATGGTTCCTCCTAATGGTTGGACATCTGGGGCTCACGCCATTGTCAATGTAGTCAATAAATGAGAGAATTACACTACGAGCGGCTGACACCAGGGACCTAACAAGTCGCGCAGTTTTTTTTGAGGAACAAGCAGTTGTTATTTATACTAGTTTTAGCGACGGATCAGGGTAACAACGGGGTTGTGTAGGGGCTGTGGCCCGTCTAGCCATGGTTTTATTTATGTTTACCACATCATGAGCCCAGTTGTGTGTAACATCCCAAAATTCTAAATTTTGGAATGTTATAATAAATAGATAGATTTGATTGATTGTTTGATTGATTGTGTGAAATTGAGTGAAATTTGTAACTTTTTGAAAGTTAAATGAGAGGGAATAAAAGGACTTTCCCAAACTTTCCTTTTGCATTCGTGATCTCCGTGAATTCAAATTCTTCTCACCACAAAACCCTGGAGAGAAGATGACATGACTTCTTTCATTTATTTAGATGACAAGGGGTGTTGAAAATATTTGTATTTCATTTGGAAAATATTTCCAACCCAGGAAATTTATGCAACTCAATGATTTTCACGAGTGAAGATAAAATGACTTCTTCAAAACATATGAAATATGAGTTGGGAGTTTCAAAGAATTAAATTCAAAGTTCTTTTGATTTTATATTAAATTTGGAGTTATTTGAGTTTTATTCAAATTATTTTTCTCCAAAAATAAAATATATGGAAAATAGGGTAACATGATTCCCTACATCAGAAAATTGGAGAGAAATAAATTTGAATTAATTTTGGTATTTTTAAAATGATTTTTACTGGATTTTACTAGAGCAGAAGCACTCTTTGTTTTATTTGAATTTGTGTATATTTTATTTGAATCTAGAAAAATGTGCAGCTTGTAGGAAATCTTTTTTGAAAATTTTGATATATAATATGCCTATATAAAATGATTATTATATTTTCATTATCCGGTTTTCCTTCTGTTTCTACTTAAAAAAACTGTGCGTGCGGCCCATATTTATTTATCGCATACATGCGCAGTATAGTAGCTTCTGTCGCCCCATTGTTTTTTTCTCTCTTAAATAGGCCAGGCCCAGCCAGCCTTTCCTTTTCAGATTGTATTTTCCTTTGGCAAAAAAAATGCAGCACATACGTGCGCGGCCTGCCGATGGGATTTAGGCCCGTGCGAGGCGTTAGCCTTTTTCTTCTCTATTTCGTTTAATTACGTCTACGTTTAGTCCCACATTGCCTAGCCTTCGACCCCTAAACTTCTTTTCCACCTATAAATATAGACCCATAGAGCCTCCAAAAATCATCCGATTCGGGTTAAATCAATATTTTGGTTTGACTAGATTCATTAAAGAAAAATATGTTTCTCCTCTACGGCGGGACTTCTGGAAGTTGTCTTCTTTCTCCAAAGTCGTCTTTTCTCTACCTTATAAAGGTATATTTATTTGTATTTTTTTCCGTAGCTTGTTTTTCTTCCTAAAACAGCTTGGCCCTGATTTTTCAAATAGCCATAACGTTTTACTCGTTCGTTCAAATTAGACGAAACCGACGCCAATATTTTCGTCTTGATTCCACCTATCTAGTGAATTTAACAAATAAAGTTTTTGCAACTTTCAAATTTCGATATTTGTTTCATACTCAAATTTCTTTTGATCATATCTTTTTATCTGTACATCCGTTTTCGATGAAACCAACGCCCACTTCTTTGTTACGATCTCCTCTATCCAGTAATCTAACTCAAACATGTTTTTGAAAGTTTAAAATTTGAATTAGATCAGATTTGAATTTGAACTTCGTTTGATCATAGCTTGAGTTTTATAACTCCGATTTAATTGATTCTTTTTGCAAATCGAAGCTCTTGACCTAAACTTTCTGATAAGGCCAAATTCACATAATTTTGGTACTGTTAGAAATTGTTTTATGTTGCAAGAGTTATTTGCATGGTTTTGATGTTTTCTGAATCATCTTCTTCGTTCTTTCTGGTCCTTTGAGTGATTGCTTATGTGTGGTTACTATTGCTTGCTTACGATAGATTGACCGCAGTGTGACGAGTAGATTTATCAAGATTTTTGAGTGCGAATCATCTTCATCAACATTGCAGGCAAGTTCACACTTTGATCATATTCCCTTTCATACCCAGTTTTTATGCATTAGATCAATCCTCAAACATTGCATGATTAGGATCTAATTAAATTGTGGGTTTTGGGAAAGTTGATGAGGTAGTACCTATTACCTGTTTTATTATCAAACCCTTGGGAGTTACTTCTACGTTTTCTTATATTGCCGTGCTACGCTAGTAGACGTGGATTCGGTGAGTGTATCCATGACATATGTGAGATTGTTAATTAATGGTTTATCTAAGGTGGCAACTTAAACACACATCTGGGTGGATTGAGGTACCTAGGTATTCCAGGATTGCCTGTTTCTTTTTGGACCGCCACCCAGGCTCAAAGGGATCATGAGATTATTCATGCTAGAAACTTCCGTGTGCAGCCACAAGCTACTATAGGCTCTAGCATAGTTGACTAAGTCGTGCGAACTCTTACAGTGGTACACTAGCAGATGTAGGCGATGTAGGTTGGTACTGTCAACCCGTTCGTAAGGTGCTAGCGCTTCTGAAAGGCTATGTGAGGGAGTCCTGGATTAGGGGGTGTCCGGATAGCCGAACTATCACCGTTGGCCGGACTCCTGGACTATGAAGATACAAGATTGAAGACTTCGTCCCGTGTCCGGATAGGACTTTCCTTGGCGTGGAAGGCAAGCTTGGCGTCTGAGATATGTAGATCTCCTACCATTGTAACCGACTCTGTGTAACCCTAACCCTATTCGATGTCTATATAAACCGGAGGGTTTTAGTCCGTAGGACGAACAACAATCATACCGTAGGCTAGCTTCTAGGGTTTAGCCTCCATCGAGAGGGCCCGAACCTGGGTAAAAACATCGTGTCCCTTGTCTCCTGTTACCATCCGCCTAGACGCACAGTTCGGGACCCCTACCCGAGATCCGCCGGTTTTGACACCGACATTGGTGCTTTCATTGAGAGTTCCTCTGTGTCATCATCCTTAGGCCCGATGGCTCCTTCGATCATCAAAAGCAGCGGTCCAGTGGTGAGACTTTTCTCCCCGGACAGATCTTTGTATTCGGCGGCTTTGCACTGCGGGCCAATTCACTTGGCCATCTGGAGCAGATCAAAAGCTACGCCCCTTGCCATCAGGTCAGATTTGGGAGTTTGAACTACACGGCCGACATCCATGGAGACTTGATCTTTGACGGATTCGAGCCACAGCCAAGCGCGCCGCACTGTCTCGATGTGCACGATCTAGCTCTCATCACCGAACAAAGTGCTCGGAGGCCGCACCGCTGTCCGGCTCCGACCCTTAGCTCGGAGCCGACTCCACCTATAGAGGACGAGTGGTTGGAAGCCGCCACGGGCTCTACAATCTCTACGGCGATTGAGCTGAACTCCATCCCTGTCCTTTGCGAAGACCGTGACTCCAAGGTGTCGGACTCCTCTCCGGACTCCGAACCCTCCGCGCCCCTGTCAATCGAATCCGATTGGGCGCCGGTTATGGAGTTCACTGCCGCGGACATCTTTCAGTAATCGCCCTTTCGCGACATCCTGAATTCACTAAAGTCTCTCTCTTATCGGAGAGCCTGGCGGACTACGGTCAGGAAGGTTGGGATGCGGACGGCGAAGAAATTCAACGCCCACCCACCACCCACTTTGTAGCCACTGTCGATGATTTAACCGACATGCTCGACTTCGACTCCGAAGACATCGACGGTATGGACGACGATGCTGGAGACGACCAAGAACCAGCGCCTACAGGGCACTGGAAGGCCACCTCGTCATACGACATATACATGGTGGACATCCCAAAAGATGGGAACGGCGATGGAACAACGGAGGATGACCCCTCCAAGAAGCAGCCCAAGCGCCGGCGTCGTGGCGCCGCTCTAAATCCCGCCACAGCAAAGCGGTGATTCCGCACGGAGATAATAACACCGGACAAGGTTGAAGACAACCCTCCAGCAGGATTGAGCACGGGAGGAGGAAGAAGCCAGCCCTCATGATAGAGAGGCGCAGGGAGGTGGAGGGCGATAATTATATGCCTCCCTCCGAAGATGAGGCAAGCCTCGACGACGACCAATTAAATGCGTGCTCGAGGACCCCGCCGAACAGAGGCGTTTCAAACACGGGCTTATGGCCACGGCAAGCAGCCTCAAGAAAAGCAGCAACAACTTAGAGCTGACCAAGACTTGCTAGGTGACAGATGGATGAAGTCCTTGCAGCCAAGAGTACAAACTCGAACTCCCTCCAAGAGATACCCAAACGCAGGCTGCTACCCCAATTAGAGGGAGCAGCACCCAAACCTACATCACCAACAAGCATGATGCGGCCATCGCCACCCCGTGGCCGCAACAGAGAGGCCTCTAGACCCTCCATTCAAGCCGCACCCCGGCGTCGCTCGAAAAGTACCAAGGCACGGGGAAACGCGCCAGACCTGCAAGACATATTGGAGGACAAGGCAAGGCAAACAAGATCGATCTACGGATCGCGTGGGCGCCCCACGACACGTGATGATAACTGTCACGCCGGATACAGCAACTCCGGCCGGGCCGAACACAGTAGACAAAGCTCATTTGAGCTGCGTCATGATATAGCCCAATACAGAGGCGCCGCACACCCACTATGCTTCATAGACGAAGTGATGGATCATCAAATCCCTGAGGGTTTCAAACCCGTAAACATCGAATCATACGATGGCACAACAGATCACGCGGTTTGGATCGAGGACTACCTCTCCATATCCATATGGCTCGCGGTGATGATCTACACGCCATCAAATACCTCCCACTCAAGCTTAAAGGACCAGCTCGGCATTGGCTTAACAGCTTGCCAGCAGAATCATTTGGTTGATGGGAGGACCTGGAAGCCGCATTCCTTGATAACTTCCGGGGCACATACGATGCGACCACCGACGCCGATGACCTCAGCCACATAATTCAGCAGCCGGAAGAATCGGCGGACAATCGGACACGGTTCCTAACCAAGAAAAATCAAGTCGTTGACTGTCCGGATGCAGAGGCCCTTGCAGCCTTCAAACATAACATCCGCGACGAGTGGCTTGCCCGGCACCTAGGACAGGGAAAGCCGAAATCGATGGCAGCCCTCACAACGCTCATGACCCGCTTTTGCACGGGAGAGGACAGCTGGCTAGCTCGAAGTAACAACTTGACCAAAAACCTGGTAGTTCGGATACCAAGGGCAGCAATGGCAGGTCGCGCCGCAACAAGCACAAGCGCCGCATTAACGGCGATAATGCTGAGGATACGACAGTCAATGCCGGATTCAGAGGCTCCAAACCCAGTCAGCGGAAAAAGCCGTTCAAAAGAAATACTCAGGGCCCGTCCAATCTGGACCGAATACTCGATCGCTCGTGCCAAATACATGGCACCCCCGAACAACCAGCCAACCACACCCACAGGGATTGTTGGGTCTTCAAACAGCGAGCAAGTTAAATGCGAACTCAATGACAAAGGGGCTGCATAGCGATGACGAGGAGGAGCCCCAGCCACCAACAATAGAGGATGAAGGGTTTCCCCCACAAGTGCGGACGGTGAACATGATATACGCAACCCACATACCCAAAAGGGAGCGGAAGCGTGCACTAAGGGACGTATATGCGATGGAGCCAGTCGCCCCAAAGTTCAACCCATGGTCCTCCTGCCCGATCACCTTTAATCGAAGGGACCACCCCACTAGCATCCGCCACGGCGGATTCACCGCATTGGTTCTTGACCCAATCATTGACGGATTTCATCTCACTAGAGTCCTAATGGACGGCGGTAGCAGCCTGAACCTGCTCTATCAGGATACAGTGCGCAAAGTGGGCATAGACCCCTCCAGGATTAAACCCACAAAGACGACCTTTAAAGGCATCATACCGGGTGTAGAGGCCAATTGTACGAGCTCGATTACACTCGAAGTGGTCTTCGGATCCCCGGATAACTTCCGAAGCGAAGAGTTAATCTTCGACATAGTCCCGTTCCGCAGCGGCTATCACGCATTGCTTGGACGAACCGCATTTGTGAAGTTCAATGTGGTGCCGCACTACGCATACCTCAAGCTCAAGATGCCAGGCCCTCGAGGAGTAATCACGGTCAATGGAAACACCGAACGCTCCCTCCGAATGGAGGAGCATACGGCGGCCCTCGCGGCGGAGGTGCAAAAGCAGCCTCTCACAGCAATTCTCGAGTCCGGCTATCAAACGTCCGGACACCGTCAAGCGCGCCCGGAGTAACCTACAACAAGACCGCCTGGCACGATTCGAGCACGCGTAGCAATCCGGCCCCAACCCTAGCCCTCGCGAAATTGCGAAGCGATTACGCTGCGTACATAACTACGCCCGGAGATACCATGGGCATAAGGGAGGGCACGACCACGGCACGCCTGCACGCGGCTCAACCGCACCAAGGGCTCCCGATTGTGTCATTCTTTTTCTTTCTTCTTTTCTCTTACTTTCAGGACTCCGTTTTCCAGAAGCCTTGTCCGGCACTAGAATTTCCGAACTCACGATGCAACAGTCAGGGAAGCATAAAGCTACGTCGAGCGTCCAGGTGGTCTCTACTACGAGCATTATACCTGTTTTACATACCATCCCGTAGCTTACCCCTGGAGGGGGACATGTTAAATAGTCCCATCCCTTGCTTATCGCACTATTTATATCGTTTTCCTTTCATTGCAGTACCTTTTTGAATAAACAATACATAGCTTTTGCCTATTATTGCACTCCTTTCTTTATCTATATATATGTTCATTTATGACATGTTGCACCCGTACACTTTGGTACGGCCAATACACCAGGCGCTTAAGTACCCCAAAAATATGGTGTGATAAGTCCGAACACTTTCACAAGTGCGGCACCCGAACTTATAGCATTATATGCATCGGCTCGAATCATGTCTTGGGTCAACAGTTGGGTTTGCCCGGCTCCCATGTTTTGGTACCTTACGTTCCGTTATATCGGCTAAGGTAGCACTGGGAGAACCACTGCGATTGTGCCCCGGTTGAGCTGGGTTGAGCACCTCAGTGGAGAAAGCTAAAACTGACCGTCATGATAGGGCGAGAGCCGGTCGCTGTTCGAGAGGTTTTTTCGGGTCCCTAAAGATTTATGCCGCTTAGAGCGAGGAGTCGGCATTGTCCGGCCAAAGGCATGGATAGCGCCCCGAACTCGGTCTTCCGAATACTAGGGGCTTCGCTGAAATTTAAAATTATAGAATTCTATGGCAAAGTGAGAGTGTTCAAGCACTATAAGTCTGGTTGCCTTTTTCGTTGCGTTGAGCGCCTCCCTCGAAGGACCCAAGAATGGGAACAAGAGTGCTCAAGTTTATCCCGAACACCCCAGCACTCGTGGCATCGGGGATGAAGCCAACGACTTTCCATCTCTCAAATTTGATAAACAGCCGCACAGAAGGTAATATTTTAAATTCACAAGCGTTGCTTAGCGCATATGAACAAGTTTTCAGCGTAGAGGATAACAAATGCGAGTCTATTCAAAAATTACATCTTTGGAGCATTCACCCGCTATAAGGCGGGCACCCTTCATGACGCCCTCATAGTACATTTCGGGCTTGCGATGCTCCTTGCCCTTCGGTGGCCCGTCCGTCACAAGCTTCTCCGCATCCAGCTTGCCCCAGTGCACCTTAGCACGGGCAAGGGCCCGACGGGCACCTTCAATGCAGACGGAGCGCTTGATGACTTCAATCCATGGACAGGCGTCCACCAGCCGCCGCACTAGCCCGAAATAGCTCACAGGCATGGCTTCCAATGGCCACATCCGAATTATGAGGTCCTTCATGGCCTGTTCGGCGTCCTTGTGGAGCTCGACCAGCTGCTTCAGCTGGTCGCTCAGGGGCACCGGATGTCCGGCCTCAGCATACTGAGACCAGAACACCTTTTCCGTCGAGCTCCCCTCCTTGGTGCGGTAGAACGCGGCAGCATCAGACACACTACGGGGCAGATCTGCGAATGCTCCTGGAGAGCTCCGGATTCGGGTAAGTAATAGGTAATTCACTTTCACATGCTTGCTTTGCATAAAGAATGCCTTACCCGCCGCTATCTTCTTTGATGATTCAATTTCTTGGAGGGCTTTTTGGGCTTCGGCCTTAGCGGCTTTGGCACTCTCAAGAGCCGAGGCGAGCTCGGACTCTCGAGTCTTCGAGTCATGCTCCAAACTCTCGTGTTTTTTCACGAGAGCCTGGAGCTCTTGCCGCACCTCCGCCACCCGTGCCTCCTGCTTCTCTCGCTCGGAATGCTCCAGCCGCTTGCTTTCGGCCGCGGACACTGCTTCCTTCAGGGTCGCCACCTTGTTCGTGGCCCCTACAATACCCACGTTATTCCTGTCATTTTTTGCAACCAAATCCTTTCTATAAGGTATTACTTTAATAAGGTATTACTTACCTTCCTTGTCCTTGAGCTGCTTCTTGGCAAGGCCGAGCTCGTTCTCGAGCCGCTCGAGGCTCTGCTTCAAGGCATTGACCTCTCCAGTCAGTGCGGCAGAGGTCAGCAGCGCAGCCTGCATTCCCATATTGACATACTTATGTTAGACTCCTGCGTTTATCTTTTTAGATCCTAAGTCCGGCTTTTCTTTCCGAACACCGAACTAAGCATTAGGGGCTACTGTCTATGCGGTAATATTTTTACATATTCTAAACTTACCTCAAAGCCCGTTAGAAGGCTGGTACAGGCTTCAGTCAGCCCGCTCTTGGCGGACTGAACTTTTTGGATCACCACACTCATAACAATGTGGTGCTCCTCGTCGATGGAGGCGCCGTTAAGCACCTCCAGCAAGCTATCCGGTGCCTCCGGATGGACGGAGGTCACCGGCGTCGCTTCTCGCCCTTCTTCTGAAGGGCCGCTTGCCGGACTTCGGAACCACTGAAGGTTCCGGTATGGAGTCCGGCATAGGGCCAGACTTAGAGCCCTCTGGGGTCTCGCCCCCTTTGCGCCCAGAGTCCGGGAGGTCGCCTTGCGGCGCCTCCGGGACCACCTCCTCCTGGCTGGGCCCCTTTTGGGACACCACCACGGTGTTGTCGGCGACACGAGGAGAGGAGGCGGTCGGAAGTGAAGTGCTATTCACATCCGACGAATCCAGGGAGCCGCTCGACGAAGCGGCGAGCTCGTCCTTGGGCGGGCTACATGGTTATATTCGGCGTTAGAAGACACTATGTGACAAATAAAAAGTCATGAACTATTCCGGAGTCCGGACACTTACGATCTCGCCAGGGGCTTGGCCCTTGTTGGCCACTCCTCCTCGTCGTTGTCGGCGTTGGTGGAGAAGTCCGGAGGAAGGGTCCTTCCTTTCTTGGACCCTCCGGCCTCCCTAGTCGGGGCGGCCTTCCTTTTCTTCTCTCCCCCCGCTGGGGGAGAGGCTTCCTTTTCCTCCTCCTCTTCCTTAGGGGAGGATTCCGCCTCAGAGTCGTCGGACGATGAGTCCTACAGCACCTGGCGTCGGGAGCTCCTTCGAGTTCCCGTGGCCTTCTTCTCCGGCACCATGTGAGGTGCCGGAGCTAGCAGCCCCGTCAATCGGGCGTCTGCTGGGTCTTCTGGCAAGGGGGACGGACAGTTAATCCGTCCAGACGTCTTTAGCCAGTCCTGTCAAAGGTTAGGGAGTTTTAGATCCCGCATAGAGTCAAACTATGGAAAAAGAGTCCCATAAAGGGTAAAATAACTTACCTCTCTAGCTTGACGCTGCGAGCTGAATCCGCGATCGTAGGTGGCGGATGTGGGAGCCTCGGCGCCCTTGAACAGCACCTTCCAGGCATCTTCGTACGTAGTGTCGAAGAGCCTTTTCAGAGTTGGGTGATGTGCCGGATCGAACTCCCACAATTTAAAGGCCCGTTGTTGGCATGGGAGAATCCGGCGGATGAGCATCACCTGGATTACGTTGACAAGCCTGAGATTCTTGTCCACCAGGTTTCGGACGCAGGTTTGGAGTCCGGACAGCTCGTCCGAATCACCCACGTCAGGCCCGTCTCTTTCCATGATGTGAGCCGTGTGGGGAAGCCACATCGGAATTCGGGGGCCGCCGCCCATTGAGAGTCGCGCGGCTCGGTGATGTAGAGCCACCCCGATTGCCACCCCTTTATGGTCTCCACAAAGGAGCCCTCGAGCCATAGGACTTTGGCCATCTTGCCAACCATGGCACCTCCGCACTCCGCTTGGCGGCCGCCCACTACCTTCGGCTTGACATTGAAGATCTTCAGCCATAAGCCGAAGTGGGGCTGGATGTAGAGGAAGGCCTCACACACGACGATGAACGCCGAGATGTTGAGGATGAAATTCGGGGCCAGATCGTGGAAGTCCAGGCCGTAGTAGAACATGAGCCCCCGGACAAATGGCTGAAGTGGAAAACCTAGTCCACGGAGGAAGTGGGTGAGGAACACCACCCTCTAATGGGGCCTGGGGGTTGGAATGAGCTGCCCCTCGTCGGGGAGCCGATGCGCGATGTCGCTGGACAAGTATCCGGCCTTCCGCAGCTTTTTGATGTGCCCCTCCGTGACGGAGGAGGCCATCCACTTGCCTCCCGCTCCGGACATAGTTGGAGAAGGTTGAGGTGGGATTTGCGGACTTGGGCGCTGGAGCTCGAGTGCGCAGAAATGGATGAGCAAAGGAGGAAGAAGGCGTAGGTGAAAAAGGTTGATCCTTATCCCCTTATATGGACGGACGAAGCTATGCGTCCCCAGCCAGCCTGGTAAAACTCGCTTATCTCCCAAGCGCCGTAATCAATGGCGCGGTTGGGTTACCCACGTCCGTATTGATGGGAATCCCAGAATAAGGGGGCATGATCTCCGCTTTGATAAGACGTGCCAAGGAAACCGCCTCGCTAAACGCGCTGAGGTGGAACAGTAAAAAATGATTCGTATAAAGGCCTGGCCGTGGTGTGGTGTCACACCGCGGAATACGTCAGCAGATCTGTGCAAAGGTTATTCCCTCTACGGTAGTATGTGGAACTTGTTTTGCAGAGCCGGACACTATCCTTGTGTTCAAAATCTTCTATGAAGTATTCGGAGGAGGAACCCGCTTGCAATGTCGAAGACAATATGCGCGCCGGACTCGTCGTCATTGAAGCCTGGTTCAGGCTACCGAGGAGTCTGGATTAGGGGTGTCCGGATAGCGAACTATCACCGTTGGCGGACTCCTGGACTATGAAGATACAAGATTGAAGACTTCGTCCCGTGTCCGGATGGGACTTTCCTTGGCATGGAAGGCAAGCTTCATGACACGGATATGTAGATCTCCTACCATTGTAACCGACTACGTGTAACCCTAACCCTATCCGGTGTCTATATAAATCGGAGGGTTTTAGTCCAGAGGACGAACAACAATCATACCATAGGCTAGCTTCTAGGGTTTAGCCTCTTTGATCTCGTGGTAGATCTACTCTTGTACTACCCATATGATCAATATTAATCAAGCAAGAGTAGGGTTTTACCTCCATCGAGAGGGCCCGAACCTAGGTAAAAACATCGTGTCCCTTGTCTCCTGTTACCATCCGCCTAGATGCACAGTTCAGGACCCCCTACCCGAGATCCGCCGGTTTTGACACCGACACTATGTCTCGGTCATCCGTTTCTCAAACACCGTGTAGTGCGAGAATCCCAATGGAGGAGATCAAGTCTTGTGGGGAAAAGTGCACAAACCTCTGTAGAGTGTATAAACTAATCATGGTTAGCCGTGTCCCCAGTTATGGACATCTTGAGTATTTAGTACTTGGATTATCATGTGAACCTCATCATGTTACTTTAAATAATTTTGTTGGGTTAATGATGATATTTTGAATTGGGATTGAGAAAGCTATCAACCATTCTCAATGTTTAACAATCACCATGATTTAAATAAAATTTATTCTTTGCAGTAGGGAAAAATTGGCTTTTCGCAAAAACATTATAACCATAGAGCTTTTCCACCAGCCAAATATGCATGTAGTGATAGCATTTATTCATCATTATCCTATGGTCTAAATTTGCCAGTACATTCAATGTCCTGACCCTTTGTGGCTGCAATGTCTCATGTTGCTGGATCTTACGACGAGTAAGTGATGCGTTAGGGTTACGATTTCTACACTCAACTTTGTCGTTGGTGTTGATGGGAATCCACAACCTTGTTACTTCCGCTATTTGGATTGAGGTAATAGTATTTACGTTATTTATACATGTGATTTACCTCTGTTATAAATCCTCGAGTACTGTGTGAGTCAGCATACCGATCCAGGGATGACACTTAAGCACAGAGACTTGATCCATTCGGGTCGGGTCGCTACATTGTATTTTTTTCTTGCTGAAAATGGCTAGCCCAGTTCTATTTTTTTAAAGAAATACCGAAACAAGGCCTACTTGCTTTATCGGCCCTGCTGGGCTGCAAATCTTTCAAGACGAGGAGAGTTTCATTCGGTTTGCCCAGAAATGGGTTATACATTTTTAAAACACATCAAACCGGGAATTAGTTTCAATTTCTTTTCATTACAAGATCTTAAATTCCATTGATTTTTATGCGTGGACAATTATTTGGATTTTATATTTATATAAATTATTTTTCAAAATAGTTTGAATGTGAATCGATATTTCTGGATTAAAAACAGTTGACCTTTTGAAATATGCAAAATTTCGTATACTTTTTGACCGTGACCATAATATGGGGTGTAATGCTAACAAAAAGAAGATGGGCTCCAAAAAAATTCTTAAGAATTAGCAAATGGGTTGTACATCATTAGAAATAATGGCAGATGGGTTGTATGCTGTTTTCCACAGATTTGAGGCTGACTTGTGCACCTACTACAGGTTCACGCGTATGCTTTTATAAAAAAATAGGTTGACGCACACACAGCGCCCTGTCAACTTAGTCAACACATGAAAGCAGTGATTGTTGGATGTCCATCCAACGGCTGTCGTGCTTCTTTAATCTTTGCTCTTCATGCTCCAGCCGCTCAAACAAGCGTCGGTGGGACTGGCTGCTTCCTCCTCCCGCGGCCGGCTATTCTGTGCGCAGGCCTCACGGCCCCACTGTACTTCCATCGCTGGCCTAGCCATCCCTCTACTCACCCACACATGTTGTTATTCTCCAGCGACGGGAGACGAACCAGTAAACCCTCGTACTCCTCCGCGTGGGAAACAACTGCCGAGTATTCCCTGGCTCCGTGTCGTTCCCTTCCTAGGCCTCGACGTCGTCCACCGCTCTGGTGCTCTCGACGCAGCCTGGTCAACGTGGTCAATGAACGACATCCATCGGAAGAGGAATGAACGAGTAGAGGCTGACAGCTGTGTCCAAGGCCGCACGCAAGGAAATGCCTCCTTATTACGCTGCAAAATAATGATTCCTCCACCGACAGCTAGGACCCACAGGAAGGGCCTCAGATTTCGTGAAAAACGTCCCCCACGATGTGTCGACCCACCAGCTATATCTTCGCACGCAAGGAAGTGCCTCCTTATTACGCCCAAAAATGAATACCCCTCGCTAGGCTGGGACCCACCATATTGTTGGGTTGACTTGTGGGCCTACTAAGTTGACGGGGACGAAGGGCTTTGTCAACTTAGTCAATACTCCGATGACCGTATGATGTCCATCCAACGGCCATAGTGCTTCTTCAACCTCTGGTCTTCTTACTCCACCGCCCAAAGCAGCGCCGATCGTGCCGCCGCTCCCGCCTCCTGCGGGTCGGCTGTGCTACCGCAGAGGCCTCACCGCACCCATACTACTCCCACCATCGCCGTGCCATCCCTCCACTCACCCACACCCCCTATTATTCTGCGGGCGACGGCAGCCTCACACCGCAGCCGAACCAGTGAACGCCAGACTCCTCTTCGCGTGGGCATCCACTGCCGCGTCTTGCCCGGCTCCGTGTCGTCCCCTTCCTAGGCCTCACCGTCGTCCACGGCCGTGGTGCTCTCGGCGCGGCGTGGTCAATGTGGTCAACGACCGACTTCCATTGGAAGAGTACTGTGCATGGAGACGCTGACAGCTGGGTCCACGACCGCAGCAAGGAAGTGCCTCCTTATTACCCACAAAATAATTATTCCTCCACCTAACAGCGGGGACCCACCGGACCGGCCACCGTATTTCACGAACAAACGTTTCCCCCCTGACTACTGGGACCCACCAGCTACACCTTCGCACGCAAGGAAGTGCGTCCGGGCAAAAAAAATGATTCGCCCCCTGACTGCTGGGACCCACCAGCTACATCTTCGCACGCAAGGAAGTGCTCGATACCGGGACCCACCTGGTCGAAGCGTACGTAGCGTTGTCATTCTGGTCGCGAACATGTACGCACATATATACTGGTGGATGTAGAGGCGCGCACGTGTCGTACTAGAGGCGCGCACGTAGCATGTACACGTACGTACAGCGGCCAGGGTGCAAGAAAGAAAATACGGCCACGCATGTGTACATACGGGTGGGGTCTCGAACGCCTACTCGCGCATACGTACGGTGAGGGCTCGTTGACATGGCTAGGTCGGAACGGAGAAACAGCATCGTCGTCGTGTTCATGGGGAGGCAACGGAATGCGTCGTGTTCATGGGGAGGCAACGGAACGCGTCATGTTCATCGGGAGGCAACGGAACGCGTGGGCGCCAACCGATTGGGTCGGAACGGAATGTGTGGTCGTGTTCATCGGGAGGGCTTGGATGGAACAGGCGATGGAAACGAGGCCTGGCGTACCACAAAACGGAGGAAACGGACCTCCTACGTTCGGAACGGGGTCCTGTTGATCGGGAGGGTGTGGCATCGCAAAACGGAGGAAACGGACCTCCTACGGTCGAAACGGGGTCATGTTGATCGGGAGGGTGTGGCGATCGCAAACGGATTTAAACGGACCTCCTACGGTCGAAACGGGGGTCCTGTTGATCGGGAGGGTGTGGCGCATCGCAAAACGGATTTAAACGGACCTCCTACGGTCAAAACGGGGTCATGTTCATCGGGAGGGGTGTGGCATCGCAAAACGGACTCCACGGGATACTGTTCATCTCCACCGTCGACCTCCTCCGGTCTCGGCTGTGCTACCGTCGACCTCCTCCGGCCTCCACGGGCTCCTGCTCATCCAGCCTCCACCGTGGCGCTACTCCACCGCCATCGCTCAACCACCCCTCCACCATCTACTGCTCATCCAGCTCTCCACACCACGGGTCCTGTTCAACCACCCTCCACGGGCACCCCTCCACCGCTTCATCGCTCATCCAACCCTCCACACCATGGGGTCCTATTCATCCAGAGGCAATGCCACCGCTCACTGTTCATCCAACCCCCCGCAAGGCTCACTGTTCATCCAATCGATCGGCTTCAGTTAGCAGCAGTAGCGAAGGAATCGCTCCATTGGGTTCAGTTAACAGCCATCGATCGATCACTCGGGTTCAAGAACGCGTATGCAGCGGTCTGATCGCCGGGTTCGATTAGAGCCCAACGCCTCGCCGGGTTCAGTTAGAGCCAACGCCGCACACACACGCCAGACGTGTCACGAGAGAAACGCGCATCGCCGGCCCCGACCTCCCACCGTGCATCGGAACTCCCGACATTTTCCTCGCCCTCGTTTCTACCACGGTTTTTTCCGTCATGGACGGCCCAAAGAATGTCATGCAGCTGCGTCTCCGGCCCGCCCAGGACGAAAAGCCCATTTTCTGTCATGATTTTTTTGTCATAGAAGTAGGAGCCCACCACATCTATGATGATACCGGGTTTTGTCACAATTATCGTCGTAGAAGTGTCATATGTATGACAGGAAAAAAATTCGTTCGGCCCAAAATGTCACGGATGTGTCTTTTTTTGTAGTGTATTAGAGAGGCTAGCAATGGTGGAAGGAAGAAAAGTGCGTATAATCCATGGACTCAACATTAGTCATAAAGAACTCATATACTTATTGCAAAAATCTACAAATTATCGAAGCAAAGTATTATGCGCATGCTCCTAGGGGGATAGATTGGTAGGAAAAGACCATCGCTCATCCTCGACCGCCACTCATAAGGAAGACAATCAATAAATAAATCATGCTCCGACTTCATCACATAACGGTTCACCATACGTGCATGTTACGGGAATCACAAACTTTAACACAAGTATTCCTCAAATACACAACTAGTCAACTAGCATGACTCTAATATCACCATCTTCATATCTCAAAACAATTATCAAGCATCAAACTTTTCTTAGTATTCAATGCACTCAAAAGAAAGTTTTACAAATCTTGAATACCAAGCATATTAAGATTGTTAAGCAAACTACCATGCTATTTAAGACTCTCAAAATAATCTAAGTGAAGCATGAGAGATCAATAGTTTCTATAAAACAAATCCACCACCATGCTCTAAAAGATATAAGTGAAGCACTAGAGCAAAACTATATAGCTCAAAAGATATAAGTGAAGCACATAAAGTATTCTATAAAATTCCAAATAATGTATTGCTCTCTCAAAAGGTGTGTACAGCAAAGATGATTGTGGTAAACTGAAAAGCAAAGACTCAAATCATACAAGACGCTCCAAGCAAAACACATATCATGTGGTGAATAAAAATATAGCTCCAAGTAAAGTTACCGATGGAAGTAGACAAAGAGGGGATGCCTTCCGGCATCCCCAAGCTTTGACTTTTGGTGTCCTTAGATTATCTTGGGGGTGCCATGGGCGTCCCCAAGCTTAGGCTCTTGTCACTCCTTGTTCCATAATCCATCAAAAGATTTCACCCAAAACTTGAAAACTTCACAACACAAAACTCAACAGAAATCTCGTGAGCTCCGTTAGCGAAAGAAAACAAAAGACCACTTCAAGGTACTGTAATGAACTTATTCTTTATCTATACTAGTTGACCCGTTGTGCCAAATGGCGCAGAGACCCGCTAAAGCCATGTTGTCAATGAAAATAGTTTCATTTTGCAAGAACATATTCAATACTCATAGTAGAAAGCCTATGTGTTAATCATGCTATATTAAAAATATGTTTTTCACGCCGAGAAATCTGTGTTTGAAAAAAAATCATATTTGTATAACATGTATAGACCGGTTAAGGAATTTTTTTTATAACTTAAAACTTTATTTCTCATATGATAGCCAAGTCATTTACAATAAGGTGAGAAACAAAGTCAGGGATAGAACTTTCCCAAAAATCTAAAACTCTATTTTTGAAATCACACTGAGAAATCTGAGTAAAGAAACATATTTGTATATGAACACTGAATGACAGAATGACCCAGTGGCAACATGTAGTGCTAAATGTTAATTACAAATCTGTAGGTTTGGGCATCCTTCTCATTTTCCTAGGCTTTGGAATTGCAATATACTGGTATGCTTTCCTCTGCCTCATCGATCCCCACCATCGGGATGCACGGAGGTGGATCTATGGATGAGAAGGGCATCCAAGTGGCGGGCTCTCTACATGACCCGTTGCAGAGGCCCATTTAAAATCATGAAAACTTTGAAAATATTTGCATTTGTTAATAACTATAGGTTTGAGCAATCACGTAGGACACAAATTGTGACTATTTTTATAAAAAGATATACTTGCCTTTCAAAATATATACTTGAGCATGCATAATTTGTTATGTTATTCACAAACTTGCAGGCATAAGTTTAAAAAGATCAAACAAAGAATTAAATGAAAATAGTTGCTTACTGTAATTATGTAACAAAGTAGAAAATCAGTGAGTCTAATAATTGAGCCTGCAATTAAAAAGTCCAAATAGCTTACGGTAAAAAAGAAGGTAAACATAAGTGACACAGTAAAAAAAGGTGAACATATGTGCCAAAATAAAGCCTAGTTTGATGAACTCTATCGCACACTTTGTGGTGTTTAATGGATAAAGCTACCCCTCAAAAAGAAGTGAAACAATAAAATGTACTTAATACATGATAAAATGTACAGGAGAAAATCTTAGAAATAGTGGTCAATTACATCATATAATTTGGTGCTGTACAAAAGAAAGTTTCCTCTTTTGTGTATATATCCTAAACACCACTCTTTGTCCTTGGTTGTAGCTCTTTGTCCACAAATTTGGTTATTCCCCATCCAGCATGTCAGTTGCAGCCTCGCATCCAACATGTCAGTTGCAGTCTCCTAAGCATAGGAACAACATTTTACGACCCAATGGAGAAAAGCTGAAACACTGACGCAAGAATTAACCTAAGAAGGTCGTTCTTCCAGCTGACTCCTAGCAGAAGATGATACATCTAACCGAAGTTGCCTGGAGATTTCTTATATATCCCTTGCTCTCTTCTGCAACAGATAGTTGGAATGGCATATAAGATAAGTGTGAGGTAACGCTGTAAGCTCACTCTCAAAACGGCACATTCTTAAGTATGTGTATGTAATGATATATAGGAGTTTTTAATTAAGAAGTAACCTGAATAAGTTGTTGTATATTTCTTCAATGGACAATTGTTTATCTTCTATATCCATTGCTCTCTGCTGTCACGATTAGAATGGCAAACAAAATAATTCTTAGGCATTGATATTACTTACTTGCTTGTTCGCAGGCATAAAATGAAATGCAAAGAGAGCATAAAGGTAATATGTTATAGCATATATCTGTACTGTAAGTACCAAAAGAGTAGTATCTTTCCTTTTTTAAACATAACAGTCTACTTATCTGATGCACTTGGGCTAACAGAAACATAAGTAAACACCAATGACTAATCATTTGGAAGGCAGCAGGGCTGAGTCCTACACATAGCTAGTCAAGTCCTCTTGCCAAGATGGAAAGTTTTTTTAAAATGCGGAAACATCCATAAGATTCCATCTCTCTTGTTCTACTGTATATATCAAAGGTTTCAAAAGCTAGGTACCAGTTAACTCCTATTGTGTCTGTTTGTATATATATCATTGGTCTGTTTTATTCTAGAGCCTTACCAACCAAATAAATATCAAAATTTTGAAGTAAATTCTATGCCTAGAAACCAAATAAAAACTACACCGAAGATATTTATGAATTACTACAACTATTTAGACTATTTTAGACTACTTTAGTATGAGACTGTAATCAAGAATAATGAATCTAGGTGATCAGATATTTTGTTTGACCAATAAAATAAATAAGGACAGGCAGGTAATGGGTTTGACAAACAAAACCAAATACTTCCAGATCTGTATGAACTTCTAAAGAATTGATTAAATCTTAAAAGTTAGAAAGGCAAAGCAGATACAGTAATGATCTGTTACAGGAATAAGCAAGCATGACCGACCATACATAGTAGCTGATTAGCGATGATGCACACAATGCGAACCTGTGATTCCATGACCATCAGGATAAAAGTCTACTTTTCTGCAAGGATAAACATGGAAGTGGAGTGATCAAGCACACCGAATAGAGTTTTCATGACTCAAAAATAATAAATAGAATAATGAAATAAGTGTTTTGAAACATAGAATTTTGGAGCTGTACAAAAGATGAAGCCGAAGAGGGCACCCTAAATGAAAAAATCAAGCTAAAAAATTAAGCTAGCAAACCAGTCTGACCTATTATATATCCCACATGGACAGTAGCACATACATATTGAAGCAACAAAATTGACAAAAAAATTCCCCATATATGAACATCACAACTGTGGTCATTATCTAAATACAAATTAAACCTAAAAGAAGAAGTCAAATGATACATCTTCTACAACATTAACACATGGGTGACAAAATCAAGAAAACAATGATGGTGTGTAGAGGTGAAAGGCAGGCGAACACAAAATTCATCCCAGAATGAATAAGTCAAATGGAAGTAAATAGATCCAGATATCTCAATTCAATAACTACATCAAGTATTACTATAGGACAATATATGCCAAGAGCGGTTCACAAACACTTGCCGGTGAAATTCCTATTGCTTTAATCAGTATTGGATTGTGACTAAATTTGGTGCGAATTCAAAGACAACGTTATGAAGAATCCATTTCAGCAAAAGATAATGGAAAGTGTTTTCCAAAGCAAAAAATCGTCAATAAACATTGCCCTGAAGAAAGCAACATGAAAAGGTCAGTCCTTATATATGCTCTTCTTCCAATCTATTTCACACTGTTCGGTAAAGATTAAATTTTATATCTGAAAATCAAAACCAGAGAGGCTCTTGATGCCATCGCAGGACCTCTGAATTCCGATAACCATACACCCATATGTTTACTTTATAACAAAACAAAGTGTGCAAGCCATTTACATGAATATCGGTAATGTATCACATCCAAACAACTTGTTCCATCTTGAATAAAAAAAGTGTCTACCAAATGTTTGCGCAACCAGACCATTTTTCTAATACATTTAGACAATATATGCATAACTCATATTTACATAGCACAAATCATAACATCAAAATGAACCGTGTTCACATGAGAGAGAGAGAGAGAGAGTCACCTTGTTCTTCACCAAATTCTTCTAATGGATTCTTCTGTTCCTCTCCTCTCAGATCTGAGAAATTGTGGCGTTTAGATAAATTGGATATCAGGGAATCAAAACCGAGAAAGGATGCAGAATAGGTAACAACAATAAGGCGAAGGTGTCGCAGTTGTGCGAGACGCCGAGATTCTATCTGTTTGTTCATGTTTAAGAATCAGTTTTTTATCTGTCTCATTTCATGAACTAATAATTGGATATACACTCTAACTGCAATAGTTTTTTGTTTGTGTGAATGACTTAGTTAATATTCATTCATCATTTTGTACAATTTTGTTGCAACTGAAATATATGTATTTCTAACTATCGGAATGCTTAGACTTTCCTGTCAACGTATATATATCACCAAACAACAAGTTAGATGCTTGCAGAAAACACACACAAATCACAAGATATCTTGTAACGCAGTATAGAATACCTTATGGTTCCGGGCAATACTGACCCTCTTCTTAATAACCCCAAGCTGTTGAAAGAAACCTGCAAAATAATCAAACCAACAAAGATGATATTAGGACCAGACCCCTTGCATCACCTGCACTTCTCCGAGCTCTAATGACAGAGACATACCTTGCGTCTCTCGGATCCTCTGTTCTTTCCCATCCGACGGCTACACCAATCACAACTCAACATCAGGGACAAGGAAATAATGCATATTGTGTGTGTGTGTTTTTCTGTTGGGTTCGATTTGGTTTGAATGTAAGCAGGCACACAACAAGAAGTCCTTTCCCCCATGGTCTTGGAACCAGCTGAGCAGGATCTGTTGTCCCCATCTCATCTCCAACCCACTTCCTCTCTGCGGCTCGATTGACACCATCGGATTCAGAAAGGACTGTGACCACAAGATTCACAATAAATCAAAGTACATCTAAGAATACATACATCATATAGAGGCATTTAGGCTACACATATTAGACTACAATCATAGAAGCATTTTGTTCTCAAATGGGCAGAAGAAGGTGGCAGTCAGCCTCTCTGCTGAATGCCAACATAGAAATGGAGGTAAAACTTTCTATCAGTAGCAAAAT
Organism: Aegilops bicornis; assembly: GCA_021605145.1. NCBI lineage: Eukaryota > Viridiplantae > Streptophyta > Magnoliopsida > Poales > Poaceae > Aegilops > Aegilops bicornis. The sequence goes on along the minus strand of CM038671.1, from coordinate 490,004,880 downwards.
TACCTGCATGAGCTCATCATAAATAGTGTGGTTCAGTGTGGACATTAGCATAATCATATGGGGCAAACATGTTTGTTCTGATTCTTCTGTCACAGCTCATAACTTCGGTGAAATCTATTAACATTTGTATTATTGATCAGAAATGGTTCATTCTTAAGTTTCACTTGGAACACAATAAATGTGTTCATTCCAAGAATCAAGATGTGTGGGACCGAAAGAATTAACAGACGCATCAATAGACCAAGACCAAAATGAGAAATGAGACACAATCACCTCAAAATCCCATTCACCATACAGATCTGGATCCTCTGCATCACTCCATGCATAAGTGTCAAGATGCATTATCTCCTCAAGTATCACGGAAGGCAAACTTTCTTTCAGCAAAACCATCTAAACGACAAGTTACCAACTTCAAATGATAAAAGCAATATGATGAACAGTGGGTCACTCCAGTTGAATAAAAACTTACGATTAGTGACATCTGAACTCTTCTCCTTACATACTCAAAATCCTCAAATGCATCCAAGACAATGAGTTCTGCATCAGAAATGCCCATCATAACCTGCAGAGCAGTAAGCATAAGTAGAGAAAGAGTGTAACTGAGACTCAAGGCTAAACGTTTGGCCTCATTGCAAACAGAGAAAAAAGGTAAAGAGAGAGCATCTAATAGCAATTTGTGGAGAACTAAATCTTGCTACAGTCGCAGGTTTTGTGGCAACACCCAACCACTGCAAAGAAAAAATCAGGAACATCTGTGACACAACGAGCAGTAGAATAAAACAGAGTACATGAAGAGAGCGGGAGAAAGAGAGGTGAGGAGGACAAAAATACCTGAAGGCGTCAGGATGGCCAATTCAGTTCTGGCTGCTGCTATCGGCAAAGATAACATCTCTCGCCAAGTAGGTCAGCGAGGAGTCCGCAACGCTAGCTCCATGGCTGGGCCGAGCCGAGCCACCTCCTGACTCGGCGCTCTCACCTCCTTCTCCCAATGCACGAATTCTCTCCCATCGGCGCGTCGCCGTCGCCTCCGCCGCCGGTGCTCTCTCCCTTGATCCGCGCCACCGGCTGCTCCTCTTCTTCATACACACCACCGGCCGCTTCTCCCATTTCATCCGCGTCGACGTCTGATCCTCCCCCTCGCCTCCTCATCAACCGGCTGCGGGGCGACGACTTTGAAGCTGGGCGACGGCTTTGAAGCTGGGCGACGAGCAAGGGGCTGCTCCGGCGCGAGGATTAGCAGGTTGCGGCTTCCGTGGTGAGGGAGTGAGGAGGAAGGAGGAAGGCGGACGCAGGAGGACGAGTGCGGCGGCTGTGTAGATCGAGGAAAAGGGCCTAGGGTTCTGCCCGAGTCTAGCGGAAGAAGTGGATTGGCGCAGCGCGGGGCGAGCAGATTGGTCAAAAGTGCTCTCGCACATTTCGCAGGCTTATGTGCCACATACCAGTGGCCCCCCTCCAGGAGGGCACCCACAGTCAGCGGCAGGAGCCTCAAAACGCTGGTGCGCGACCAAAAGCTAGCCAACTACCTACCCAAACAGCGCACAGGTCAACAGCGAAGCCACGCAGGACGAGTTTGATGTGCCAGGCCAACAAGGCAACAACTCCCTTCAATCCCGGACGAATGAGACGCCACGAGACGCCCACGCAGCACAACCACTGCAACCGACGAACGGGGCCAGGAGGAGCACGGCCCACATGTCATCGCGCCGGCTGAAAAACTTATGCACCAGCCGGGTGTGCATGCGCCGGCCCACTCTGCGCAGCCTACGCAACCAACCCCACCACGCACGACCGCATTCCACCACCACGCGCCCACGCGGCGTGGAAGGAGAGGCTGCCCGCTCCCGGAGCACACCCAAAAAACTGGCACCCAGCCAATCGAATTCCGCTCGAGCCCACAGGTCATCCACGTCCACAATTCACCGCATGGTCAAAACAGCACAGATCGAATTCCAGCGACCGTCCAACGGCCACCATCGAAAAAAGGACCTCGTTGACCAGGATCGAACGACCAGCAAGGATGCAAATCGGGGGAGACTTCTCCATGCGAGTTGGCTAGCCTCTTTATTGATTTAAATTGGTGTTGAACCTACTGTATTCCAACTTCTCTATGGTTTATAAACCATTTTACTGGCCATAGATTCATCAAAATAAGCAAACAACACACGAAAAACGGAATCTGTCAAAAACAAAACAATCTGTAGTAATCTATAACTAACGCAAACTTCTGGAACTTCAAAAATTCAGCCAAAATAGGAAGACCTGGGAAATTTGATTATTGATCAGCAGCAATTGGAATCACTATTTTATCACGTTCTGGTGATTTTTAACAATTGTTTTCGTGAACAGAAAGTTTCTGGAAATTACAGCAAGAACAAATAACTATCATCCAAGAAGATCCTATAGGTTTAACTTGGCACAAACACTAACTAAAACACAAAACCACATCTAAACAGAATGTAGATGGATTATTTATTCCTAAACAGAAGCAAAAGCAAAAAAAAACTAAAAATAAAATTTTGTTGCCTCCCAACAAGCGCTATTGTTTAACGCCCCTAGCTAGGCATAAAAGCAAGGATAGATCTAGGTATTGCCATCTTTGGTAGGCAATTCTTCAATGAGACATCTATCTTCCTTAGAAATTTCTTTCTTTTTAGTAATTATCAAACTTTTAGGCACAAGATCAAAAAATTCATCCGTAGCAAATGGTTCCTTAATGATAGCAAAAAGATTGGGATGAATACTTATAGATTTAAGATCCGCAGTTTCCTTACTAGAGGATTCACCCTTATTTTTAGGAACATACATAAGCTTGGCAATTTTAGTTGGAGGACTTGGAGTATTCTTTACGGAAGAAAAAGTGGTTCCCAAATTGGTAATGGTACCCTCAAGTTTATCGATTCTAGAGGAATCTTGATTTATTCTCTCATGAACTATGGGTTCCTTCTCCTTAATATTTTTCAAAGTTACTCCTACCTTAGATCCATTTGAGTAATTTGATTGTGGATCTTTTTATCTAGATTTTCAATTAATTCAACGGTAGCAACTTTATTTTCAATAATTTCAAGTCTTTGCATTACATGCTCCAAAGTTAACATAGTTCCATTAACCAAAAGAGGTGGTGAGCCAAATAAATCTATCATAGAATTATAAGAGTCAAAAGTGTGGCTACCCAAGAAATTCCCCCCGGTAATGGTATCAAGGATATATCTATATCAAGGATTGGCACCTACATAAAAATTATGGAGAAGAACTGAAGTAGATTGCTTCCTGGTATATCTATTTTGAGCATTGCAAATTCTATACCAAGCGTCTTTTAGATTTTCTCCCTCCCTTTGTTTAAAATTTAGAACTTCATTCTCGGGAGACAAGGAGAAGATATAAGACTAGCCATAACGACAAGCAAGCGACAAAAAGGCAAACGGAAAAGAGAGGGCGAATAAAACGGCAAGGGTGAAGCGGGGGAGAGGAAAACGAGAGGCAAATGGCAAATAACGTAATGGGAGAGATAAGGGATTGTGATGGGTACTTGGTATGTTGACTTTTGCGTAGACCTCCCCGGCAACGGCGCCAGAAATTCTTCCTGCAACCTCCTGAGCACTGCGTTGGATTTCCTTGAAGAGGAAAAGATGATGCAGCAAAGTAGCGTAAGTATTTCCCTCAGTTTTTGAGAACCAAGGTATCAATCCAGTAGGAGGCTACGCGCGAGTCCCTCGTACCTACATAAAGCAAATAGCTCCTCGCAACCAACTCGAATAGGGGTTGTCAATCCCTTCACGGTCACTTATGAGAGTGAGATCTGATAGAGATGATAGATAATATTTTTGGTATTTTTGGTATAAAGATGCAAAGTAAAATAAAAGGCCAAGTAAAAAAAGCAAAGCAATAATAAAGCATAGGAAGATTAATATGATGAAGATAGACCCGGGGGCCATAGATTTCACTAGTGGCTTCTCTCAAGAGCATAAGTATTTTAGGGTGGTGAACGAATTACTGTTGAGCAATTGACAGAATTGAGCATAGTTATGAGAATATCTAGGTATGATCATGTATATAGGCATCACGTCCGAGACAAGTAGACCGACTCCTGCATGCATCTACTACTATTACTCCACTCATCGACCGCTATCCAAAGATGCATCTAGAGTATTAAGTTCAAGAAAACAGAGTAACACCTTAAGCAAGATGACATGATGTAGAGGGATAAATTCATGCAATATGATTAAAAAAACCATCTTGTTATCCTCGATGGCAACAATACAATACGTGCCTTGATGCCCCTACTGTCACTGGGAAAGGACACCGCAAGATTGAACCCAAAGCTAAGCACTTCTCCCATTACAAGAAAAACCAATCTAGTAGGCCAAACCAAACTGATAATTCGAAGAGACTTGCAAAGATAACCTATAATACATAAAAGAATTCAGAGAAGATTCAAATATTGTTCATAGATAATCTTGATCATAAACCCACAATTCATCGGTCTCAACAAACACATCGCGAAAAGAAGATTACATCGAATAGATCTCCACGAGAGAGGGGGAGAACATTGTATTGAGATCCAAAAGGAGAGAAGAAGCTATCTAGCTACTAACTATGGACCCGAAGGTCTGAGGTAAACTACTCACACTTCATCGGAGAGGCTATGATGATGTAGAAGCCCTCCGTGGTGGATTCCCCTTCCGTGAGCTCGGAACAGGCCCCAAGATGGGATCTCGTGGATACAGAAAGTTGCGGCTGTGGAATTAGGTTTTTGGCTCTGTATCTGATCGTTTGGGGGTACGTAGGTATATATAGGAGGAAGGAGTATGTCGGTGGAGCTTCGTGGGGCCCATGAGGCAGGGGGGGGGGCGCCCCCCACCCTCGTGGCCGCCTCCCTTCTTTCTTGACGTGGGGTCCAAGTCTCCTGGATCATATTCGATGAGAAAATCACGTTCCCGAAGGTTTCACTCTGTTTGGACTCCGTTTGATATTCCGTTTTTTCGAAACACTGAAATAGGCAAAAAACGGCAATTCTGGGCTGGGCCTCCGGTTAATAGGTTAGTCCCAAAAATAATATAAAAGTGGAAAATAAAGCCCAATATGGTCCAAAATAGTAGATAATATAGCATGGAGCAATCAAAAAATTTAGATACGTTGGAGACGTATCAATTAGTCATAATCTTTGCTGAAAACTTGAATGCTGGCTTTACATATTTACAACAGCAAGAGCAAACAGAGTTTGTAAAAGTTTTTCTTTATCACTTTCAGTTTGTCAACTGAATTGCTTGAGGAGAAGCAAAGGTTTAAGCTTGGGGGAGTTGATACGTCTCCGTCGTATCTACTTTTCCAAACACTTTTGCCCTTGTATTGGACTCTAACTTGCATGATTTGAATGGAACTAACCTGCATCGACGTTGTTTTCAGCAGACTTTCCATGGTGTTATTTATGTGCAGAAACAAAAGTTCTCGGAATGACCTGAAACTTCATGGAACGTCTATTTGGAAATAATAAAAAATCCTTGCAAAAGATGAAGACCAGGGGGCCCACACCCTGTCCACGAGGGTGGGGGGCGCGCCCCTTACCTCGTGGGCCCTCTGGAGCTCCTCCGACCTCAAATCCAACTCTATATATTTGCTTTCGGGGAGAGAAAAATAAGAGAGAAGGATTCATCGCGTTTTACGATACGGAGCCGCCGCCAAGCCCTAAAATCTCTCGGGAGGGCTGATCTGGAGTCCGTTCGGGACTCCGGAGAGGGGGATTCGTCGCCATCGTCATCATCAACCATCCTCCATCACCAATTTCATGATGCTCACCGCCGCGGCGTGAGTAATTCCATCATAGGCTTGCTGGACGGTGATGGGTTGGATGAGATCTATCATGTAATCGAGTTAGTTTTGTTAGGGTTTGATCCCTAGTATCCACTATGTTACGAGATTGATGTTGCTATGACTTTGCTATGCTTAATGCTTGTCACTAGGGCCCGAGTGCCATGATTTCAGATCTGAACCTATTAGGTTTTCATGAATATATGTGAGTTCTTGATCCTATCTTGCAAGTCTATAGTCACCTACTATGTGTTATGATCCGTCAACCCCGGAGTGACAATAATCGGGACCACTCCCGGTGATGACCATAGTTTGAGGAGTTCATGTATTCACTATGTGCTAATGCTTTGTTATGGTACTCTATTAAAAGGAGGCCTTAATATCCCCTAGTTTCCAGTAGGACCCCGCTGCCACGGGAGGGTAGGACAAAAGATGTCATTCAAGTTCTTTTCCATAAGCACGTATGACTATATTCAGAGTACATGCCTACATTACATTGATGAATTGGAGCTAGTTCTGTGTCACCCTATGTTATGATTGTTACATGATGAACCGCATCCGACATAATTCTCCATCACCGATCCAATGCCTACGAGCTTTTCACATATTTTTCTTCGCTTATTTACTTTTCCGTTGCTACTGTTACAATCACTACAAAACACCAAAAATATTACTTTTGCTACCGTTACATTTGTTACCGTTACCACTACTATCATATTACTTTGCTACTAAACACTTTGCTGCAGATACTAAGTTATCCAGGTGTGGTTGAATTGACAACTCAACTACTAATACTTGAGAATATTCTTTGGCTCCCCTTGTGTCGAATCAATAAATTTGGGTTGAATACTCTACCCTCGAAAACTGTTGCGATCCCCTATACTTGTGGGTTATCATCTGGCCAGCTTGGCCTGGCGCTTGGCCCATTCATCAGGATAATCCTCACTGCGCTTGAGGCTGGTGGGATCAGCTTCTTGGCTAGGTGTCAATGGAGGTCTTGGGCATGGAGGATTGAGTGCGAATTTCTTCATGTATTTTGGAGTAACATATATGTACTCCCTCCACTCTCTTGCCCATCTCCTTTCTATCCTCTGTATACGCACCTTGCGCTGATTTTTGTCCACTTTTCTGAACTTTGCCTCATCGGGAGTGCAATAATCTTTGTATATGTCATCGAGGATCTCAAAGGCAGTATTGATTTCAGGCCTCTTTCCTCCCTTCTGTTGCTTCTTTCCATCAGCCATTTTCTTCAGATGAGGAATTTGAACAATGGAATTCTCTGAAGAAGTATGCAACTTTTCTTCGAGGAACGCTGCAAATGAGTTAAGTTGATGAGAACCTAGTGATTCAACAGCGGACATGTGTACCTGTGAACAGAGTATAGTTGCGAGGAATTTGGAGAGGTCATATGCGTTCTCAGAAGGTTTTGTAAAAAGAGCAAGTTTGAGGATTTTGACCAGATGAGTCTTGAAGAATTTCACTAAACGTTCTTTGTCTTAGGTTCCAGAGTTGTATAGATCAGAAATCCACACAGTTGAGGAATCTTGAAGAAAAAATATAGCTTAGAGAAATGAATCAAGAACAGATGACATGTGAGGTGTTTAGTGTGTGAAGAATTTGAAGAATAAACACCTTTGAGGATTTTGTAGAAATCATTTGAATCAAAGAGGGCAGTAAAAGTAACTTTTAATTACCCTGGATAAAGAACACGACGAACTGGGATGTGGAGATGTGAAGTCCGTCAGTGCAGATCTTCCACGCCCTAACTCGGTAGAGGAAGACAGCTACGGCGGCGGCGGAGGGAAGAAATCCGCGGCCGGCGCGAGTACGACGGCGACGAGGTCGAGGCAGTGAAGCTCTTCCTCACCGGCGACGATGAAGTAGCGGCGGCGCTAGGGTTTGAGAAGCTCGAGCTGGAGTGAGGTCGAGCGGAGTAAAAGAGAAGTGAGGAAGGGGAGGGGTATTTATAGCCACAAGTGAAAAACTGTTCGCCTCAAGAATTTGGATTTAACGTGCTCGACCCTTCTCATTCGCTTGACATGTGTCACCCACGTACTGAGAAGTGGAGATCGTGTGAGATCGTGGGTGAATAGATAAGCGTTTTCGTGGGATGCGGAACGGTTTTACACTACTAGGGAAAAGCCTAGCAGCAGCGCGGGTTTTAGGCCTCTCAGTAGCGCGGGGACCAGCGCTACTAATAAGATGCTATAGCTAACTTATAGCAGTAGCACCTGTTGTCCCACGCTACTGATATACATGAATAGATGTAGCGCTCTTTAGGAAAGGGCGCTGCTGATATTATCTGCAGCGCTTTTTACAAGGAGGCGCTACTGGTAAGGCGGCGCTACTGCTAAATTTTCCCCCCTCGCTACTACTAGTTTTATTAGTTTTTTTCCTACATATTTGTTTTGTATTTGAATAGGCTTTATACAATAATCTTTAGCATATCATACACATACAAATGTAATCATAGCATATACATACAATTAGTCTCATCAAATCATGTCATCATCATAATCATCATCCAACACAAAGTGGTCTCTCGTCATCATCTCGAAAATAGCGATACAAGTCTCGATTACTTGCAAAGACATCGTCATCCATCTAAACAATGATATACGCGAGAAGAGCTATCACTTTGAGCACATGAGTTCGTATCCCTCTCTCGCATTAGCGTGAACCTAAACTAACTACTGCACGCTCAGGAAACCGGAAACCGGTACACTGGGCACGACACTCCGGCCACTCGTCAGATATATACTCTGGCGTAGCACTTCTTCGCCATCTATGATCTATGCACCTGCATCGTCACATGAGTCGATGATATGCAACATATATAGTTGAGCAACAGAAAGAGACATACTTGGCAAAAATAGAAACAACATATCATAAGCATAAATAACAAAGTTCATCGTACCCAAAATGCCCTAACTAGAGTGATTTTCGCTAGTCGAGGAGGAGGACGGTTTAATTACATCACAAATAAAGTTTCACCGTGCATAACTCAAAGTTTTGTCATACAAAAAGTATGGACTAAACGGACACATTGTCATATATCGACAATCACTCCACCATGTCGTGCCATCCATCCATGTCAGGGAGATAGTCCTCGAGCTTAGTGAAAGGCTTCATGTCGAGACGCTGAGAGGCTATCCATGTTCGGACGTCTTCCCGCGACATTTGTCCTTCTCCGTAGAACATCCCTGTTTTTCCGATGACCTCCTTCATGATGATTTGGGCAAGTTCGCACTGGATGTTATAGAACTCAGCTCGAAGTCGATGATCCTCGATATCTCCTATGTCCTTTGCCCATTGCGAGAATATGGGCATCGCCGGATCTAGGTGACATGTGAAGGTTCCGGTGATCCCGTCTCGTACTCCAAAGATGTGGTGTAGGACATAGAATCCATCATTAAGAGAATCGTTCGGTTCTGGATGCAGCAGAAGTCGGTCTTATGGCTGAAGGCGACCCTGCCGCCCCTTCTCTTCTTGTCCTTGACCTCTCCACCCCTTGCTTGGTAGTGAAACATAGCACTGTCGAGAACATCCTTGATGTGGGTGTAATCCTTTTTGTGAATGCTCTTCGACGAGTCCAAGTAAAGAGCATGGGAGAATCGGGGGTAGAGGATGATGAGGACGGCGCGCCCGCCGCTGCGCAAAATAAGTACACCTCAAATTAATTAGCCTCCACCATGCAAATGAATGATTGAAATCGAAGGAAGGATAGCAGCGCGGATGACTTATACGGGATGATAAGGCACGAGAATCGCCTCCTTGTCCTTATTGGCGAGCATGAAACTGACGATGTAATCCCTCGCGTATTCACCGTGCTTTCAGCAGACTCCCAAGAAGGCCTCGTGCATGTAGTATGGGTCAGCGACACAGATATGAGGTATCTGCTCCACCCCGATGATGTAGTTCATGTGCAAGGCATAAAGGCGGATAAACATAAAATCCAGCTTCTTCACGTGAAACATGTCGAATATGTAATCGAATCGGAGGAAGAACTTATTCGCGGGGAAGTAGTCGACGTACGACATTTGCCGCGGAACATTAACCACGTAGAGTGGGTATCCTGGATCTTTCGAGGCGATGAGGTCTTTCTCTACCCGCAGCACATCATCATGAAGTCTCCTTAGATTGCCGAATCTGGCCCGTAGCGCTGTTGCAGGTAGGATTGGTTGACCGGGGATATGCCATTTATCCGCATCGGGGATATCTATACGGTCCTGAAGCCGAGGCTGCTGAGGCGGCTGGATCATAGAATCAGCTTTTTTGCCTTTCCTCGCTCTCTTCCTAGACTTCTTTACTACCGGAAGGTCGTCCATAATACGTTGAGACGACAATTCAGGCACCGAATCATGACGCTCAAACCCCGAGGAGGCGCCAGTATAGACATACTGTTCAACGCCATCCTCATCCTCATCCTCATCTATGACGACGTCATCAGCGACTAATGGAGCCACCTCCTTACCCCGTCCGCTATCACCCAACCCGACACCCGACGCTAATTGGGTAGGTGGGGTGTTGATGTTCATACCTTGCTGAGGCTGCGTGCTCGTGGGTGTGCTCCCGGCCGCCTCTAGACGAAGCAGACTCTTTGGCCACAACAGGACCCACCCATTGCAACAATCACCAAGCCGCCGTGGGGTCTCGTCGTCATCACCCACTAGTATTAGAGGAGGCAAATTCTCATGGCCCGGTTTGACACCGCCACGAAACCTTGAAGACGTTCGGGGGGATCGGCCAGCTGTGGAACAATGGTTCCTTCGGCTCCATTATCGTCGCCTTCCCCATGTCCACCTTCTGGTCACCGATGGTGTACAATATGGTGCATGGGATTTCATCGGCCTGGAAAGAAAAGTCTGCGACGTGAGACATCCGAAAGGCAACGAAAACGGGAGATTATACATTTATATTGAAGGGGGCTAGTGTGACAGATACCGTGAGGGCGTCGAGCTCAGCCAAAGACGAAGCACCGCCGAGCACGTCTGGTGCGGGAGCCGGTGCGGGAGCAGGTGCTCCCAAGAAGTCAGCAAGGGGAAAGTCCTCTGCATTTTTTTCTGGATTTTGCCTTGTCCAAGTGAAAACGGCCGGAACCAAGGAAGTAGACAAATCTGCAACCACCTGTTTTGCGGCAGCTACCGCTATTGCGACTGTCTGAGATGATTTCTTCTCAACCGCAATCTCAACCTTCTTGTCGTTATTTTCTTCAATTATCCTCCGTCTTTCCTTTCTCTCCTTCGTGGTCTCACGGTAGTACTTCTTCCATGTGGCGCCGTCTCCAACACCGTGCACGCGTCCATACGACGGTCGAGTATCCACCGGTTGTCGTTTCAATATGTTCAACGCCCGGTTGAATGGAGTGTCCCACTTGGGCCTCGCCAATGACTCAGACGGCGAGTCGCTTTCGGCCGCAATCCTGTGCTGCTCTCTCTGCAAAAGGCACAAGGATCATTTACAAATATGACTAACGTGTGCAGTCGAATTGATCAGAAACTAAAATTACCAGCAGTCTCATGAACTCCGTAATGACCGGTTTTGTCTCGTAAACCTTCTTCACTGGGTCCCAATGGTGCCGGGCCCTGAGGACGTCACGCTCCTGCGGGACGGTGAACTCCGCCAAGGGGTCTGGGATGCCCAAACTCGCGGCTTCCGCGTCCTCCTTGGCCCATTTGGACCTCTTTCCGCCGTAACCACGGCTTCCGAGGTGGTGGCTCCCAATGTTCCTCTCTTGAAGCCCCTTCATGTACTTAGAATTTTTTTTGGCAGCGTCGGCCTCGCAAGTCTCCTTGAATATTTGAAACTAATCTTCCGTGATTGTCGGATTATCCTTTACAATCTCGAAGTAGGGTTCCTTCTTGTTGATGATCTTTGCTTTCACTCGATTTTTCTAGGCGGCCAACGCGTCGCTAAACTTGGTCATGGCGTGTTTGTTTATCTTCTTCATTGTCGGGTCCTCATCTGAATCTTCATAATCCTTCTCATTCCGGCCCGGGAACAAGAATATCTGGTGAAACTTCTTTAGGAGGGAGCTCCTCATATTTTCTATCTTCTGTAGTTTCTCATAGTTGATGGTGGCGGTTGTCCGTACGATGCAACCTATTTGATTGCCGTAGCACGAGCGCGCTTCCTCGAGCGCCTTTGGCTCAAAATTGCGGTCGCCCACCTCCGTGACCACCAGTCTAGTAGTCCTGAGTTTGTTAGGAAGCCGTTGCCTCTTTGCTTTCGGTTCTACACTGGCTCCGCTCCCCGAGGCAGCGCCGGTCTCAGTCTCAGCGCCGGTCTCGATGCCGGTCTCAGTCTCAGCGCCGGTCTCAGTCTCAACACCGGTCTACGTGTCGGTCTCAGTCCCCGATGCCACCGGTGGGCCCAGCAACAACATCGGTTCATCGTCGGCAAGACTAAAAAATTCGTCTGCCTCCCGGTAGACGTTGTCGCAATCACCAGAACCCTGTCCTTCATCGTTGCTAGCCATGTTTCCTATGATTAAATGTAGTCAATTAATTCTAGACGTAATAAAATGAATAATGACATAAAAAAGGCCTATTGTTTTGCAGGAACATTGACTCCTTCCTGGTGTGGCAAATCCCGGGCACTCGATATGTCCTAGTTTGTAGCACAAGTCATGCCGAAATTCACAGAAAATTTCGGCATGACCTTTGCTAAAAAGTGGACAAATCGAGAACCTGAAATTTGCTTTAACGGAAATGAATCAACATTCCGGCAAAACATATATAGGCCACTCAGCTTCATTGAAACAACAAACCCACTTGGGCACAATCGAACCACTTCAATGAAAAGATATAACATGACCACTTCAATGAAAAGATATAATCAACAATAAAAGTCTAGGAAGGGATCATCTTCAAAATAAAACTTGCCTAAATAACCTAGATAATTAACCTAATTAAACTAGTTAACCTGACTAGTTCTGTGTCAAAGCCCTAACTAAAATTTTGCACTAACCTAGATAAATTAAACTAGTTAACCTAACTACTTCTCTGTCAAAGCCCTAACTAAATTTTTGCCCTAACCTAGATAATTAACATAATTAAACTAGCTAACCTATGCATGAGAGAGAGAGGAGGGGTGGGGGCTTACAGAGGATGGCTCCGGTGGTGGCGAGGGAGGCAGGGGCGTCTCCGGTGACGGCGAGGGAGGCAGTTGTGGCGAGGGAGGATCCGGTGGCGTCGACGGCGGCTCCGGTGGCGTTGATGAGGCCGCGCGGCTCCGTGGCGTTGGGGGCGGCTCCGGTGGCGTCGACGGCGCACGGCTCTGGTGACTCCGGGGGCATCGACGTCGGCAGGAGACGATGGCGAAGTGGGGCGACGGTGAGTCGGGGAGACGGCGGCGGGGTGGGTCGAGAGATTTGGGGGGCAAGTGGTGGCCGGGGGGAAACGGTTTTTTGGTTGAGTCAAAATTAGCGGTAGCGCGTTTCACAAAACGCGCTATAGCTAAGGTAGCTATAGCGCTTTTTACAAAACGCGCTACTGCTATAGCTATGTAATTTTATCCCTTTTTTTATTTCCTTTTCTGTTTCTATAGCGGGAGTCTAGGAAACGCGCTGCAGCTACGTTAGCTATAGCGCCTCTTACGAACACATGCTACAACTATGCCTTTCTCTATTTTTTCGCTTTTTCATTTATTTTGCTTTACATTTTATTTTTTTCTTTCTCTTTTTTCGGTTTCTTTCATTTTCATTTGCTTTTCTATTTGTTTTTCATTTTATTTTATTTCCATTAGTAGTAGCGCTCTTCTTAGGAAACGCGCTGCTACTCATGTTCTAGCGGTAGCGCCGCTTCCTCCAAGCCCGCTCTTGCTATGCGTAGCCTATCGTTCCACCAATGGGAATATTTGTAGTAGCGCTTTTACGGCCACACACGCTACTGCTACAATTGTATCTGCAGCGCGGTTTTTTCTGAACCGCTACTGCTATCTAGCACTAGCGCCCTTTTTTGACCCACGTTGTTGCTAAATTTCTGTGTATAAGGTTTTCCCTGGTAGTGTGAGCGGCAAAGCCGAAAATTTGGATAAGATAAGTTAAAAATTCGTTTCGCAAATTCTTCAGCTGACAAGGACATAGTGAAGATTTTGAACGAGTTTCAAATAGAACGCACATGAAGAATTTGTGAATAGATTGGGTTGAGTTTAGCATAGAGGGGGAAGGGTCCGATCAAATTCACTTAGCAGAAAGAATAACTTGAAGAAATAGCAATAAGTGAATGTTGTAGAGGACATAAACTCATATATATAGACGGTCTATTCTGCTAATATTAGCAGAATAACTATTCTGCACACCACTTCCGCACTGCACGCTGAATTCAAGTGCACGTCATTCTTTGAACCAAGTGTGCTACAGTACTCACACGAGTGAACTTCTCGTCGGAAAAACTGCACGTGTTATTTTTTCGGTACTGTTTTCGCTCTAATTTTTTTAACCGTTTATCGGAATGAGGCGTGTAGTATACCGTTGAAAAGCTATGGATTAGGCGCAACTTCGACATGTTGAACACTTTTCGAGATTCTAGACGGTTTAAGAGCAGTTTTGAAAATGGTGCAGCCCATGACGAGTGGCAGCGAGCGTTTTTTCGCGATTTCTTCTAAACCGCTCATCGGAATGAAGCAAACGATACGCCGTTGGATAGATATCATCGAGGTGCATCTTTTTCATATATAAATTTTTCTCTAATTCCTTACAGTTTAAGAGCAGTTTCAAATTTACTAAATCGCGGAATTCTGTTTTTCAATTTTTTTTTCAAATCTTTGGTACTGTTTTCGCTCCAGTTTTTTAACCGTTTGTCGAAACGAGGCGTTCGATATGCCGTTGGAAATCTATGGACGAGGCGCAACTTTCATATGTTGCAATGTTTTTGAGATTCCTTACAGTTTTAAGTTAATTTTGAAAATCATGCGGCGGACGACGAGTGCCAGCTGCTGTTTTTGGCGAAATTTTTACAAACCGCTGCTCGGAATGATTCAAATGAGACGTTGCTGGAAAGGTATCGACGAGGCGCAACTTTTTCATGTAGAACACTCTCTCTAATTATGTACGGTTTAAGAGCAGTTTTAAATTTACCGAAATGCAGACACTCTGTTTTTGCGACACCTAAATCGACGTGCGTACTTCATCCGACTAAAAACCGCACTGCATCGGACGAAAAACCGCACTTCATCGGATAAACAAGTGCATTGCATGATTTTTTTTGTGGGACGTAAATTTTCCTAAACGAGATGGAGTGCACTTCATGTCGAGTGTTGGTGAACCACAATACTATGAAAAGTGAACCTCGGGACTATCAGAAGCGGGTTGTCTTGCATCGCATGAAAACCGCACTTATTCAGACTAAAAACCGCACTTCATTGTACAGACAAGTGTACTGCATGATTTCTTTTTTGTGGGACGTAAATATCCCAAACGAGGTGGAGTGCACTTCTTTAGACGAAAACCCACACTTTCATCGGACAGACAAGTGCACTGCATGATTTCTCTTTTGTCAGACGTAAGTTTTCCAAAACGAGGTGGAGCCCACTTCATGTCAAGCGCTGGTGAACCATAATACTATGAAAAGTGAACCTCAAGACTACCGTAAACGGGCCGCGACACTACCGAAAGTGAACCGCTTGAGTTTTTTTTTCCAAACTCAATTTTTTTACGTGCGTAGACCGAGCGAGTAGACCGCATGGACTGAACGAATGAACTACATATAATGAAAAACAAGCTTCTTTGAGATATATATTTTTCCTTTTTTACCAAGCAAACCACGGAGGAGTATTATAACAAACTGCATGAGACAACAAAGTGAGCTTCAAAGCCACATCTAAAGTGCTGCACCATTGTCGTCGGTGAGCAGAAACAAAATAATTTGACGAGAACTGCACCACTTTTTTTCCTAGTGCACGCGCATGACTAAGTATAAAACTAACAACAATTTTGCAAGTCTTGCACCACTTTTTAAGAGTGCAATCGCATGGCTAAGTATGAAACTAACGACCGGATAGCGTCATGCAATTTTACGAAAATGGAAAAACAATCAACTTCACAACAGCCCCGGCAACCCACGCGCCGTGTGCTGCATACTCACACGCGCTGTACTGCATGGACGTGCCAGCAATTGGCAGTGGAGCACCCCCAATAGTTGACTGCAGTGCACAAGGCACAACCACTTCATAAATGCAAACGCAAATAAACTACACCAGCATATACACCCATTTTACATTAAAAAATACACCCATTGTTTGTACTACACATACGCACTTCACTTCAAAACTGAACGGCCCTCGTGATCCGCGACCGCAGCGTCGCATGCCTTAAACTGAACTCCCACGCGTCGGGGAACTGCACGCCGTCATGCCCTTGTGTGCCTGCGAACTCGATGACCACAAGTAACCTGCACCGAGATTTTATCTGCACTGCTCGCCGTCAATGGGAGGACAACACATAGAGGAGCAGAGGGACGTAGCCTCCACACCCAAATGTGTCGCTTGGTGATGCCTTGATCTGCACTGGATGTGTAGCCGCGGTGCACTGCACCACCGCTCGCGGGCTGCTCCAGCGATGGAGGAGGGAAGGTGTAAGAGCGGGGCAGAGGTCCAACTCACTGGCGGCAATACTTCGGCTGGATGCCCGGGACACCCCAATCCTCACCCAACTGCCTGGATCGGCCGGGGCGACGCCGGCAAGCAGAAGATCGGTCGGGGAGCAGACCGGCGACGCCGGCGAGGTCGTGGAGGAGATGGGATGCAGGGAGCGGGGCGAACTGCTCGGGGACGTAGAAAAGAGCAGCATCGCGCCGCTGATAAGACTGCATGCACGCTCTTCGCAAACTGCACACGCAACTGTGGATTGCAGGCCATCGTCCCACAGTCCGGTGGTCGGGGACGGCCGAATCCGTGGCCGCTGGAGCTCTGTCAAACTACACACAGGGGTGGAGGGGAGGCGATGCAGGTGTCCCATTGGCCGGACCCAGCGTCGGCATCCAGCGCCCCCGAGACCGCCATCACTGCAGGATGGAGTTAGCGGCTGGCGGCAGGCGGTGGCGCTCGACCGGCCGATGAGTTAAAGAGCTGGGGAGGCGACGCTCGTTTGCCAGGCGTGGAAAGGAGCTGGGGAGGCAGCTGGTGTGGGGCTCGCCGATGAGGAGCACGTCGGCTCGGCGCGGTGGAGGAGATCTGGCTGGGCCTCCATGGGATCCAGTGCGGGGGCTCAACAACGATGTGCCGATGCGGGGGCCATGGCGGGGGATTTGCCAGAAGATGGGAAGGCCACGGCCGAGTGGCACGCCCGGATCCATGCCGGCAGCCGCGCGAGGCGCGTGGAGGCGGCGCTCATGGTGTAGGGGAACGTAGCAGAAATTCAAAATTTTCCTACGTGTCATCAAGATCTATCTATGGAGAAACTAGCAACGAGGGGAAGGAGAGTGCATCTACATACCCTTGTAGATTGCTAAGCGGAAGCGTTCATGAGAACGGGGTTGAAGGAGTCGCATTGCCGTGATCCAAATCACCGGAGATCCGAGTGCGAACGGACGGCACCTCCGCGTTCAACACACGTACAGCCGGTGGCGTCTCCCATGCCTTGATCCAGCAAGGAGAGAGGGAGAGGTTGAGGAAGACTCCATCCAACAGCAAGACAACGGGCGTGGTGGTGGTGGAGGAGCGTGGCAATCCTGCAGGCTTCGCCAAGCACCCACGGGAGAGGAGGAGGTGTCACGGGAGGGAGAGGGAGGCGCCAGGGCTCAGGTGTGGAAGCCCTCCCTCCCCTCCACTATATATAGGGGCAAGGGAGAGGGGGGAGGCGCAGCCTTGCCCCTTCCTCCAAGGAAGGGGTGCGGCCAAGAGGGGGGGAGGAGTCCATCCTCCCAAGGCACCTCGGAGGTGCCTTCCCCTTGAGGACTCTTCCTCCCCAAGTTTCCTTGGCGCATGGGCCTCTTGGGGCTGGTGCCCTTGGCCCATATAGGCCAAGGCGCACCTCTACAGCCCATGTGGCCCCAGGCAGGTGGACCCCGGTGGACCCCGGACCCCTTTCGGCACTCCCTGCATAATACCGATAAAGTGCGAAACTTTTCGGCGACCAAAATAGGACTTCCCATATATAAATCTTTACCTCCGGACCATTCCGAAACTCCTCGTGACGTCCGGGATCTCATCCGGACTCGAACAACATTCGGTAACCACATACAAACTTCCTTTATAACCCTAGCGTCACCGAACCTTAAGTGTGTAGACCCTACGGGTTCGGGAGACATGTAGACATGACCGAGACGTTCTCCGGTCAATAACCAACAGCGGGATCTGGATACCCATGTTGGCTCCCACATGTTCCACGATGATCTCATCGGATGAACCACGATGTCAAGGACTCAATCGATCCCGTATACAATTCCCTTTGTCTAGCGGTATTGTACTTGCCCGAGATTCGATCGTCGGTATCCCGATACCTTGTTCAATCTCGTTTCCGGCAAGTCTCTTTACTCGTTCCGTAACACATCATCCCGTGATCAACCCCTTGGTCACATTGTGCACATTATGATGATGTCCTACCGAGTGGGCCCAGAGATACCTCTCCGTTTACGGAGTGACAAATCCTAGTCTCGGTTCGTGCCAACCCAATGACACTTTCGGAGATACCTGTAATGCACCTTTATAGCCACCCAGTTACGTTGTGACGTTTGGTACACCCAAAGCATTGCTACGGTATCCGGGAGTTGCACAATCTCATGGTCTAAGGAGAAGATACTTGACATTAGAAAAGCTTTAGCATACGAACTACGATCTTTGTGCTAGGCTTAGTATTGGGTCTTGTCCATCACATCATTCTCCTAATGATGTGATCCCGTTATCAACGACATCCAATGTCGTTGGTCAGGAAACTGTAACCATCTATTGATCAACGAGCTAGTCAACTAGAGGCTTACTAGGGACATGGTGTTGTCTATGTATCCACACATGTATCCGAGTTTCCTATCAATACAATTATAGCATGGATAATAGAGCGATTATCATGAACAAGGAAATATAATAATAAGTAATTTATTATTGCCTCTAGGGCATATTTCCAACAGTCTCCCACTTGCACTAGAGTCAATAATCTAGTTCACATCGCCATGTGATTAACACTGATAGGTCATATCGCCATGTGTCCAACACCCAAAGAGTTTACTAGTGTACGTAGAACTAGTTCACATCATCATGTGATTTAGACTCAATGAGTTACGAGGTTTGATCATGTTTTGCTTGTGAGAGAGGTTTTAGTCAACGGGTTTTAGTCAACGGGTCTGAACCTTTCAGATCCGTGTGTGCTTTGCAATTCTCTATGTCATATTATAAATGCTGCTTCCACGCTCCACTTGGATCTATTCCAAACGGTTGCTCCACTATACGTATCCGGTTTGCTACTCAGAGTCACTCGGATAGGTGTTAAAGCTTGCATTGACGTAATGCTTTACGCCGAACTCTTTATCACCTCCATAATCGAGAAACATGTCCTTATTTACTCCAAGGACAATTTTGACCGCTGTCCAATGATCCATTCCTGGATCATTCTCGCACTTTGATCGACTCATGGCAAGGCACACTTCGTGCGGTACACAAAGATAGCATCTTGTAGAGCCTATGTCTAAGGCATAGGGGACGATCTTCGCCCTTTCTCTCTGCTACGCCGTGGTCGAGCTTTAAGTCTTAACTTCATACCTTACAATTCAGCTAAGAACTCCTTCTTTGGTGATCCATCTTGAACACCTTCAAGATCATGTCAAGGTACATGCTCATTTGAAAGTATTATTAAACATTTTGATCTATCTTATAGATCTTGATGCTTATTGTTCAAGTAGCCTAATCCAGGTTTTCTATTGAAAAACATCTTTCAAATAACCCTATATGCTTTCCAGAATTCTACATCATTTCGATCATCAATATGTCAACAACATATACTCATCGAGAAATTCTATAGTGCTCCTACTCACTTCTTTGGAAATACAAGTTTCTCATAAACTTTGTATAAACCCAAAATCTTTGATCATCTCATCAAAGCGCACATTCCAACTCCGAGATGCTTACTCCGGTCCTTAGAAAGGATCATTTGGAGCTAGCATACCTTTTAGCATCCTTAGGATCGACAAAACTTTTACGATTGTATCACATACAACCTTTCCTTACGTAAACCGATAAGGAAACTCGCTTTGACATCCATCCGCCTGATTTCATACATGCATCTAATGCTAAAATGATTCCGACGGACTTAAGCATCGCTACGGATGAGAAAATCTCATCGTAGTCAACTCCTTGAACTTGTGAAAAACTTTTCGCCACAAGTCGAGCTTCATAGAGCGGTGACATTACCGTCCACGTCCGTCTTCTTCTTAAAGATCCATTCATCTCAATGGCTTGCCGATCATCGGGCAAGTCCACCAAAGTCCATGCTTTGTTACGATATATGGATACTATCTCGGATTTCATGGCCTCTAACCATTTGCCGAATTTGGGCCCACCATCGCTTCTCCATAGCTCGTAGGTTCATTGTTGTCTAGCAACATGACCTTCAAGACAGGATCACCGTACCACTCACGAAGCGATCTGGCGTCCTTGTCGATCCCACGAGGTTCGGTAGTGACTTGATCCGAAACTTCATGATTCTTGTCATAAGCTTCTACTTCAATTGGTGTAGGTGCCACGGGAACAACTTCACGTGCCTCGCTACACACTAGTTGAAGTGACGGTTCAATAACCTCATCAAGTCTCCACCATCCTCCCACTCAACTTTTCGAGACGAACTTTTCCTCGAGAAAGGACCCGATTCAAGAAACAATCCCTATTGCTTCCGGATCTGAATTAGGAGGTATACCCAACTGTTTTGGGTGTCCTATGAAGATGCATTTGTCCGCTTTGGTTCGAGCTTATCAACCTGAAACTTTTCCACATAAGCGTCGCAGCCCCAAACTTTTAAGAAATGACAGCTTAGGTTTCTCTAAACCATAGTTCATACGGTGTCATCTCAACGGAATTACGTGGTACCCTATTAAAGTGAGTGCGGTTGTCTCTAATGCCTAACCCATGAGCGATAGTGGTAATTCGATAAGAGACATCATGGTATGCACCATATCTAATAGGGTGCAACTATGATGTTCGGACACACCATCACACTATGGTGTTCCAGCGGTATTTATTGTGAAACAATTTCCACAATGTCTTAATTATGCGTGCCAAAGCTCGTAACTCAGATACTCATCTCTATGATCATATCATAGACATTTTATCCTCTTGTCACGATGATCTTTAACTTCACTCTGAAATTACTTGAAGCATTCAATAATTCAGACTTGTGTTTCATCAAGTAAATATACTCAATATCTACTTAAATCATCCGTGAAGTAAGAACATAACGATATTCACTGCATGCCTCAGTACTCATTGGACTGCACACATCAAAATGTATTACTTCCAACAAGTTGCTTTCTTGTTCCATCTTCTTGAAACCGAGGCTTTTCACCATCTTATCCATGTGGTATGATTTGCATGTCTCAAATGATTCAACATCAAGTGAGTCCAAACGATCCATCTGCATGGAGTTTCTTCATGCGTATACACCAATAGACATGGTTCGCATGTCTCAACCCTTTCAAAAACGAGTGAGCCCAAAGATCCATCAACATGGAGCTTCTTCATGCGTTTTACACCAATATGACTTACATGGCAGTGCCACACGTAAGTGGTACTATCATTACTATCTTATATCTTTTGGCATGAAAATGTGTATCACTACGATCGAGATTCAATAAACCATTCCTTTTAGGTGCAATACCATTGAAGGTATTATTCAAATAAACAGAGTAACCATTATTCTCCTTAAATGAATAACCGTATTGCGATAGACATAATCCAATCATGTCTATGCTCAACGCAAAAAACAAATGACAATTATTCAGGTTTAATACTAATCTTGATGGTAGAGGGAGCGTGCGATGTTTGATCACATCAAACTTGGAAACACTTCCAACACATATCGTCAGCTCACCTTTAGCTAGTCTCCGTTTATTCCGTAGCTTTTGTTTCGAGTTACTAACTCTTAGCAACCGAACCGGTATCTAATACCCTGGTGCTACTAGGAGTACTAGTAAAGTACACATTAACATAATGTATATCCAATATACTTCTATCGACCTTGCCAGCCTTCTTATCTACCAAGTATCTAGGGTAATTCTGCTCCGGTGGCTGTTCCCCTTATTACGAAGCACTTAGTCTCGGGTTTGGGTTCAACCTTGGGTTTCTTCCTTTGGAGCAGCAGCTGATTTGCCGTTTCATGAAGTATCTCTTCTTGCCCTTGCCCTTATTGAAACTAGTGGTTTCACCAACCATCAACAATTGATGCTCCTTCTTGATTTCTACTTTCGCGGTGTCAAACATCGCGAATACTTCAAGGATCAGCATATCTATCCACGATATGTTATAGTTCATCACGAAGCTCTAGCAGCTTGGTGGCAATGACTTTGGAGAAACATCACTATCTCATCCTAAGATCAACTCCCACTCGATTCAAGTGATTGTTGTGCTCGAGACAATCTGAGCACAAGCTCAACGATTGAGCTTTTCTCCTTAGTTTGCGAGGCTAAGAAGATTGTCGGAGGTCTTATACCTTTTGACGTGGGCACGAGCTTGAAATCCCAATTTCAGCCCTCGAAACATCTCATATGTTCATGACGTTTCGAAAACGCGTCTTTGGTGCCTCAACTCTAAACCGTTTAAGCGAACTATCATGTAGTTATCAAAAGCGTGTATGTCCGATGTTCGCAACATCCACAGAACTTGACGTTTGGGGTTCAGCACAATCGAGCGGTGCATTAAGGACATAAGCTATTTATCGTCCGCATAATCGCCATCTGTCAACTTTCAACTATATTTTCTCTAGGAACATATCTAAACAGTGGAACTAAAGCGCGAGCTTACGACATAATTTGCAAAAGGTCTTTTGACTATGTTCAAGATAATTAAGTTCATCTTATGAACTCCCACTCAGATAGACATCCTCACGGTCATCTAAGTGATTACATGATCCGAGTCAACTAAGCCGTGTCCGATCATCACGTGAGACGGACTAGTCATCATCGGTGAACATCTTCATGTTGATCGTATCTACTATACGACTCATGCTCGACCTTTCGGTCTCTGTGTTCCCGAGACCATGTCTGTACATGCTAGGCTCGTCAAGTTAACCCCAAGTGTTTTTGCTGTGTAAATCTGTCTTACACCCGTTGTATGTGAACGTAAGAATCCATCACACCCGATCATCACGTGGTGCTTAGAAGCGATTTAACTGTAGCAGCGGTGCACGGTCGGGGAGAACACTTCTTGAAATTTGTAAGGGATCATCTTATTTACTACCGTCGTTCTAAGTAAACAAGATGCATAAACATAATAAACATCACATGCAATTATATAGTAGTGACATGATATGGCCAATATCATATAGCTCCATTGATCTCCATCTTCGGGCTCCATGATCATCATCGTCACCGGCATGACACCATGATCTCCATCATCATGATCTCCATCATCGTGTCTTCATGAAGTTGTCTCGCCAACTATTACTTCTACTACTATGGCTACCGGTTAGCAATAAAGTAAAGTAATTACATGGCGTTGTTTAATGACACGCAGGTCATACAATAAATAAAGACAACTCCTATGGCTCCTGCCGGTTGTCATACTCATCGACATGCAAGTCGTGAATCCTATTACAAGAACATGATCAATCTCATACATCACATATCATTCATCACATTCTTCTTGGCCATATCACATCACATAGCATACCCCGCAAAAAACAAGTTAGACGTCCTCTAATTGTTGTTTGCATGTTTTACGTGGCTGCTTTGGGTTTCTAGCAAGAACGCTTTCTTACCTACGCATAAAACCACAACGTGATATGCCAATTGCTATTTACCCTTCATAAGGACCCTTTTCATCGAATCCGTTCCGACTAAAGTGGAGAGGCGGCACCCGCTAGCCACCTTATGCACCAAGTGCATGTCAGTCGGTGGAACCTGTCTCACGTAAGAGTACGTGTAAGGTCGGTCCGGGCCGCTTTATCCCACAATACCGTCGAAACAAGATTGGACTAGTAACGGTAAGCATATTGAACAAAATCAACGCCCACAACTACTTTGTGTTCTACTCGTGCAAAGAATCTACGCAATAGACCTAGCTCATGATGCCCTTTGTTGGGGAACGTGGCAGAAATTCAAAATTTTCCTACGTGTCATCAAGATCTATCTATGGAGAAACTAGCAACGAGGGGAAGGAGAGTGCATCTACATACCCTTGTAGATTGCTAAGCGGAAGCGTTCATGAGAACGGGGTTGAAGGAGTCGTACTCGTCGTGATCCAAATCACCGGAGATCCGAGTGCCGAACGGACGGCACCTCCGCGTTCAACACACGTACAGCCCGTGGCGTCTCCCATGCCTTGATCCAGCAAGGAGAGAGGGAGAGGTTGAGGAAGACTCCATCCAACAGCAGCACAACTTGGCGTGGTGGTGGTGGAGGAGCGTGGCAATCTGCAGGGCTTCGCCAAGCACCTCACGGGAGAGGAGGAGGTGTCACGGAGGGAGGGAGGCGCCAGGGGCTCGGTGTGGATGCCCTCCCTCCCTCCACTATATATAGGGGCAAGGGAGAGGGGAGGCGCAGCCTGCCCCTTCCTCCAAGGACGGGTGCGGCCAAGAGGGGAGGAGTCCATCCTCCCAAGGCACCCTGGAGGTGCCTTCCCCTTGAGGACTCTTCCTCCCCAAGTTTCCTTGGCGCATGGGCCTCTTGGGGCTGGTGCCCTTGGCCCATATAGGCCAAGGCGCACCCCTACAGCCCATGTGGCCCCAGGGCAGGTGGACCCCGGTGGACCCCGGACCCCTTCGGCACTCCGGTACAATACCGATAAAGTGCGGAACTTTTCCGGCGACCAAAATAGGACTTCCCATATATAAATCTTTACCTCCGGACCATTCCGGAACTCCTCGTGACGTCCGGGATCTCATCCGGGACTCCGAACAACATTCGGTAACCACATACAAACTTCCTTTATAACCCGAGCGTCACCGAACCTTAAGTGTGTAGACCCTACGGGTTCGGGAGACATGTAGACAGGACCGAGACGTTCTCCGGTCAATAACCAACAGCGGGATCTGGATACCCATGTTGGCTCCCACATGTTCCACGATGATCTCATCGGATGAACCACGATGTCAAGGACTCAATCGATCCCGTATACAATTCCCTTTGTCTAGCGGTATTGTACTTGCCCGAGATTCGATCGTCGGTATCCCGATACCTTGTTCAATCTCGCTTCGGCAAGTCTCTTTACTCGTTCCGTAACACATCATCCCGTGATCAACCCCTTGGTCACATTGTGCACATTATGATGATGTCCTACCGAGTGGGCCCAGAGATACCTCTCCGTTTACACGGAGTGACAAATCCGATCTCGATTCGTGCCAACCCAACAGACACTTTCGGAGATACCTGTAATGCACCTTTATAGCCACCCAGTTACGTTGTGACGTTTGGTACACCCAAAGCATTCCTATGGTATCCGGGAGTTGCACAATCTCATGGTCTAAGGAGAAGATACTTGACATTAGAAAAGCTTTAGCATACGAACTACGATCTTTGTGCTAGGCTTAGTATTGGGTCTTGTCCATCACATCATTCTCCTAATGATGTGATCCCGTTATCAACGACATCCAATGTCGTTGGTCAGGAAACTGTAACCATCTATTGATCAACGAGCTAGTCAACTAGAGGCTTACTAGGGACATGGTGTTGTCTATGTATCCACACATGTATCTGAGTTTCCTATCAATACAATTATAGCATGGATAATAGACGATTATCATGAACAAGGAAATATAATAATAACTAATTTATTATTGCCTCTAGGGCATATTTCTAACACATGGATCCAGGCTAGTCAGGCCGGAGGGGGGTGGAGGGCGACGACACCGGGGGAGGAAGGAGGCAGGGGGAAGTGGGGGAGGCGGCGGAGGAAGATGCCCATCGGGGCGGCGGTGCTGGATCCATCCAGATCCATTGAAGGGGAGGCGCCGGGAAGCGGGGGAGGTCGCATCGGGATGGCGGAGGGAGCTGGGAGGGAGTACTCGGTGGGAAGACGTGGTGGCGTCGGGCCAGGGAGGTCGGGCGTGCGTGGCGTGGTTTGTTGGAGAGAAGAAACTGGTCAAGCGGGGGATG
The DNA here is from genome assembly GCA_021605145.1 of Aegilops bicornis. Lineage (NCBI taxonomy): Eukaryota > Viridiplantae > Streptophyta > Magnoliopsida > Poales > Poaceae > Aegilops > Aegilops bicornis. Next base: position 489,978,844 of record CM038671.1, on the reverse strand, counting down.
GGGGTGGCGTTTTTTTCCTCGGTCGTCCGTTTTCGGTGGACGAGGCGGGTCGTAAGTGTTAGCAGAATAAGACTCTTAAGGGTGTTATAAACGACAGAAATGGTGGAGACAATGCAAAGTTGAAGAAAATGAACAACTGGGGGATTTCAAAACTGAGGAAAAACTCAAATTGAAGATTTTCAACTTTGGTGGTGGCGTGACCCACCATATAAGAATGATGATTTCAGACACCGGGTACAATTGTCGTAGGGTTCTGAGAATCAAATTCTTTGTTAATTTCTTCACACTTAGAGTGTTAGTCTTCATTGATTGAAGAAAAACGTTTCTTCATGTGTTGCACATCTAAGTCATCAATTTTGCATAAGTGTTAGGATGAGTGTCCTTCTCAAAGAACATTTGAAGATTCTAGGATATTTAGCTCACACCGCAACTTGCTAAATCTCTTCTCATCCAAGGGCTTTGTGAAGATATCGGCTAGCTGTTCTTCAGTCTTCACATGCTCAATAGAAATGTCGCCCTTCAACACATGATCACGAAGAAAATGATGACAAATCTGAATGTGCTTTGTCTTCGAGTCCGAAGCTGGGTTGTGAGCAATCTTGATGGCACTCTCATTGTCACAGAAGAGAGGCACATTCTTCACGTTGACGCCGTAGTCCTTGAGAGTTTGCTTCATCCACAACAATTGAGCACAGCAAGAACTAGCAGCAATGTACTTAGCTTCAACAGTAGACAATGATACGCAACTCTGTTTCTTCGAGGACCAACAGACCAAAGATCGTACGTGGAAATGACATGTACCAGATGTTGACTTGCGGTCCACACGATCACCAGCATAGTCAGAGTCAGAATATCCAATGAGATCAAAAGCCGAGCCCTTGGGGTACCATAATCCAAGTGTTGGTGTGTGAGCTAGATATCGAAGAATATGCTTCACAGCCTTATGGTGTGATTCCTTCGGTGTAGCTTGAAATCGGGCACACATGCAAACACTAAGCATAATATCTGGCTTAGATGCACATAAATACAATAAAGAACAATCATGGAGCGGTATACCTTTGATCAAAGTCAATACCATTTTCATCAGTGCATAGATGGCCATTTGTGGGCATAGGAATTTTGACGCCTTTGCAATCTTGCATGCCGAATTTCCTCAGTACATCCTTGAGGTATTTCTCCTAAGATATGAATATGCCATTGCGGTGTTGACGAATTTGAAGACCTAAGAAGAATTTCAATTCTCCCATCATGGACATTTGATATTTTTCACTCATCATATAGGCAAATTCATCACTATAACGTTGGTCAGTACAGCCAAAGATAATATCATCAACATATATTTGGCACACAAACAGTTCACCGTCATAAGATTTAGTGAAAAGGGTAGGGTCGAGTGAACCGGGTTTGAAGCCTTTCTTCATGAGGAATTCCTTCAAAGTATCATACCACGCCGAGGGCCTGCTTGAGGCCATAGAGGGCCTTATTGAGTCTGAAGACTTTGTCAGGATGCTTTGGATCTTCAAAACCTGGGGGTTGAGCAACATATACTTCTTAGTCAAGCTTACCATTGAGGAATGCACTTTTCACATCCATTTGATATAAAGTGATATCATGATGGTTAGCATAAGCAAGTAATATGCGAATAGCCTCAAGTCTAGCAACAAGTGCAAAAGTTTCATCGAAATTGATTCCTTCAACCTGTGTGCAGCCTTGAGCTACAAGCCGTGCCTTATTCCTCACCACAAGGCCATTTTCATCTTACTTGTTGCGATAGATCCACTTTGTGCCAATGATATTGTGCTTGCGAGGATCTGGACGTTTGACCAGTTCCCAGACGTTGTTGAGCTCGAATTGATGTAATTCTTCTTGCATAGCTTGAATCCACTCAGGCTCCAAAAATGCTTCATCTACCTTAGCGGGCTGTGGATAGAGACAAAAGCAAAGTGCCCACAAAAGTTAGACAAATGTGAAGCTTTTGAGTGTGTGAGAGGACCTGGTGCTTCAATGTCATCGATGATCTTCTCAATTTGCACTTCTCTTGCAACGCGAGGATAAGCTGGTTGTCGTCGAGGAATTGATCAGCATTTTCTTCAGCACCATGTTCTTCAGCATTTTCTTCAGGTGCATTAGCTCGACGTTCTTCATGTTCTGGAATGAATTCTTCAGCAGATTCTTCGGTGGGAATGACATCCTCAGTAGCCTTGAACTTGATAGTTTCCTCAGGTGTTAGTTTATCTATCACAGAAGGTAGGTGCTCTCTTTGCGAGCCATTAGTTTCATCGAACCGCACATCTAGAATTTCAACAACCTTGTGAAGAACGTTGTTGAAGACTCTGTAGGTGTGCGAGTTCTTTCCGTAACCAAGCATAAAACCTTCATGTGCTTTCGGTGCAAATTTTGAGTTGTGATGAGGATCTCTAATCCAACTTTTAGCACCAAAGACTTAGAAATAACTCACATTTGGTTTCTTATCAGTGAGGAGTTCATAGGAAGTCTTCTTGAAGAATTTGTGAAGATATACTCTGTTGATGATGTGGCATGCAGTATCAATTGCATCAATCCAGAAACGACGAGGCGTTTTGTATTCATCAAGCATAGTGCAAGCCATCTCAACAAGAGTCCTGTTCTTGCGCTCCACGACGCCATTCTGCTGAGGAGTATAAGGAGCAGATAACTCATGAGTAATACCAAGTTCATCAAGATAGTCATCAAGACCAGAATTCTTGAACTCGGTTCCATTGTCACTTCTGATGTGCTTGATCTTCACACCAAAGTTGGTTGAAGCCCTCGAGGAAAATCGTTTGAAGACTTCCTGCACTTCATGTTTGTAAGTAACAATGTGTACCCATGTGTAACGAGAGTAATCATCAACAATCATAAAGCCATATTGAGATGCATCATTTGAAAATGCAGAATAATGGTTAGGACCGAAGAGATCCATATGAAGCAATTCAAATGGGCGAGTGGTAGTCATGATAGTCTTCGCTGGATGCTTAGCCTTTGTCATCTTTCCAGCTTCACAGGCTCCGCATAAGTGATCCTTGAGGAATTTGACATTCTTAATGCCAATGACATGCTTCTTCTTCGCAAGCGTGTGCAAATTCCTCATGCATGCATGACCAAGTCGTCGATGCCATAGCCAGCCTTCTAAAGCTTTTGCAAGTAGGCACACGGCTGGTTGTCGTCTCAGTAGAGAAATCAACAATATACAAGTCTCCTCTCCTAAAGCCTTGAAGACTTTGGAATTGTCAGCTTCCATGATCACAACACAACGATACTTGCCAAAGACAACAATCATATCAAGATCGCAAAGCATTGAGACAGACATGAGGTTGTATCCTAAGGACTCGACAAGCATGACTTTGTCCATGTGTCGATCCTTTGAGATCTCAACCTTACCTAGACCCAATACTTGACTTTTGCCTTTGTCAGCGAAGATGATATGCTTCAGATGCGATGGAGATAAGGGAGCATCCATCAATAGATTCTTGTCACCACTCATGTGATTTGCACATCCACTATCGAGGACCCACTCAGTGACTTTGGGTTGATCATCCTGCAGATGAATTAGTGCAGCTTACGAACTCATATACTTCATCAGTGAAGAATATGACATCAATTCATCAGATCAATTTCATCAAGCAATAGAACAGATAAAATAGTGTGAGGACGTGAGAAATGAAAGTTCATTTCTTCATGATTAGCCCGCGTCCTTTCAGGAAATTTCAGGTCTCCAGCAAATTCTTCAGACGTTTAAGCACGTCTGGAGACCTAACACTGCATAAGAGATTAGTTCTTTTTCTTCACCACCCACATCTGAAGGGGTGGCAAAGAGTTCATCACTTTGCGAGCTCCATACGAGAAAGGTGGTATAGAAGCCAGTCCATTTTGTTTCACATAAGAGGAGCTAGGATAAGCATATGAATAAGCAGAGAAATTCTTCGAGGACTTATGAACATAATGGTTAGAAGAATAATGCTCATATTCATAGCCCTTAGCTCTTCCCTGCGAAACAGAGTTGTTAGCACGATGATATGCATATGAGGACTTTGATCCTTTTAAGGAATTTGATCCACGTGAAGAATTTGGTCCGTATGAGGACTTGGATCCATATGAAGAATTTGGTCCGTATGAGGACTTGGATCCATATGGAGAATTTGGTCCATATGAAGAATTTGATCCGGGGTTCCTATTCTTCACAGCTGGTGTCATGAGGACATTCACCTGAAGACTTTCAAGGCACCTTTTGGAAACCCAGATTTTCTTCATAGGGGAACCATTCCTGCAGTTAGTACCAACATATCTAGCAAATACTTCACCATTACGATTCTTGAACAGTTTATAGTTGGAGTCAAATGACTCATCGGAAGAATGAGGAGATTCACATGTAAAGCGGATAAATTGGATGGATCAACTGGAGGTCCCTTTGCAAAGAACCCATGAGGTTTTGGGGTACTGCTTTCGGGCTTCCAATATGTACCATCAGCATTGAGTTTCCTCTCAAAGGCAATACCCTCTTTCCTAGGGTTCTGTTGAGGATCTGCTTTTAAGCACATCACAAAGAGTCGGATGCCCTTTGAGGCTTTTTGTACATGCTGCTATGTACAATTCCTTCAGCCCTGCATCATCAGTGATACTAGCAATGTCCTCAGATGAGGAATTAGAGATAGTAGAGACAGTTAAAGAATTTGTAGCATTAGAAGCATTTGAACATTCAGGTGAAGAATTAGCAGATTCACGTTCAATGCATTTCAAGCATGGAGGAACAAATTCTTCCTGAGAAGCGCTGATTTGTTGAGCAAGTAATGAATCGCGCTCCTTCTGAAGATCTTCATAAATCACTCTTAGCTTCTCAAGATATTGATTTCTTTGAAGAAATTCATAAGAAAGCTTCTTATGATCATAAAGAGAGTGTTGATGACCTTGAAGGTTGTCAAACCTAGTCTGAAGTCTCTAAAGATTTTCAGTCAAGGTTTTAGTGCGATCCATTTCTTTACCCAACATATCATCACTTTTGTCTAGCATGTTTTGAACCTTTTCAAAAGCCTTTTGTTGTTTCACAGCAATCTTAGCAAGTTTAGAGTAGCTGGACTTGAGGTTTTCATCAGATTCATTCTCACTTGATTCAGAGGAGGTATATTTGAGTACCTTGGCACCCTTTGCCATGAAGCAATAGGTGGGAGCGTAGTCATCATTGCCTTCATCAGCCTTGTTGGTGAAGCCATTTTCTTCAGAGTTGAAGATAGACTTGCTGATGAATGCAGGAGCGAGAGCTAGACTCGCCACGCCAGACTCGGACTCCTGAGATGCCTCCTCTTCCTCATGTTCCTCAGATTCAGCTTCAGAGTCCATTTCCTTGCCAATGAATGCCCGAGCCTTCTTGGAGCTGCTCTTCTTTTGAGTTGAAGACTTCGAGGATTTTGATGATGAAGATTTTGACGATTTCTTCTTCTTCTTTGCGTTCATGGCTCAGTTCTTCAGGATCACCAAGGCTGCTACCAGAATCTTCATCTTCAGACTCAGAAACTGCCTTGGCCTTCAGTGCATGTGATCTGCCATAGCTCAAACCATAGAGATCTCTCTTTTCAGCAAGCTGGAACTCATGAGTATTTAGCCTCTCAAGGATATCAGCAGGATCAAGTGACTTGTAGTCAACACACTCTTGTGTCATCAGTGCCAGAGTATCAAATGAGGAACCAAGAGATCTCAGCAATTTCTTCACCACCTCATGGTCGGTGATGTCAGTGGCACCAAGTGCTTGAAGCTCATTTGAGATGTCAGTGAGGCGATCGAAGGTTTGTTGAACATTTTCATTGTCGAGTCTTTTGAAGTGGTTGAAGAGATTGTGAAGAACATCAACTCGAGAGTCACGCCGTGTTGAGATTCCTTCATTGACTTTGGACAGCCTATCCCAGATAAGCTTAGCAGTTTGCAAAGCACTCACTCTTCCATACTGTCCTTTGCTCAGACGGCCACATATGATATTCTTCGCTTGAGAGTCAAGCTGCTTGAATCTCTTCACATCAGCAGCATTCAGAGAAGGTGTGACTGAGGGAACACCATTTTCCACAACATACCAGAGATCGTTATCAATTGCCTCAAGATGCATTCACATCTTATTCTTCCAGTAGGGGTAGTCCGTCCCACCGAAGGTAGGACACCCAGCAGAGACCTTGATCATCCTGCGGTCGACATAACTGAAACTCCAGATAGTTAAACCAAAATCACACAGAACAAGGGAGTACCTTGCTCTGATACCAATTGAAAGTGCGTTATATCGACTAGAGGGGGGTGAATAGGCGATTTTTATGAATTCTTCAATGAGGAATTTGCGGGTGAGGAGATTCCTTAGCGAAGAACTACTAGCAGCGGAATAAGTACTCAAAAGTAAACATAACAGAACACAAGCATTGTAACACCCCAAAAATTTAACCATGATTTGTCTATTAAAATTTTGCCAGGAAATTAAATTTTTATTTTCTGGATTTATCTTTTGATTTCAAAACCTCTGTTTTCTTTGATATTGTGGAGTTTTTACCCCAAGTGAAAACTTTCCAAAAATATTATTGGACTTGTATACCCTCTCAAGAAAACATTTCTTTTTACCAATGAAATTATTTCTGCAATTATTTTTCCTGAGCTTTATCCCTTTAAAATGGGCTCCCATAAGTTTTAGAGCCTCTTTTGCACTACAACCATTTGATAAATGCATTTAAAATTTTCACCAAAATTTGGGGATGTCATGTGATGTTTTTTAAATCACTTTGATGCAAAAATATCTTTTATTCATTGGAGATTTTGAGCCCTACCCCAAGTTTTCAAATCTGGTCCAGTTTGCACTTTTGCACTACAACCTATTTAAATATTCCTTTAAAACTTCCACCAAAATTAGGGGAGGTCAGTAGGAGTATATAATTCAACTTTGTGCAAAAATCCACTGGTGTTCTTTGAAAATTTTGAGCAAATCATCCTCTTTTGCTCTCTGGTCAAGTTTGGTATTTTCTACTGCAACCCCATTTTATTTTGCCCTGTTGCCCATGAGCTTTTTCCTGCTTATAGTCCTCCCTACCAAACCCTTAAATCCAGGAGAATGGACCCATTGGAGTATTTTTGGTCCATGAAACTATGCCCTTTTACTTTCTATCCAGAATTGGTTTTCTCAAAAATTTGCACTAACAAGTTTCTGTTTTTGCCAAACTAATCTTGCCAACCTCTTCATCATCTAAAGAGACTATGATCTGGAGTTTTTGGCCACCCCAAGAGTTGCCTAGATGCCCTTAGCATTCTGTCGAGCACCTTGTGTGCATGGTCAGTTTTGACATGGTTTTCAGTTTGCACATTGGACTTGCTTGCTTTGCCTAACCAGCATGTCTCATGGCTTTACCTTAGCCTATAACCCCACCCTGCTAAACCCCTTGTGGATTGGAGCCCCCTGACATGCCTTGGCATTTTGCCGAACAGGTAGCGTCGTCGTGCTCTGGCGCCCAGGCGCCGTTTTGCACGCAGCAGCGAGCCGCGTCGCGCCCTGGCCTTTGCTCACCCGCGGGGCCGCACCCCGGCCTCACCCGCTCACCAGAACACTCCAGGCCGCCCCTGGAGCCCCACAGCGCCGCCGTCAGGTCGGCCACGGCGGCTAGCAGCCGGCCACAGTAGGTTCCTGCCATGGACAATATCGCCCAAGCCATACGTGTGCGCCAGCTGCCCTCTGGAGCAGCTAGAGCTCATTCGCGAGCTCGTCCACTAGCGCATGACGCCTCCATGTCGCCCTGCAACTACAGAACGGCGGTTCGCCGTTCTTATCCTCGGCCGTCGTCGGAAGCGACCTTGGCCGCCTATAAATGGAGGCCCCCGAGCTCATCCAAACCCCCAGGCAGCCTCAGGCCATCTCTTTAGAGCCCCCACGGCCGGCAATCAACGGAGGAAGGCTTTCTTCCTCGACTCCGATCAGTTCGGCCGCCGCCACGCTCCGGTGCCGTGCGTCGCAGGCAGAGCCTCCCCCGTCCATCCAGGGCTTCCATCCCCTCCCCCTCGACCGTGCGGAGCCGCCCAGCCTCTCAGCCTCGATCAGGAATCACCGTAGCCCAAACCCCCAAATCCTCCCAAAGCCACCTCCGCCGCGGAGCTCGCCGCCGACGACTCCCTTCGTCCCCACCTGCCTAGCAACCACCGGGAGGACCGCCCTGGGCTGGCGGATCCATCCCCGCCCTCAGAACCCCGTGGGGAGCCTCCGTTCGCCTGCGTTGATCGCCGGAGCCCCGCCTCTGCTCGAGCAGAGGAGGAAGAAGGCGGGCGACTGGTCAAACCTGACCAGTGGGCCCAAGGGACCCACTGTCAGTGACCCACGAGCCGGTCCACGCTGGCGTAAGTGGAGGCGTAAACCCAGAGTATGTCTCCTACGTGTTTTATTTTGAAATGTTTTTCTTTTTCTGTTTTATTTAAAAACAGAATTTTGACTAAACTTTGACTGGCTATAACTTTTTAAATATAAGTCCAAATGACTTGATTCTTTTTTTGTTGTTTCTCAAATTCTGTCTAGTTTATTTTCATATTTATTTGAAAATTTTCCAAACAACTTTTTTGTACTGTTTTAAAATTATGTGTTAATTTGAATTTTCTCAAAATAGGATTTTTGGAGAGAGAAGAAAACTTTCAAAAGTTTTGGAATGCACCCTGCCTCTCCACAACTTGAAAGGCAAGCATTCTGAACCCTGGCATAATATTGTCGTGTGTTGTTTGATATGGTTACAACACCCCTTGTGTCGGAGTTTTCGTTATTTTATGTGATGGCATGATCATACTCATGAGTGCATAATGAAAATTCTTTGCTGTTGGAACTTGGTATGCTTATGATAGTAATCACCCTCGTTTGCCTTTCATGCCTACCGGAAGGAATCCGGGAAAGCCTCTGTCTTGAGTAGACACGGGCTTGTCTCCAATCTTCGTCGAGACGGTTGTGTCCGGTATGGCATAGTGAGGTATGAGGAATGGTGATTCTGTCTGTTCGTTGAAACATATTTGTTATGCAAATCATGCAGGGAATGCTTAAACCTCCTGAGTCGGCCATAGATCGAGTCTTGTTCCAGTAACCCCCATACTTGTCTCGTACTACCACTTGTCCCTGCCATAGGTAGGGTACGGTTCAGTAAGTTGTCAACCCTTTTCCTAGAACACACCGTACAGAGAGGCCATGGTGGAAGATACCGGCTACATCCGGTAGGCATGCCACCTGGTCCGGGGGCATGGGTGTTTCCGGTTGGAGCCGAGGGGGTAGCTCCCCTAGTTTGCGCGCGTTATAAATTTTGTGATCCCATGCTAATCGAGGTTGTAGCCTCCCCACTTAGAGTTTTGCTTAACAGGTGTCATGGGTGATTCCAGACACCGGTGAGTTAGGCTGGTGTGTGCGGTTAGGTGTGTTTTCAATTAAAAGACCATAGACGGAATTAGTCCCGACGGACTAAAGGAATCCGTTACCCATGGGTAAAGAGTACACCCTCTGCAGAGGTTATATCTATTCGAATAGTCGTGTCCATGGTTAAGGACTACAGTCTGGGATGGGTCAAGTGTCGGTCTTGGTGTCGGTCTTCGGAGGAAAAACTGCTAAACCAGAACATGGATCATGAATTGCGACTCTTGATGATTATGATTACTATTATTATGGACTGACCATTCACATTATTTGAATTATTAAGTATCCCTGGGACGGTTCTACCTCCTGGATATTCACTGTGATTATTTTCTTATAAGCCCCTTATGTGGTGTCGCTCAGACGCCCGACTGTGGCATGCTTGTTATTTCTATTATTTATAAGCCCTTTATGTGGTGTCACTCAGACGCCCGACTGTGGCATGCTCGTTATTTCTATTATTTATAAGCCCTTTATGTGGTGTCGCTCAGACGCCCGACTGCAGCATGCTTGTTATTTAAACTACTTATAAGCCCTTTATGTGGTGTCACTCAGACGCCCGACTGAGGCATGCTTTAAATTATTATCCTTTCGAGGCGTCGCTTCAGACACCCGATCGGTGCATTTTATTTCTACTCCATTATTGCTTATTCATGTTGTATATGAATAACCTGCTTGTGCGCATCATGGATTTTATTTTGTGACTGACATTGTGATCATAGAATATTTCAGAGCATGATTATCATTTGTTATATTATACCTGTGTTCATAATGTTTGCGAGTACATTCAAAAGTACTCACTGCTTGTCCCTGGCTATTGTCTTGGCCAGATTTCTTGCATGGAGAGGAGCGTTGCAATGACAGCCCCGGAACATACGCAATGGTGATAGCAGCCTCGCGAAGATAGGAGTTATCCTGGTCAGCTGTTCCTGTGAGAAATGGAGTCCCACAGACGCAGATGAACCACAAACCGCTTCCGCCATCAGCCTCTAGAAACCAATTGTTGTACTCATAGGCCAGAATGGTCTTGTACTACATATTTTGTATTTTGCTTGGAATTTCCGTATCAAGTTGGTGCCTCATTAGCTAACAGTAATCCTGGGGTTGGTGAGCACAAGGACCATTTTTGGGAAATTGATACCCCAAAAATCCGGTCCTGACAACCTTGGTATCGGAGCCAGGCTGACCATTGGCTAATCCTATCTGAGCCAGGTCGAAAAACCTAGGTTAACCAACCCACCAGACCTTGACCTAACCCCAGGCAAGCTTCTCGTGTAAGATAGCCACACAGTGACCCCAGCCTAGCCTGTCGATCACGCGCCAGTGACCGACACCTAGATGTCTCATTCGCAAGCGTGCGAAGGAAGACTCCGTCCCCTTTTTCTATAAAAAAGGCACACTAGCCACAACTCAGCACAGCACAGCCTCTTCCCCAAACTGAGACATAATGCCTAGACCCATCATGCACAATGAGACCACAGCAACCAACCTTGGAGGTTTTGTGACCGTGCTCGCAAACCTCACCCGCCGGGCCTTTGCATTAGAAGAGCCCCCAGAATATGTTGTGTACCAAGGACCCATGAGCGGTGAGAGCCGTCAATTCTGGTCCACTGTGCACGTCTATGGTAGGGGTCTATCACCGTAACGCCTCTGAGTTCACCGGAGGGACAACTTCCTTTGAGCCACAAGCCATCCAACTAGCGGCTCGAGAGGCTATAGTTCAACTCCGGCACTTGTCGCCCAGAGTTAACTGTCTCTCGTTCTACTACTACCCTAGCTGTGACGGGTATGGTAGGCCGTCCCAGGTTGCCAACGGAGATCACGAGATGGATCCTGCATTGTTGCATCTGGTGCGCTATGTTAGTGCACTAGAGGAACAGTTCGATCAAATCACCCTTGATCTGATCGCGGCTCGTGGAGAACTGATCCGCCGAGCCCCAACAAGAAGAGAAGATGAGCCCGACGCCGACAACCCAATCGTGCTGTTCGGACAACCGATCGAGTCCTTGAGATCTGCGCCAGCCATCGTCCAAGGTACTTTGGTGTCCCCAGAAGTGCTTCGTCGCCTTTTGGGAACACACTCCAACGGGATTGTGGCCAACAACCCCCGCGATGGTCATCATCACTACCCCGACCCTGCAGCCCCTCAACCCCCTCCAGCTAACCCTGATGGTGAAACGCATGGAGAAGGCTCGACTTCCACAAGGCACGCCCGCTTAGATATAAACGAGGTAGACTAAGTCGCTCGAGTAGTACCGAGTCTCAGTATGTCCACGCCTTATAATCGTGTGACCTTGTAAATAAACGCATCCTGCTTGTGTGCCTCTGTTTTGAATAGTAGCCGTGCATAAATATATATTAGCATGCGGTTGCATTTTTAATTCCGGGCACAGCTACCAAAATCACCCCGACGACACCCACAGTAATACGTCACTTTTGTGAGATATGTGTATCTTTAGCTTTGAACCCGACCCCATAGGGCAGGTTCGACAAACTAGTTACCCTTCAACACGGTAAATAAACCAGCCCCAATGCTATATAAAAGGCCACCTCGTGACCTTGCCAAGTATCCCTCACCTTGTGCACAACTCTCACAGCCATTTCTTTGCCATGCCGAGCCCTAGTATTTATCTGAGAACTCCAGATGCAACTCCATGTAGCTTTGTTAAAATTTTGTGGGACTTCACCTGTAGTACCATGAGTGCTATCCACCCACCCCAGTACGAGTTGCTCAAATCAAGGATCACCCCATCCACCTCGAAATATTGGGCAGTAGTGCACATCCCTCCCGCAAACCCGAACCAAGACCCAACGGAAGTCTCCTTCGTAGGGAAATCTATGCCAACTCCGCAAATGGCCATAGAAGCTGCTGCATACGAAGCACTTGCCAGCCTTCGATTCGTGGTACCCTATGCCAGCGAAAGAGGGTATTATTACTTCCCGAGTCGTGCAGCACCCGGAGAAGTAGCATCTTTTCCCGATGGACGAATTGAGAGAGACCCAGTACTGGCCAACCTTGCCCAGTATGTCATCGCTCAAGAGCGTTTGACCCAGCGAGTAATGGGTTATCTCCAGAGCCTCGCTGATTTAAATCCTCAGATCGCCATCAGCAGACCACTGAGGCCCGACCAGAATGGTCTTGTACTACAAATTTTGTATTTTGCTTGGAATTGATGTATCAAGTTGGTGCCTCATCAGCTAACAGTAATCCTGGGGCTGGTGAGCACAAGGACCATTTTTGGGAAATTGATACCCCGAAAATCCGGTCCTGACAAGCATGGTCATCATGATGAAATGAAGACAAACACAGAGTACAGAAAGCGTAATCACAGGATAACACAGGATGAAGACAAAACAGACTAAAGAAATTGAACTGAGGAAATTGAGAAAGTCTTCAGTCAAAGTTTTCAAACAGATATGAACAAGCACACAACAACTGTAACGAGGAAATGAAAGAGTTGAGGAAATAGAACCAGTAAGCTTGGTGAAGACAATGATTTGGTAGACCAGCCCAACTGCTGTCTCGCTTTTACATCCGGTTGGAGCGGCTAGGTATTTAAACACGAGGACACACAAGATTTCACGCATTCTCCTTGAGCTAAGGTCACACAGACCTCGCCCAATCAGTCGTGGTAAGTCTTCAGGTGACTTCCGAACCTTCACAAACTCGGTCACTCGGCGATCCACAATTCCTCTTGGATGGTCTAGACCATGACGCCTAACCATCTGGAAGAAGCACAGTCTTCAAAGGTAACAAGCGTCGGATCCACGCAGGATCAATCTCTTCAGTGATGCTCAATCACTTTGGGTTTGTAGGTGTTTGGGTTTGGGTTTGGGTTTTCCTCACTCGATGATTTTCGCTCAAAGTCCTCGGAGGATGGGATGCTCTCAAATGACAAGTGTCAGTTTCTCTCGGAGAAGCCAACCAGCTAGTGGTTGTAGGAGGCGGCTATTTACAACCTAGGGAGCAGCCCGACATGATAAGACATAAATGCCCTTCAATGATATGCCCGTTAGGTGGGTAGATATTTTGGGACAGCTGGCACATAGCACAGCAACGGTCGGATATTTGAGGCTCAAATTCCTCAGGGCTATCATGTTCCTCACTATGTAGGCAATCCACACTCGCGAATTCCTAACTCCTCAGTCAGAACAAATTCTCAATGACCGTAAGAACTTCGTCTCATCCTTTGAAGAAATTGATTGAACTGTATGAGATTTCCAATGGCTTCACTCGAAGGGATTGGTAGGTGTAGGATTTTGAGTTGAGCATCACTTGGAAATTTTTCCTTAGTATTTCCTCGACCCCTTTAACAAAGACGGTGTTTCCTATGACTCAAGAAAGTGAAAATGAAACTACGAAAACAAAAGTCTTCACGCTTCATGTTCCTCGAATGAATACCAAGTCATCAAGGTCACACCAATTTCTTCACTTCCAAAGTCTTCAGAAAGTCTTCAGAAATCCAAAGTCTTGATGAGAAGAACTTCATTTTTAGGGTCGACTTTCTCTCAGAATATCATACTCCTCATAGACTTATAGACCTGTGTACACTCATGAACTCATTAGTCTCTTAACCTATAAGTCTTCAATACACCAAAATCACTAAGGGGCACTAGATGCACTTACAATAAGTCAACATTCATGTGACCATGCATATCAGCAGAGTAAATATTTACTTCTGAACTAAAGACAGGAATAGGAAAAACGATCGACGTTGCTCACAGCAAAGGGCGTCCCACTCAAAAATATCAAATGCATGTCTTCACTCTAACATCAATGAGCAAAAATTGACAAGGTTTTCCAATTCCAATATATTAAACTAATGTCAACTTTGACAAGCTTTTCCCATTCAAAATATGTAATGCCTATGATTGTGGAACTGGCCGGGTTTGTCATCAGTTTGTCATCTGATAGTCCGGTGGCTCAAGGTGACGACGAATGATTAGAGAACCATTCGATGTATTGTGGATGATGTGAAGTATTATGGAGGACATGATGTTGGAAATATGCCCTAGAGGCAATAACAAAAATGGTTAGCTATAATTGTATTGACCGGAAACCATAATACATGTGTGAATACATAGACCACAACATGTCCCTAGTAAGCCTCTAGTTGACTAGCTCGTTGATCAACAGATGGTTGTGGTTTCCTGACCATGGACATTGGATGTTGTTGATAACGGGATCACATCATTAGGAGAATGATGTGATGGACAAGACCCAATCCTAAGCATAGCACAAGATCGTGTAGTTCATTTGCTTGAGCTTTTCTAATTTCAAGTATTGTTTCCTTAGACCATGAGATTGTGCAACTCCCGGATACCGTTGGAATGCTTTGGGTGTATCAAACATCACAACGTAACTGGGTGACTATAAAGGTGCACTACAGGTATCTCCGAAAGTGTCTGTTGGGTTGGCACGAATCGAGACTGGGATTTGTCAATCCATGTGACGGAGAGGTATCTCTGGGCCCACTCGGTAATGCATCACCATAATGAGTTCAGTGTGACTAATGAGTTAGCCAAGGGATCATGCGTTACAGAACGAGTAAAGAGACTTGCCGGTAACGAGATTGAACAAGGTATAGGGATACCGACGATCGAATCTCGGGCAAGTAACATACCGGTGGACAAAGGGAATTGTATACGTGATTGATTGAATCGCCGACATCGTGGTTCATCCATGAGATCATCGTGGAACATGTGGGAGCCAACATGGGTATCCAGATCCCGCTGTTGGTTATTGGCCGGAGAACGTCTCGGTCATGTCTGCATGGTTCCCGAAACCGTAGGGTCTACACACTTAAGGTTCAAAGGACGCTTAGAGTTGTTATGGGAAATAGTATGTGGTTACCGAAGGTTGTTCGGAGTCCCAGATGAGATCCGTACGTGACGAGGAACTCTGGAATGGTCCGGAGGTGAAGATCGATATATTGGACGAAGGGTATTGGAGTCCGAAATTGTTCCGGGGGTACCGGGTGACGACCAGCGTGTCCGAAAGGGGTTTCGGAGGCCCCGGCAAGCGTTGGGGGGCCTTATGGGCCAAGGGGAGGGGGCACATCAGCCCACTAGGGGCTGTGCGCCCCTCCCACCCCATCTCACGTAACGTGGAGAGGTGGGGGCGGCTCCCCTAGGGCAGCCACCCCTCCCGGCTTGGGGGGCAAGTTTCCTAGGGGTGGGGGCGCCCAAACCCATTTAGGGTTTCCCCTGTGGCCGCCGCCCCTCCCCTAGGGAAACCCTAGGGCGCCTCCTCCTCCCTCCTCCCCCTATATAGAGGGAGAGAGAGGGTAGCCGCACCCCTTCCCCTGGCGCAACCCTCTCCTCCTCCAACTCCTCCTCCTCCTCCGTAGTGCTTAGCGAAGCTCTGCCGGAGAACCACGAGCTCCATCGCCACCATGCCGTTGTGCTGCTAGAGTTCTCCCTCAACTTCTCCTCTCCCCTTGCTGGATCAAGAAGGAGGAGACGTCCCCAGGCTGTACGTGTGTTGAACATGGAGGTGTCGTCCATTCGGCACTTGGATCGGATCTTCTGTGATTTGAATTGCCGCGAGTACGACTCCATCAACCGCGTTCTTGTAATGCTTCCGCTTAGCGATCTTCAAGGTTATGAAGATGCACTCCCTCTCTCTCGTTGCTAGTATCTCCTAGATTGATCTTGGTGACACGTAGGAAAATTTTGAATTATTACTACATTCCCCCACACACGAACCATCTGAACATTTTGTGCAGTTCCACTAAAATCAAGCTGAGCATCCCTGTGGATTTCATATTTATATGCTGCCAGAAAACAAAGACACATCAGCACACACATGAATATTGGCCCCAATGTCAACCCACCAATCGGTGGACTAACAAACTGAAAGTACGGTAAACAGATTACCATACCCAGATGCCCCATCATTGTTGCTTAGAGTGACACTGACGAACTTGGAGTCCTGTCCTGGCTTCTTGGTACTTGTTTGGGCACTTGTTTACCCAGTGTTCCTCCGAACCACAAGTAAAGCAACCATCTCTCTTTTTGTCTTTCTTCTTACCCTTCTTAATGGCCGTATTTGGCGGCACCATTCAAACATATACTCTGGTGGCTCTAGGTGACGACGAATGATTAGAGAACCATTCGATGTATTGTGCATGATGAAGTATTATGGAGGACACAAACCATCTGGACATTTTGTGCAGTTCCACTAAATTCAAGCTGAGCATCCCTGTGGATATCGTATTTATATGCTGCAAGAAAACAAAGACACAGCATCACACACATGAATATTGGCCCCAGTGTCAACCCACCAATCGGTGGACTAACAAACTGAAAGTACGGTAAACAGATTACCATACCCAGATGCTCCATCATTGTTGCCTAGAGTGACATTGACAGATTTGGAGTCCTGTCCTGGCTTCCTGTACTTGTTTGGGCACTTTTTGCTCAGTGCACTCCACGTGTTGTAGAGTTTCCTATGCTCTCTGCAGACTAGTCATGTCACCAGCGTCTACTAATACTCTGTAAAGCTTCTCGAACATTCCTTGTGTAATGTAGCGCAACTAGTGACTGCTTCTTTCTGCAAAGTGGTAATACCAACTGGACCCACTAATGCATCAGTTTGCCTTAGACACAGTGGCTCCTTTTGTGCAGTTCAACTAAAATCAAAGTCGGAATGAAACCGAGCTTTAATTTTGATATCCCTGTAAGCAACAAATGGTATAAGGGAAACAATTACTAATAAATAACGGTTGATGACTTGTACTCCCATAAGAAAAACATCTATGATCTACCTTATCTTAATGGGAAACAAAGAAGGAGAGTAGCAATTCTAATTCAGTGTGATTCATTCATATTAACTAAGACATTATCTTAACCATGCCTTGTTTCAACATGTATAAAGAACGACAAAGCAGAAAAGTATCATTCCTAAAACAATGCGACTGATTCATTTTAACAGAGACATTATCTTAACAATACCTTGGTTAAAAATGTAGAAAGAACTACAAAGCAGGAAAGTACCATTTGTAAAACATCAGAATCGATATATAATAACAGAGACATTATCCGAACAATACATTTCTTAAACATGTACTCCGCCGATCCCTAATGAAATGGTACTCCTGCCGATCCCTAACAAGTGTTGCAGTTTTGAACTAAGATTCAGTAGTTAATTATGAGGAAAGTCAGTACTGACCTTTCAAGACCAAGATTTGAAACAACCCGTGAGGAAGACATGAGAGAGGTCTCAACACATATATGGAAATCCGGTCTCATTTTGTGCAGTTCCACCAAAATTAAGCGAAGCAAAATGTCGCAATAGCAACAAGTTGAATAGATATCCCTGTTTTAACAGAGGCAAAAAAGGAATCAATTACTGGCCAATAAAGGAGGAGGAAACATGCGGCCACAAAATGGTAATCCCGCCAATCCCTAACAAGTGTTGCAGTTTTGAAATAAGATTCAGTAATTAATTCTGAGAGTGGGATTGCTTAATTTTACTAGCAGCATTAGATTAACAAAAAGCATAAACAGTTCCAGGGAGAGTGGGCTAACAACAACATGTGCTTCCATCTACTTATAAAGGGGTGATGCAGAGTTTGTTGTAACAAAGCAACAAGCATAATGTTTAGGTTGGTCCCATTTTTGTTCACTACTTAATGGGAAAAGACAGCAATACAATAGCTTCAATTCAACATTTATTTAAAACAGTACCAATACAAGTAGCACAACATCTCAAAACACACTGCACGATCATGTGGATGAAGGAAAGTACCAACCTGTCATGATGCACACAAGATCACGTACGAATCTTCCAACACAAATAGGAAATCCAATCTCGTTTTGTGCAGTTACTCTGAAATCAATTAAAGTCGCCGGTGTGACATTTAAGTTTGCTATAGCAACAAGTTGAATAGATATCTCTGATTTAACAAAGGCAAAAAAAGGAAATAATTACTGCCAATAAAGGAGGATGAAACATGCGGCCACAAAAAGAAGCATCTACCTTATCTTGATGGAAAACAAAGTATAGGACAGTAGCATTTCTAAAACGGTTGCATTGATTCATATTAACAGAGAAATTGTCTTAAAATAGTTCAGTAGTTAATTCTGAGAGTGGCATTGCTTAAAATACAATAGCTTCAATTCAACATTTATTTAAAACAGTACAATACAAGTAGCACAACATCTCAAAACACACTACACGATCATGTGGATGGGACATGGGACATGCCAGCACCATGTGCGTCCACACGTATAAATGGGTGATGCAGAGTATGTAGCCAAGCAGCATATCTGCGTTGGTCCCATATTTGTTCTCTTTGAAACTTTTTCCGATGTGAGGGCAGCAAATCTAGTCTTGCACAAACTACCCGACCCCCCAATTTCTTTCCCTTTTCAACAAAGAGTTCAGTTCCTTACAGATGTGTGTACTGGGTTACCCCCTTTTTCCATTTTCGACCAACAAAGCGGCTGGATAGCTAGTCTGTACTACTTTCCCTCCCTCCTTTCCTCATTGAACCACGTCCTAGGTTCATGCTCCACCCCACCGCACCCTTCTTTCCTCTTTGAACCAAGACCTAGATTCAACTACAAAATCGAAAAAGATCAGCATGCAGCTAGACCAATGACGGTTTCAAAGAAACTTATACCTTAGGGTCGTCGGGATGTGGCAAGGCGTGCGACGGGAGGTCGGATCTGCCCACACTACGTACGGCAGCGAGGAAGAAGGGGTCGGTGACCCTCCCGCACAGGCGCTGGGTGAAAGAGAAAAGCCCAACCGCCAGTGGATTGCCTCCCTCGCCAAAGGTGATAGAGTGAATGATGCACCTCCTCCCCTTCCTGGTGCGACGGGATCCGGACGCCTCCTTCGCCAGCTGTGAGGGGGGTGAGAGAGACAGAGGCCACAACGCAGTCTTGTTTAGATCTGGTGAAGAGGGTGAGAGACAGTGAATATAGCAAACCCTAGCAAAGGAACGTTGAGCCTCCAGCGTGTATATATATATATATGTGTGTGTGTGTGTGTGTGTGTATGTAGTGCGGCGAGAGTGTGGAGAGTGCAAACCCTAGCGAACAAGCGTTGAGGCTCCAGCTTATATATATACTGTAGTACGGACTGAGCTCCGGTGCCTTAACTGCACCTGCTTTTGGCTGTTTGTTTGTGGGCCAACCACATTTTGGGCCCACCTGTCATAAACCCAAAGGCAGGTGCACTAAAGTCAATGAAGTTTGCATCCATATAGTACTCGTGTATACGACTAATATATAGTGGAGTGGTTTTCTTATTCTATCCATAACAATCGCTTTTAAATGTGTAAATGCAAACGGAACTCTTTATTTAACGTATCAGTGAAGAAAACTACTACTCCCTGTTCCTAAATATTTGTCTTTCTAGAGATTTCAACAAATGACTACATACGGGCAAAATGAGTGAATCTACACTATAAAAAATGTCTATATACATACATGTATGTGGTAGTCCATTGCAAACCACTTGAAAGACAAATATTTAGGAACGGAGGGAGTACTTCCGATGAACTAACGATCCACGCGTCCTGGTCGCACTTCCTGCCCTTCACGTGCGGTACACTACCCTCCCTTAAGTGAACAACCACACATGCACCAAATTATCGGAAACGTGTGAGAGTGTGTACAAATAAAGAATTTTAATTTCAATTATCGGAAAGGTTTGAGAGTATGTACAGTTTGCCCTCTCTAATAATTATGGTTTGTTGTGTTCGGCCTAAACTTGGTCAAACTTTACAAAGTTTGACTTCACACAAATCTAATATGCGGAGTAAATAAAAATGGAGGGCTACTACGTCCATCCGGGTTTTTAGTCCACACCATTTTTTTAATCAAAGTTAATAGCTGGACAAATAAAATTACAGGGGGGATGGAGACAAAGTTGTGAGAAGGCTTAGAAATCAATACAAAACTTATGCTCTTAGTACCAACGTCGATCCTTCTTCGAGGAAACATTTGGTTCATAGCCAATTGTGTGATAAAATTGCACCAACGTGAAAGACGCATCGTCTCCAACGTAACCAAGGTGAACTGACGAAGGATATCATCTTTGTGGGTAACAAGCAAAGAGCACTGATGGAAGACAGCTTGTTTTTCATTGAAAATTGATCAGCTTCACCAGCCGACAGAACCATGAGGTGCAACTATGAGCATCGATAGGTCATCATGGTGATGCATCATCCATTTGGCATCAAGTTTGGGTGAGGCACCTATGAAGTTCGACAAATCCTCACTGTGGTCTCTGCTTTCTTCTCAGTAGTCAAGCTCGAGGAAGGAAGAACCACATGGCAGAGGACAGTGAGGCGGAACAACAATGGCCATCCAATTTTGTGCGGTTCCACTAAAATTGAGGAAGACATGCCTGGGTATGGAGATACGCATCGCTGTTTCCAAAAATATAAAAAAGGGATATAGTGTTGCTACTTTGTTTTACAAGATTAACAATGACATCTCAATTGTCAATAAGAATTATGAAAAGTACACCGACAAACTGAAGCATCATGATTATCTTGATGGGAACTAAACCAGGATACCTGAGAAAAAAAAGCATTCTTCATTTAACCAGTGATAGTATTACATTAGCAGCAGCAATAGGAGCATATGGACAATGACCGCGCAACCACCATGTACTTTTTGTTGAAACGGCATGTATACCTCCATCGAGGCATAAATCAGGACACCTTTTCGAGTGGCATTTCCTCTATAATAGTAGGTGATGTTGGACCAGCCGACGAACCCTAGCTACTATACATGGCGAGCTGGGGAGTAGTCGCATAGAAGAAAACCCGCATGTAGCAACCTGGGAGCTGGACCAGTACAAGAAGTTATACCTCAGGTGGGTGAGATGTCGCTTAGGCGGGCGGGCGGGATCTGCCCACACGATGGCATCGAACAAGGGCGCGGAGGACCTTTGTCTCTGCCAGCGCCGGCTCCGAGAGGACGGTGCACATCGGCTTCCTCCATCACCGACGGTGACAACGTCAACGCTGCACCTCCTCACCTCCCGCAGCGGACGGGATTCGGCCGGATCTATGACCACCGGTGGGGAGAGAGATAGTGTGGACACTGTCATCTTGTTTTGATATGGAGAAGGTGAGAGAGCGAGATGCGAGAAACTCTATCAAACAAGAGGCTATAATGGAGTAAAACAATCTCTCCATAGCAGTGGTTTTAAATAGAATACGCGCGTTCCCGGAAAAAAGAAACGAAAACTGGCGGACAATTTTTTAACCTACCAAGAAAGAAAACTCGATCAAAAACATGCCCCCGCTTCCAGGTCGCGAGAGTCGTCGCGCACACACCCATAGACATAGACATGCATATCCGTGTTTACGTAAAATTCCATTTCTATCTCCATCTCCAATCATATTTGTCCAACTGGCACATTATTTACGTTGTTAATTATATACACGGCAATATTAACGTACAATATCTCTTGTTTGCGGGCGTCCAGACCGCTGCCACGGCCGCTCCTGACCAATCCGAACCCTCTTCATCACCCGCGCGTGCTTCCCGCCCGAAACAGTCAGTGCCACATTCATGCCCGGCCAGAACGGACGCAACCTCTCACTGGCGCCGGCATTGAAGCGACGCGCCGGCCGAGAGAGCGTCACCCGCGCCGCTTCCTGGTGCACGCGACTACTCCGCGTTCAAAGGTTGCAATAGCCGGCCACAACATGCATGTAAAAAGTTCTTGGGAGTCCGTGCTACAGCTAGATATCCTCCCCCAACTCGTCAATCTCTTCCAGTAGTACTAGTACTCCATGGCGCGATCCATCGACAAGCAGGCGGGAAAGTTATCGTATACTCGGTTTGCAGTGAGTGGCATGCCAAGCGACCGTGTGGGGTCGAGCCGTGGAGGAGGGTGAGACATGAACGCGATAGATGTGATTTAAACGTTGGTTTTGCTCGATGACGCTATCCAACGAAACAAAACGTTGGTTTCTCTCCGTTTCCATTTTTTCTCCGGAAAAACGGAAACTTTCCACTCCATTTTCATTCCTACTCCAAGGTTGCCCCGTTACAACATTCCATCAAATACAAAGGAAAACTAACACGCATGCTGATGCATCTCAATGATTCACAGATCATAGCCAATATTTACTTCACAACTAAAGACAAAAGTTGTGAGAGCATGTACGAAAGAAAAACTATTGATGGGGTCACTACGACTTAAACCCTAAACCCTAAACAGGATTTAATTTCCTAGCCAGGTAGAACCTGCCGAAGGAAAGATGGCTGGCACCCTCGGATCATACGATGCTTTTGTGCAGTTCCACTAAAATCGAGCTGAGCATCCCTGATGGCAAAGATATTGAAGCAGTGTGATTCGAATAATAATCTTGGCACTAGTTCATGAGACATAAACTCATCACAAGTAGAAGCGGTAGAAGTAGAGAAAGATCTAAATGGAGATGTAGCTAATTGGGGAGCTGAGGCAGTGGAGCAAGTCGTCTCCAAAAGGAAGATGGACTACCTGGGACGTCGGGCTGTAGCTAGAAGGGCGGTTGGGACGCGACATCGGCCCACACCGCGGTGACCCCCGATTGGGACGCACCGACTATGGATTTTCTCCCTCGCCGATGTCGACCGTGTCTATGCAGAACATTGTTCCCTTCCCCCAGCTGCGGGATTGGGCCGGATATGTGACCAGCGGTGTGGCCACCGTCGTTCTATGCTTGTGAAGAGAGCAACCCAAGCAAGCAGGCTTGTAGCTTAGGCTCCTGCTAGTGTATATATAGTGGTTTTATTTTTCTCTCCATATCAACCATTTTATATTGTGTATGTGTCATTGAAGAGTGAAATGATGGTTGCTTCTTCCGACTAACTTACTATGTGATTTGACTGCTCCTTTAGTGGCCCCTACACGTACTCCCCCTACGTGTATGCAATAGTCACACGTACACATGGACGCAAAAATGCGCGCGATGCCCTAATGCATGCATGTCCGAGCACACGACAGAACACACACGGTCACGCTCAAGTGCTCAACCTACACGTGCATGCACGCACATACTCAGCCAGGGTGAGCTAGTGACCGTATAAACACCGGAAAATGTATATGTTGAGCGCAATGAGCGTATTATGAAGTCCACTGACCATAATTTTTACAAATATATAGTGACAGACAGTGTATTTATCTCGTTTGAAATTAAGCCATATTAACCGGAGAGGAGGCAGTATGGACTAGCATTACTTTCTTGTGTCCCGTCAGCTTGCCGAACGAGGAGAAGCTTGCAGGACGAGAGAAGCTTGCGCGCGGTGGCTCGCAGGACAAGGAGAAACTTTTGAATAATGCAAGCTCTCCTTCGCTCAGGCAGTGGACGTGCAACAGTTAATTTGGTGTCAGATTGTCAGAAGCATACACTGCACTAGTACTATTATTGTTGCACTTCCTGAAGAGGCGAACAGCCAAGCGCAAAGTTTACTAGTACTAGTACTACTACTATACTCTATAGAGGTATGTACTATACTAGTACTAGGAACCGGATGGAGGAGCGTCTGCACTCTTATTATATTTTTAAAATGTGATAAAGCAATCTTCAACACATTTGGTTCTCTTCGAGGGTTCTCGCATGTGATAATGGAAGTTGATTGCATGGAACACTCGCCACAATTCTCGCTTAATTCTGGCTCATATCCTGCTACAAATAGGAGCGCTCGGTAATATTTCCTCTTTTTTTGTTATTCAGCATGTAAACAGGTCATCAAACCTTGCGGCGCATCTTTGTGCGAACCGTGCTTGCTGCACTTTGAATGTGGCTGAGAGCTGGCTTGATGAAACACCTCGCTTCCTACTTATTTTTTTGTGGGGTACCTCGCTTCCTAGTGACCAGTGTCTTGGCTGATCGTCCTAAGAATGCTTATATATGAATAAAGCTCTCTCATTTTCCCGCAAAAAATATTAAGCCATATTAACCGGAAAGGAGGGAGTATGGACTAGCACTACTTGTTGGTGTGTCCCGTCAACTCGCATGAGCGAGGAGAAGCTTGCAGGGACAAGGTGAAGCTCACATAACTTTTGACTAATGCAACATACCCTCGCCCAGGCGGTGGACATGCATCAGTTCATTCAGTGTCAGATTGCCAGAGGCATACACTGTAGTACCGAACATGCGGAGTACCATCATTGTTCGACTTCACAAAGAGGCAAAGAGCCGAGCGCAAGGTTTAGTAGTACGAGTAGTACTACTACTAGAACCGCATGGTGGAGCCTCTGTACTCTTATTTTTTTAATCTCTGATAAAGTACACATTTATTCCGGAGAAGGGCGGAAAATGGCAGCCCAAGATGTAATGATGATGTCAATCAACCATGCTCGAATATATCTTGGCCTCCCTGCGAGCCCGTCTATGTGTTCTCGCTCCTCATCTCTCTCAAGGAACGGCGGGTTGGCCATTTTGCCGTCAATTGAGATCGGTTTGCTCACACTCCGATCCCACATGTCAGTGATATGCCAAGAGGAGGTGCGTTGACCGACTGGGCCTTACGCGTACTTGGTTTTGCACCTTCATACTAATCCTCCCTCCGTCACAGTTTACAGGGTGCGCTTCATTGTGATGCATTTCTCTCAATGCATTTCCACCACCAGAGAGACTTTAGACGCGTTTGGTTTAATGCTCAATTAATTAGGGCGTGGTAACCGCAATTTTCTCTTGATGTAGTACTACGGTGTGGAGTAAGTGCATGCATGTGTGTACTCGGGGTGGAAGCACTACATGCATGTGTGTACACATTATTTCCTCTAGTAATAGACGCCGCGCTATAACTACCAATGATATTTTTCAGGCCGATCGCTAGTCTCCTTGGTCCCAGAGATTTTCCCTTTTTCTAAAGCGCGCTCTATAAACAGTGACGGATGGAGTAGTATGAGCGGATTCAAAGAAGAGCGTATTGATGGTTGCTTCTTCCGAGCAACTTACAGTGGGAAAGGTGGGGCTTATGATTTGACTGCTCATTACTCACTATTAATGCGGCGCAACGACCAGTCTGAGTCTCCCATGCGGCTGTGCACTACCCCCTCGGTTCTTAAATATACTCCGGAGTATTTGTCTTTCTAGAGATTTCAACGAGTGACTACTCAAATATTTGTCTTTTTAGATATTCAAATGGACTACTACATACGGATGTATATAGACATATTTTAGAGTGTAGATTCACTAATTTTGCTCCGGATGTATTCACTTGTTGAAATCTCTAGTAAGTCGAATATTTGGGAGTGGAGGGAGTAGTCATCTGTAGCAAAATGAGTGAATCTACACTCTAAAATATGCCCATTTGAAATTTGTAAAAAGACACATATTTAGGAACGAAGGAGTATAATTTTGTGCATGGCACATGGACCCGGATGCCGAAGAGGCTTCTGGCAATGCTATCAAGCTTCCAACATTTGTTTACATAATTGACGTACTATACAAATAATTTTCCAGTGACATGAAATTGTACAATGGTGTGAGCTTTCAGCTTTTGTTTCGTGTGTCTTGCCATCGATGCTCTTTCGGAAAACAATAAAAACTAACTTCCTTGCTAATCGAGCTAATATTTACATCACAAATCAAGACAAAGTTGTGAGAAGGTGTTAAATTAAATTTGATCCATGCTTTCATTGGCAGCAACATCCCCGACTCTGTCTAAATCAACAAGGCATGTTGGGAAAAAAGTAGCTGGAGCATGCAACATTCCGATCATTTTGTGCAGTTCCACTAAAATAGAGTTGAGCGTCCCTGTTCCAAAGATATTAAGTGTGATTACGATAATAGAGGACTGCTGATGAAACAATAAACACACAAATAGAAGCCGGTCACCTTTGCGGTCTCTCTTAAGACTAACTAGTTGGAGAAGATTAGGCTCGGAGTTGGATGAGGATGATAGAGCAAAACCAATCTCCCTTTGTGCGATCCTGCTGAAATGTAGAGACGTTGTCCGTGTGACATTTGGTAGAACTGCACAAAACACTCTTAAGAAAAAAGTGATTTGTGCAGTTCACCAAAAGGTCGCAATAGCAACGAGGTGAAATGGATAGCCCTGTTTGCAAAAAAAGAGGTAGAAAGGAAACAATTACTGGCCAATAACAGTTGATGACACATGCGACGACAAAAAAGAAGCATATTCCTTGTCCTAACGGAAGATAACAACACGGTTGTGTTTGTCTAAAACGGTGTGAGGACGAGATTGCAATATGGAAAGTATGCCGAACGAGCTACGTTTTGGGCAAAGAAATATGGAAGATCCACATGTAGCGATGTGGGAAGACGGGCAGTTGAGCAAGGCCGGAGGGGATACCTGGAGGTCGTCGGGATGTAACTAGGTGAGTGGTTGTGGGCGGAATCTGCCCATACTGCGGCAGCGAGCAGGTGGCGTAGGCCCTACCACGCGAGAGCTTGGTTAGAGAGAACGGTGTGTACCGCAGATCGGGACGTGCTGCCTCGGCGCCGTCGAACAGAGAAACGATGCACGTCCTCCCTTTTCGCCGGCAAACGGGATGCGGCCGGATCAGTGACCAACGTTGAGAGAGAGAGGCCACCGCAGCCTTGTGTGAGATACTCTGAAGAGAGACAAACCAGGCAGGCGGGCTCCATTTTATATAGTGGAGCGGACTACCTTTTTCTCCATAAAAATCGTTTTATATTCTGTGTGCGTGCCATTGAGCGATATAACTTTATTTAAAAATAACGCGCCAACGCATCAAGTCGAACTTTGTTTCGTGCACGCGTGGTACATGACCTCCGTAGGTAAACAACCGCTACACGCGTTCAAATTAGCACGTGGGCTGCCATTTCATACAGAAATGAGCTCCGTCATGTACCCGCGCGGGTGTGGCTGGGCACGAAGTGTGAGTACGTGCATGGTGCACCTATTCTCTCTTCTTGTATACGTACACCACCTACGTGGGGTTGTGTAAGAGAGATACAAACGTAGAGAGATGGTATAGTGTGTGGGTTCGTGAGAGTTTTTTTTGGGGGGGGGGGGTCAATAAAAAATGTAACATGTGCAATGTGTGTGAAATAGAGTCCTGGATATATCATATATATAGAGGGGGCGATCCACGAGAAGAGAGTGGAGGTATCATCGGCTTGAGGTGTCCATAGAATCGAAGAGAGGGATGATCTGTGTGTGTGTGCGTGCGCGCGCGATCGATAAAAAGTGCCATCGAATTTGTGTGTGCCCATGTCAAAGATATAGAGTGGCTGGCCTAATTGAACGTGAGAGGGGACAGGTGCAGTTTGTCTCTGTGACATGGATACCTACCTACAGCGCTCGACTATTGGTGTGTGGCGGGGGGGGGGGGGAGGCCTAATTAACTATAGAGGTACAATGGCTGGTATATGTGTGGAGGAGGAGAGAGGCCTACCTCATGTATTAAGGGAGATCGGTCTACCTCATGTATTAAGGGAGATCGATCGGCATGCATGCATATGTGTAGGAGAGGAATAAGGTTGGGAGAGAGACATAGCTAGAGTGTTGGAGGGGGTGGTAGTGGAGTTGCTTCTAACAAATGGTGGGATAGGCTTGCTAGACAACCTGGAGGCACGCCTGCAATATCAATAAGAGAGGGATGGCTGCACTGCATGCATGTGCGTGTGAGAGACGGGTCATGAGGCATGCACGAATGATGAGGGGGGCGATATGGCTGTGGTAAGCAGACATAACTACATAGGAAGATCAATCGTCCTTTGTCAGAGAAAGGAGAGACATAACTTGTGAGGTACGTCGATCGATTGGGGGGGGGGAATAGTTAAATTCGGCCTAGGTATTTGTTGGGAGATCGATCGGTATACATGCATGTGTGTGTTAGAAGCAAATGAGGCACGGGGAGAAGGATAGAGAGATAGAGGGATGCATCTAGGAGGTGGTGCGAGAGTCATACTATATCGAGGGGGAGGAGTGTGCGAGTATGAGATCGATGAAAAGAGTGATGGGAGTGAGGCATGGACGGTGATAAGAGAAGAGGGGGAGCTTGTGTTTTGTGCTAGGCACACCTGGCTAGAGAGCCATATCGATCGATGTGTGCCATAAAGAAGGAGCTGGGGGCCTACACACACCGTGGGTGAACGACCTAAAGTGAAAAGACGAATTTGCGCGATGGAGCTAGAGAATGCTGAGGAAGGGTGAGAGGCAAGCAGGTGTGTGCATGCACGAGAGAAAGTTAGCGCTAGCTAGCTACAAACATAAGAGGATTGTGTGGGTGTAAAAGACGAATATAGATCATACTTCATTATAAAAAGCGAATTCGGATATTTGAAGAATTTATCATAGTGTATTAAACCGACGCATGTGTGAATATATATAACGGTGATACACATGGTGTGGTTATGAACATGTTATAATACATATAATATATTTTATCTCTACTTTTATAAAAAACGGAGTTGCTGATGATGGTGTGCCTGCCATCCTACAATATAGGCCGTCCAATTTATATCTGATGGATAGGAAGGAAACTATGGCAATTTTGAAAAAAGATACCCACACCCCTCTCCATATTTGCAAATTAAGCCTCCCCTTGATCATGTTGATGTTCTGTGGAACGCATGGGCATCTTGCTAGTACTATGTATAATATATAGAACATTGATCATAATTTGGGCTAATGTTTGGCTTTTGCAGCTCAGGTCT
Organism: Aegilops bicornis; assembly: GCA_021605145.1. Classification (NCBI taxonomy): domain Eukaryota; kingdom Viridiplantae; phylum Streptophyta; class Magnoliopsida; order Poales; family Poaceae; genus Aegilops; species Aegilops bicornis. The sequence continues at coordinate 489,949,822 of CM038671.1, read as the reverse complement.
AAATAGTTGTCATGATGTAGGGGGCGGGGCACTATACTATGTGTAATAAACATGGTGTACACGTATGGAACATGGTTTAGATTATGAATATGTAGTTAGTACATCAAATGTACTATTATTTGGAATCAACATCAAGTGTATTCAAAAAATAGAATTCGAGTTCATGTAGTACACATAGTTCATATCTATCTCTATAGTAATCATGTGGTGTGTTATTAAGGTAATACATGAATGATGGTTGAAGTTGGCAACAATCATGATTGTAGATTCTTATTGAAATAGAGAAACGAATTCAAATTCAGTTCGAATTGCAGCGGTAGTATAGACATTTGGAATGCACTAAAATGTTGGTATGAGTAGGTTACATGCATTATACAGCAAGGGAAAAAATTTAATTGGACATAACATGGATTCATACTCCCTCCTTCCATATATAAAGGGCGTAATGCGTTTTTTAAGACCGCCTTTGACTATTGAGAAGATTAATAGTACATGACAAGCACAATGTGAAAATTATATCATTGAATGAACCTTTCACAGACGAATTTAACGGTGTGCTTTGTGTAAGTTGCATGTCATATATTATTGCTCTAATATTTGGTCAAAGTTAGCATCGAAAAACGCATTAGGCCCTATATAGATGGAAGGAGGGAGTAGCTGAATAGCATTTTATAGTAAAACAGGGCAAGACTCTCTCTTTGTGTGGTGTGAATAGTTTTATTTTTTTCGCTTTCTTTTTGGTTGAGGGAAGTGCGAATTGATTTGGTACGTACAAGTACAATATTAGATGTTAGGATTGTCCCTAAAATTCAACCCGCGCCTTGTTATATCCCGAAAATTTAGATATCGTGCTCCCAAAACTAGCGCCTTCACGACCCGCGCCTTGCTATCCCGAAATTACAACATGCGCCAAAACTGCCTCCAGTTGCGAAATCCCGACACGCGAAATTCCCCTTCTAACCCTGAGCCGAAAGGGCCGCTAGTTCAAATCGGTGGGGGGTACTTTTGTAACACACCCTACATTTTGGACAAGCGCGTCCCTAAGTCATGGTTCACCCCCTCCCGTCGCCTCCTTTTCGCCATTCAAAATCCCAGGCCGCCATAACCTCTCCGCTCCAGCCGCGAAACCCTGCCCTCCTCCGTCTGCCACCTCACCACTGCCCAGCCGGAGCCTCTTCCCCAACGACGTCGTCCACCGCAACAGCTCGACGTCCCTCGTCCACCTCCCCGGATGAGGATCCGTCGTCCATCTCGTCGTCCCGCTGGTTCAGCCGCCCCATCCTCCACTTCCAAGGAGCTTCTCCGACGATCGCCTCATCTATCGCGGCTGCTCCATCCCCACAGCGCCGCCTTAACCTACTCCACCGGAACTGCAACATCCTCACCGACTCCTGGACAAAACCGAGGCCTACTCGGCGCCACCAAAGAGGTTGTACACTCATCGCATCACACCTTCTCCTTAGCTCGACCTCTCGGCGCCGACGATGCTCCATCCCGCACCCCCATGGAGCGGCTACCTTGAAGCCGGCGCCGCGGGCGACATCTCCACGGCGGCTCTCCCCCAGTGTGAGGCCCCTTCGGCGGCGGCGGCCATACCAGTCGGATCTGCTGCTGCTGCTCCGGCTCTCGCTCGCTCGCTCGCGCTGCTGCTGCTGCTCCGGCTCTCGCTCGATCGCTCGCTCGCCCAGCTGCTGCTGCTCTAGCTCTCGCTCGCTCGCGCTGCTGCTGCTGCTGCTCTCCCCCTCGCTTGTGTAGCTGCTCTGCTCTGATTTACCTACACTTTAGTCGATTGAATCAACTTTTAGGTCAGTCGATTTTCAGGGGGTGGGGGGGGGGTGTCGCCGGAGTTAAGGAAGAACCACCCGCAGCGGGGACGGGGGCTTGCCGGAGAGGTACCCCACTATCTATATTAGGGTTCGGGGTGGGGGGCGGGGGGCCTATAGGGCTGGCCGGGGCGGCGGCGGACCGGCGGTGGGGAGTTGTTTCGGGGCGGCGAGGCGGCGCTAGGGCCGGCGGTTCAGCTAGTGGTGGCTGGCGGCTCAGGGGGGTGCAGGTTAAAGATGAACTGCAGGCCCTCCCTAAACTACATGTCAAGTGCCTCTCTGCTACCATTGCGTTCAGTTTCGGCCGATAAAGAATATCTGGTTCCACAGTAAATTTCAGTTTCGACAGTTAAGTTCAGAGTCAACAGTTTTTACCTCATCTGTTGTAGTTAGGTGGTTTTTGGTGATGTAAATTTTACATCTATTTTACATCATCTATTGGAGATGCTATTAGAATCCCACTTGAGATTGACGATGTCTGTCTTGTGTTGTTTCAGCCTTGACATCTTACGGCTCACCGGGGCTGCTCCAATGATAGAACGATCCATCACAATAGAGCAATGCCCTGGACGCCATCTACAGATTCCTCAGATCTTCCTCCACACCTCCGACAACCACCTCTACCTCAACTGCTTCAGCGACCAACCCAATGATGCTGAGGTCGACACGGCTACGTCAAAGAGGTTGTACACTTGTTGCATCACTTATTACTATACATTCATGTCGATCCATTAGGGCTATTTTGGTTCAATGGAAAAACATAGCAATAGGGAATTTTCCAATGGCACTCTACTATTCAATTATTCATGCATTTTGTTGAAAGGAATGAAGCAAAACATCCACCTGGACCTACTTTTGAAAATCCTATGCATGAAAACAAGACCAAGTGCATTAGTGGCAGAATAACATTCTAACTGTACATGCTTTCATATGGTTTCACTTTATTTTGGCCACGTTGTTTTGCATTCCTCTGCTCTTCCAATTCCTGTAAACCAAACACTCAAGTTGACAAAAATCATGTGTTTACAAATGCTCTGTTTACCATGTGCATTCCTATCCTATTCCGGTGTTTTTACTATCCCTGCGTTTTTAGAATCATGCAAGCCAAATAAGCCCTTACAGAATTACTTCAGTTATAGGTAGGTGTCGAAGGGAACTTTGTGTGGTTTGTCCTGCTCCTGCCGCGACATCGTCCACCTCAACTGAGCTGCTCCATCGACAGAAACATCCACCAAACCAGACATCACAACTCCTGACCGTCTTTCGCCGCCTCAGATCTCCTTCCATGCCGCCGGCACCCACCGCAACGACATCACCATCATCGACTCAGCAGATGAACCTGAGGAGTACAATGGTCGACAAGAAAGGTCGCACTCTTTTGTTTCTGCTTATGTTATGCATTGCTTAAAATTACCTGCTACTTTATCATCCTGTTCACCTCTTGGACTCCAAGTCAGGTCCAAATTAATGTTCAAACTTGAGTTCTATATTAGTTGTGGGGCACATATCGAGCAAGCAATGAATAGTATCTCTGTCTAATATCTGGTTCACCTAGGGTATGCCTATGTTGTTCATCTTGGGTGGGAAACAAATAGTAAAGCAATCATCATCTGTCTTTTTATTAAATTAAAGCAATCATCATTTTGCTATCATTATTTTTGGATCCATCCTTTGGTTGTTACCATCACTCTAAATTTCTGCATGCTCTCCTTACATAATCTCACCATATTTTTTTGTATGCATGTCGGATATTTGTACACGATCATGCTGAACATGTAGAGAAAAGAGAAGAGTTTTATTGGCGGTAATACAATGTCATGCAGACATCGCTCCATGGTGGGTTCAATGGCAAACCCTCCCCACCCCTCTCCGCATTGTAATCCAGAGGAAGATATCTGTTCTGAGGCTGATTCAGACGCCGCTGACCACTCCTATTTACCCCCCAAGGTGTTTGCTCTACCTTGACATGATGATGTTAGTCATATCATGCATATGTTGCCTTGCATTGCCTACTTTTGACATCATATATGTCATCTACTTAGTTTAGACATGTTCTGTAATGCCACCTGTTTAGTTTCTATATCATATATGGGAATTATGCAGTCTCATGTCTTTTAGCCAGCCATAATATACGTGAAATGTGCTATGCCATCCTGTTTAACCAGGCATCATATATTTGAATGATATCTTGCCCATCCTTTTCTTCATTACATTTCCATTTGTCGACAATGTTTGTACATTAAACTACTCTTCCTGTGAATCAGCCATTTGGGTGGGAGATTGAAAAATCTGGAGTGAAAACATGGCCTTGAGAGAGCGCAGTGCTACACCGTCAAGCAGATCTCTTGTTGGGTCCCGATAGCTCCTCAAAGATGGATTCAGAGACAGATGACCGGTCCTATTCCCGCACCGAGGTGTATGCTCTAACTTGGCCCGGTTATACTGCTCATATCATGCATATGGTGTCTTGCATTGGATAGTTTGGACATCATATACACAATATTCAACACCATGTTCTTAGTTCAAACATCATATCTAATGCCCTCTATTTAGCATATAAATCACATATGTGAATTAAATGATGCGATCCTGATTACTTAGATAACATGTAGGTGAATTATGTCATGCAATCATGTTTAGTTATTCGTCATATCTTTGAATTATGTTATGCTATGCTATCAAGTTTAGATAGACATCATATATGTGAAATTATGTCATGCTATCCGTTTTAGTTAAACAATATACATGTCAACTATTTCATGTCCTCTTTTTTCCACACTATCTATTGCATCTATCTCTCATACAATGTCTGTACATTCAACTATGTTTCCTGTTTATCAGCCATTTGAATTGGAGCGGGTGATGCTAGCATCTAGCGGACTAAAAACACGGTCTTCAAATAAAACAGTGCTACCTCTTGGTGGAGATAGCACCCCGGTTGTACATGCACGAGAACCAGCCCTACCACACATAACCCAAACTCTCGCAGATTGTACCCCTACTGCGATGGACAGAGAACCAACTTCACCCAATGTAACCCCAACCCCAGCAGATAGTAACCCAGTTCCTGTTGACACAACACCATCTCCACCATAGAGCTCCCAAACAAGATCAGTTAGTAAGGCAGCTCCAGTGCCCAAAGGGCCAGTACTACCACGACAAACCCCAACACCACCAGTTAGTACGCCTATTCATGTGGAGGAAGCACAACCAGCTAGTCGTAGTTTAGCATCTATCGCATTTGATGTTGTTAAATCGTATGTGCGTATCTTCCCATCTTGGAAATATTATACTAAAGATGAAGGAAAATGCCAGTTGCAGGTGTTTGTCCAGGAGTTATGTGTAAGTAATGTTATTCATGGCAATTACTTTGCTTTGACCCATACATCCTACCTCCATGATGGTTATAATACAGCAAATTTTCCCATTTTTCTCTATAGAGAAGGACCAATTTGGAAACTGGGGATGAGGTAACCTGTGCTAATACCTCTGCTATCTTCAAGAATGCTTGGTGGCAGTATCGGAATTACCTGAAGAAAAGATACTTCACTGGCAAAGAAACTCATCAAATTCCCTTATGTTCTCCTAAGACACATTTACTGGACGATGACTGGGAATGCCTTGTTCTGTACTGGTCCCGAACAAAGAATATGGTAAGGTCTGTGAGCTCATTTTCTATTTTGAAGTACTATATTCTTGCATCTTACTGTACTCTGTTCATGTAGAACAAGTGCCTATACCTGAAGAACAATTGTTCTAATTTAAGATTCCATTGTTATCAAAGTTCAAAAAAGCGCTAGGCGTTAATTGTGCGTTTTGCCACCGCCTTGCGCTTTACTGACTAAAGCGCATGCTTATGCGCAGTTATGCATAGATTAAGCGTAGTTATGCGCAATGCGTTTCGCCAACGCCTAGAGCCTAGGTGCGCTTAAGCGCTTGCTTAGGCGCGCCTTTTTTAACTATGATTGCTATCGTGCATACTGCTTTGCTCTTGTATCACTGTATTTACTCATACAAACTTATTTTTAAATTGAAGGATCAAATCAAAACTCCAATGGCATAGCGGTATGTTCACGCATGTTTCTTTAATGTGCTTGCTCTTACCAATAGCTCTGTTGATTTCAATTTCAATTGTGTATACAGTTGACTTCTCATATCATGCACATTACTAGCATCACAACAGAGCCAATAGTGTTGTTGTACATGTAGACCCGTGGTACCCATCTGAAATCTTGTTGTGCCATGTAGTTTCCCACGCTTTGTATTCTTTCACTGCTGCTTTGTCTTGAACTGATATTATTTGAACCGTGTCTCTATTTTGATTTGGCAAGACAATGCAGTGACCATAGGACATAGATATATGTTTGTTTGATGCTTTTATTATGTACTAGTACTTGGCAATAGAAGACTTGGTAGTTTAATCCTGTCCACCTTACTAATGAACTGGTTCACCGAAATGAGTTTCATATACTAGTACATGCTAAACCTATTATGTGTCTCGCTTGTTTCTTCTTCTAGAATCTTGTGAGAATATTGGGAAAGAGTGCCTTATTAAGCAATGGTAAAGGAAGTAATGCGAGATAAGGTTTAGGATAGTGACACATCCTTGTTGGTCTCCAACAAAGCTGATAAACACAGCTAAGGAAGACTATCTCGAAGACAGTGAGACAACCACAAAGTCCTGTCTTGGTTTAGTGTTCGAGTTACTGGCCACTACCGCTTGCACAAGCTATTCAAACTCACTATATGAATCAGTTCGGTTTCTTGAGTCTCCACTACAAGCTGAAAGACATCGATCAGCTGTGGTGCGACAAGAAGCGGAAGGACTGCAGAAGTCCCTGGAGCATTCAGATGCATACTTTTCTGGTGCAACAACAAGAGTTGGAGGATTTTAGCGCCAAACAGGAAAAAGCTAATAAGCTTGCTAAGCTTATTGCCAACATGGTGGATACCACGTTTCTTGAGCTCTTCTGAAGTTGTTTCAGTTATGCTCTTGTTTTGCCGCGTTTATTTGCACGGTGGCCAATTTTTGACGGCCGGTGTATGTAATATGCTGCTTTGTTCCCTATATTTGCACTGGTGGCGAACTTTGATGCCCAGTGGATGTAATATGTGTAATAGCGGTAATAGGCCAGCGTTAATTGCGTGCTTATTTATTTCCTTATTGTCTTGTTTAGTTGTTTGCTTGTAGTCACTGCAGTTCTTTTCTGTGTTTTTCTAGTGGCCACAATAACCTATTTTTGGAAACTAGACAAAAATAATCATGGCAACACATGGATTGTTGTAACCATGGGCCTCCTGCGGGCCGTATGATCCATGGGCCTTCTACGGGCTGTAGGATCCATTGGCCTTCTATACGGGCCGTAGGATCCATGGGCCTTCTATGGGCCGTACAATCCATGGGCCTTTTATGGGCCGCAGGATCCATGGGCCTTCTACGGGGCATATCATCATTTAGCCAATCATGGGCCGTACTATTCGTGGACAATAACGGGCCGTTTATAGGCCGTATTTGATAACTCTATGAAAACAACCCAACGGGTTTTTTTACATGAAAACGGCCCAACGTATTAACGGGCCACAAACGGGCCGACTGTAACCACGGGCTGAATTTGGCCCACAAGCAGAAAATGACAGTAACGGGCCGTAAGTAACCGAATGCTGGAAATGAGCCCAAGAATAAATGGGCCCTAAGAAGGCCGAAAGATAACATGGGCTGGAAACGGCCCAACGGAATAATGGGCCGTTAATGGGTATAAAGTGATACACTGTTCATTACAGTGCCGCTTTACCACGGCCGTTAAGGGGCGAGGGTTACTAAGGGCCTCATATGGGCGAAAGACGTCATGGGCCATACATGGGTCCGAATAAACGGGCTGGAATTATATTGACGGCCCGGATGACGCCATCGGGCCTAATTCGGATAGGCCGTAAACGGGCCCTGGGATAGCGGGTTGTAAAGGGGCTATATGCGAACAGGTCGTTAACAGGCTTGCCGTGGGCCGGCCCACCACCTTTTGACCAAGTCAAACGGGCCGGCCTTTTCACAGGAATGGGCGTCTGTTGGGCCGTGCCACGTGTTGATGTATCATAGGTGCTTTGGGCCCAATGAGTGGATGACATCTGTCCCAACGGTGAGCCGACACGTGGTTCCTCTAGCCAATGATGATTTTACATGTGGAAAATCCCCATTGGTCGGGGTTGTTAACGGGTTATCGGATCCAAAACCGGACCTGATAGCTTAACAGTGTTCCGTTACGGTGGATGCAACGTGTCGGTCATCGTTGACAAAAGCACTTCTGTGACGCGCGATTTATCGTCATGGAAGTGGACACTTCCGTGATGATAATTTTGGTAATGTCATGGAACACTTCTACGACAGCACAGGTATGACTATCTTGATTCTGTCATAAATTTATCATGGATGTACATGCATGGCAGAAAACATGACCTACTATGACAAACACGTATCATCACAGAAGTGTATTTTTTTGTAGTGTATGGAGATGCCCATTAATAGATATCAATGTGAGTGAGTAAGGATTGCCATGCAACGGATTCACTAGAGCTATGAGTTTATGAAAGCTCAAAAAGAAAACTAAGTGGGTGTGCATCAAACTCGCTTGCTCACGAAGACCTAGGGCAATTTGAGGAAGCCCATCATTGGAATATACAAGCCAAGTTCTTTAATGAAAAATTCCCGCTAGTATATGAAAGTGATATCATAGGAGACTCTCTATCATGAAGATCATGGTGCTACTTTGAAGCACAAGTGTGGTAAAAAGGATAGTAACATTGTCCCTTCTCTCTTTTCTCTCATTTTTATTGGGCCTTCTTTCATTTTTGGCCTCTTTTTCTTCGTCTGGAGTCTCATCCCGACTTGTGGGGAAATCATAGTCTCCATCATCCTTTCCTCACATGGAACAATGCTCTAATAATGAAGATCATCACACTTTTATTTATTTACAACTCAAAAATTACAACTCGATGCTAGAACAAGATATGACTCTGTGTATGCCTCCGGTGGTGTACCAGGATGTGCAATGAATTAATAGTGACATGTGTAAAAAATATGATGAATGGTGGCTTTGCCACAAATACGATGTCAACTACATGATCATGCAAAGCAATATGACAATGATGATGCGTGTCATAATAACGAAACGGTGGAAAGTTGCATGGCAGTATATCTTGGAATGGCTATGGAAATGCCATAATAGGTCGGTATGGTGGCTGTTTTGAGGAAGGATATGTGGTGGGTTTATGGTACTGGTGAAAGTTGCGCGGTACAAGAGAGACTAGCAATGGCGGAGAGGTGAGAGTGTGTATAATCCATGGACTCAACATTAGTCATAAAGAACTCACATACTTATTGCAAAAATCTATTAGTTATCGAAACAAAGTACTATACGCATGCTCCTAGGGGGATATATTGGTAGGAAAAGACCATCGCTCGTCCCCGACCGCCACTCATAAGGAAGACAAACAATAAATAAATCATGCTCCGACTTCACATAACGGTTCAGCATACATGCATGCTACGAGACACACAAACTTTAACACAAGTATTTCTCAAATTCACAACTACTTACTAGCATGACTTTAATATCACCATCCTCATGTCTCAAAACAATCATAAAGAATCAAACTTCTCATAGTATTCAATGCACTATATATGAAAGTTTTTATTATATCCCTCTTGGATGCCTATCATACTAGGACTAATTTTATAACCAAAGCAAATTACCATGCTGTTTAGAGACTCCCAAATTAATATAAGTGAAGTGCGAGAGTTCATAAATTTCTATAAAATTAAACCACCGCCGCGCTCTAAAAAGATATAAGTGAAGCACTAGAGCAAATTTGCCTAGCTCAAAAGATATAAGTGAAGCACATAGAGCATTCTAATAAATCACGATTCATGTGTGTCTCTCTCAAAAGGTGTGTACAGGAAGGATGATTGTGGCAAACTAAAAAGCGAAGACTCAAATCATACAAAATGCTCCAAGCAAAACACATAACATGTGGTGAATAAAAATATAGCCTCAAGTAAAGTTACCGATAGACGAAGACGAAAGAGGGGATGCCTTCCTGGGGCATCCCCAAGCTTAGGCTTTTTGACATCCTTGAATATTACCTTGGGGTGCCTTGGGCATCCCCAAGCTTAGGCTCTTGCCACTCTTTATTCCATATTCCATCAAATCCTCACCCAAAACTTGAAAACTTCACAACACAAAACTTAATAGAAAATCTCGTAAGCTCCGTTAGTATAAGAAAACAAATCACCACTTTAGGTACTGTTGTGAACTCATTCTTTATTTATATTGGTGTAATGTCTAATGTATTCCAACTTTTCCATAGTTCATACCCCCCGATACTAGCCATAGATTTATCAAAATAAGCAAACAACACGCGAAAAACAGAATCTGTCAAAAACATAACAGTCTATAGCAATCTAGATATTTCGAATACTTTGTAACTCTAAAAATTCTGATAAAATAGGAAGTCCTAGATAATTTGTCTACTACTCTTATGCAAAAATAATCAACTAAAAAGCACTCTCCATCTAAAATAAGAATTGTTTTCGTGAGCGCAAATTTTTTCTGTTTTCCAGCAAGATCAAATCAACTATCACCATAGGCTATCCCATAGGTCTTACTTGGCACAAACACTAATTAATACACAAAACCACATCTAACCAGAGGCTAGATGATTTATCCAAAGCAAAACAGGACCTAAAAATCAAGAACAAAAAAAATTGGGTTGCCTCCCAACAAGCGCTATTGTTTAACGCCCTTAGCTAGGCATAAAACACGAATATATCTAAGTGTTATCATCTTCAGTATTCAATTCCTTTTTCATCAAGTCTTCCAAAACTCGTCTAAGTAGTTCTATTCTTTCTTTTATCTCTGTCTTCGTAGATGAACTTAGATCGTGAAAGGGACTTTGATTGGTAATCTTAACATTCATGAACCCATAATCGGGATCATCCCCGTAAATATCATCATATAAAATACATAGCTCATTTCTAACGGGTTCCTTCCTCATTTTATTCAACCAATCGCTATTAAATCCTACATAAATTCCTCTAGTTATCCAATCAAATTCTTCAAAAGTTTCAAGATACAAAGCTTGAGAGATCTCAGAATGGGGAACCCTTTTCTTAAGATTTTCGCTATAAGATTGATAATCCCTAGATTCCAAACTATGCATAGTTTATTTATCATGAAGGATGTCTATAATTGGAGGGTGTTCAACATCCTTTTTATAGAAAGCAAAAAATATCCCTAGCTTATTGGGTAATAAAATCAAATTCACGCATAAGAATAATAGTGGCCATCTTTTTAGCTATAGGGTGATTGATTTTAGGGAGTTCATAAAACACTATTTGCAAAGCAGGATGAAGATGCACAAATTTTCTTTCTAATTTCTCAACAAGCATCACAATAGCATCATCATCAATTTGTCTCAAGAAGAATAGTTCTTTTATTAATAGGCAAGGATCCGGTACAATCAAAGAATTCTTGAATAATACTTTTCCCTATAATATTTCCATCTCCTATACGAAAGAATCTAGTTTTGTAATTAGGAGGCTTTTCAGCTCCGGGATCCAAAGAGCAAGTTTCAAGATTCTCCTCAAGATTTTCAGCGTTAACATCCCCAGTTTTAGACATGGTGGCGAAAAACGAGTAAACGGAAAAGACGAATGGAAGAGGGGCGAAGAAAAGGTGAATCTTTTTGAAAATCGTTTTAGAAGTGGGGGAGAGGAAACGAGAGGCGAATGGCAAACAATGTAATGTGGGAGACGAGAGTTTATGATGGGTACTTAGTATGTCTTGACTTGATGTAGAACTCCCCGGCAATGGCGCCAGACATTCTTCCTGCTACCTCTTCAGCTTGCGTTGGTTTTTCCCTTGAAGAGGAAAGAGTGATGCAGCAAAGTAGAGTAAGTATTTCCCTCAGCTTTTGAGAATAAAGGTATCAATCCAGTAGGAGATAATGCTCAAGTCACCGAATACCTGCACAAACAAACACCAACTTGCACCCAACGCGATAAGGGGTTGTCAATCCCATCACGGTTATTCGCAAAGTGAGATCTGATAGAGATGATAAACGGTAAAGTAATATTTTTGGTATATGGAACGGAAAGTAAAATATTGCAAGTAAAGGAAATAGGAAACTGAAATTGTAGATCAGAAATTTATACGATGGAAAATAGACCCGGGGGCCATAGGTTTAACTAGAGGCTTCTCTCGAGATAGAAATTATTACGGTGGGTGAACAAATTATTGCCGAGCAATTGAAAGAAAAGCGCAAAGTTATGACGATATCTAAGGCAATGATCATGAATATAGGCATCACGTCCGTGTCAAGTAGACCAAAACGATTCTGCATCTACTACTATTACTCCACACATCGACCGCTATCCAAAGATGCATCTAGAGTATTAAGTTCATAAAGAACGGAGTAACGCATTAAGCAAGATGACATGATGTAGAGGAATTAACTCAAGCAATATGATGAAAACCCCATCTTTTTATCCTCGATGGCAACAATACAATACGTGCCTTGCTGCCCTACTGTCACTGGGAAAGGACACCGCAAGATTGAACCCAAAGCTAAGCACTTCTCCCATTGCAAGAAAAACCAATCTAGTTGGCCAAACCAAATCGATAGTTCGACGAGACTTGCAAAGATATCAAATCATGCATATAAGAATTCAAAGAAGATTAAAACAATTTTCAGAGATAAACTTGATCATAAATCCACAATTCATCGGATCTCGGCAAACACATCGCAAAACAGTATTACATCAAATAGATCTCCAAGAACATCAAGGAGAACTTTGTATTGAGAATCAAAGAGAGAGAAGAAGCCATCTAGCTACTAGCTATGGACCCATAGGTCTGTGGTCAACTACTCACGCTTCATCGGAGAGGCAATGGTGTTGATGTAGAAGCCCTCCGTGATCGAATCCCCCTCCCGCAGGATGCCGGAAAAGGCCCCAAGATGGGATCTCACGGGTAAAGAAGGTTGCGGCGGTGGAAAAGAGGTTTTTTTGCTCCCCTGGATGTTTTTAGGGTATAAGAGTATATATAGGAGGAATATCTAGGTCAGGAGACCCTCGAGGGGCCCACAAGGTTGGGGCGCGCCCCACCCCCTGGGCACGCCCTCCACCCTTGTGACCGTCTCACGGCTCTTCTGACTTGTACTCCAAGTCTCCTGGGTGTCTTCTCGTCCAAGAAAAATCATGGCAAAAGTTTTATTTCATTTGGACTTCGTTTGGTATTCCTTTTCTGCGAAACTCTAAAACAAGGAAAAAATAGAAACTGACACTGGGCTCTAGGTTAATAGGTTAGTCCCAAAAATCATATAAAATAGCATATTAATGCATATAAAACATCCAAAACGGATAATATAATAACATGGAACAATCAAAAATTATAGATACGTTGGAGAAGTATCAGGCCCCATGCGTGAGTATTTCGCGGAGCCCGTCCTCCGGGGATTTGGGTGGGCTGCCTTATTGGGCAGTTGGCTTTGGGGGTTTTGTGGATTTTTTTCAAGTGTCACTATCATGGTGGTTGAGGGCAGCGTGTGGTCGCTTGCCTCAGCCTCCACTTTTGTAAACATCACTTCGTGTAACGAGACTGGCTACGGGATGTATGGTTTGACTCCACCCTCCGTCTCCTGCCGAATGCGGGATTCTGAGGTATTTTGTTGTTCGTCGTGGTATCCATGTTCCGGAGATCTAGTTTTAGCCGGTGAGGTCGTGGCGTTTCCGGCCTCGGCCTCTTCTAATGAGGCTGACTTGTTGTTTGCGCCCTCATGGTCGGACAATAATAGTAGGTATGTCCTGTCGACACTGCAATCTGAGTCCGTTTCATCAAGGAAAAAAATCTTGGGGTGAGTGGTCGATGTGGCAGTTGTCTCACACAATGGCGACGAGCTGTATGTTCTTCTAGAGATGTTGGTGGAGCTCGCGCTGGTATGCATCCCTCACATTCTTTAGCCCGGACGAGTCCAAATTATGGGACCTTTTCACCGTTATTTTTGTGCCTACTAGGTAGGCTTTGTGGAATTTTACCGCGTTCGCGCACTTCTTTTTGTTGATAATTCCTCAGGTGGAGAATTTTGTAGCCATATTCATTTATTGGAGAAAATGCCTAAAAATGGCAATGGAATCACATATTAAAAGTGACAAACACTTTCCATAAAAGAATCAAGCAAGAAGGCTGAAGAAACCGCCATCACTGCGCCTCCAGAGCGAACGACAACATTCCATGCGATCGCATGAGCGGTCGTTTGGCGCGCCACCGCCTCTGGGAGATAAATTATTTCCACCCGTCAAAGCATATCGGAGATCAGACGTACAGAGACTCCAGAAACACATCGGGAAGGCAGAACCCTAGCCACCGGAGTCCATACGGTGGGAGGATCAACAAGGAGAAGGAGGGGATTCCTCTCATCATGAGGGGAACGGAGTCATCCTCACCATCTTCATCTTCATCATCATCCACATCCTTGTCGTCTGCAACATCAAGAACCCTACTGGATCCTTCGGTGTATCTGTTGATCCGTTCATCCATGTATTTCATTACCATTACCATGATGATTGTTGTTTCCATGTGTGATTAGACCCGTTGTTCTCGGGGTATGGATGAACCCTAGTGTGTAATAGGATGTTTGATATTAGGATTAAATATCCTCTTTGCATGTTTATGTTGATAATCTTCCTAGCGTTGGGTGAAGTTGACCATCCAACATATGCCGATTCTGGAAGGAAGGTTATTACTATTGGCTAACTGTGTGGTTGTGGAGTTGGGTGACGTGACAAGCCCCTTCTCCCTTCGTAGCGGATAGTTGCAATAAGGGGTAAAACGGAGACCACTTTGGCTCCATCCACGGGGACCCTTCATACCATTTGATAACCGGAGTGGGGAAGAACGGTGGTGGCATATGGGATACAGAGATATAGTGAGTATAAGTGTATCTGTACCGGCTCCGCCCACAAAGAGAAACATGTAAAGTGTCTTAGGAATCCGAAATAGCTTTGTGTTTAGGAACCGTTGTAGATACACACTAGTGGGGATTCCGGACCCCCGGGAACTCTTTCAATCATTTGTCTCAAGTCTGGTCATTTTACTTGTTGTTTATTTGAACATATTTATTCACCTTTACATTTGCAACCTTATTATTATTACCGTTCTGGTCACTTACAATTTCTAGGCACATTACTTGCACCTTGCAAAGGACCAAAGACTGATTCTCGTGCTCCCTGTGGGATCAATACTCTTACTTTAAAAAGGCTACAACTAAACCCTGTGCACTTGCAGGCTATCAAGCTTTTTCTGGCGGCATTGCCGGGGAGCTGAGCGCTTTCAGTCTTAGTTCAATTCTGAGTTTGGTTTGAATCTTGTGTACTAAGTTGTTTGCAGGTCTAGAACAATCATGGCTTAGTATGGACACAGTTATCAACTTGCAACAATGCGTCTTACAGGTCCACCTATTCGAGAAATATTCACATCATTGGGTCCTAATCCCACCGGTTTAGCTTATGAGGTGAACCCAAGTGTCCTCGAATTGTTGCATGGTAAACAGTTTAAAGGTGAGGAAGGTGAGGATCCTTATCAACATTTTCAATTTTTTAAAGATGTATGTGGGACATTTAAATTGAATGCTTTTAGTCAAACTGAAATTATTTTCCTCAGATTCTGGCTAAAAATACAAGGAATTGGTGTATGAGATTGCTACCTAGAGTTCTCCTATCTGATCATAGATGATCAAGAGGAACCCTAGACCTCCCTTTATATAGACAGGAGAGGCCTAGGATTTACATGTTAGATGCGATCTGGGGTGCTGCCGCCCTCTTGTTTTGGGCATCAAGAAGGTCGTCTCACCTTCTAGGGTTCGCGCCGTGTCATGGGCCTATTGGGCCCCCTTGTCATTGACGAGGCCGGGCTCCTTGGTGTTAGCCACCCCCCCTACAAGACCTCGTCAATTATGTCATCATGCTCCAAGCATTACTTTGTTTGTTTTGAACTTAATACCTTAAGATGCATGTTGGATAGCGGTCGAGCGATGGATTAATAGTAGTAGACGCAGATGGATGTCGGTCTACTTTTCTCGGGCATAATGCCTATATATATTGATCATGCCATGAATATCTTCATAACTATGTGCTATTCTATCAATTGCCCAACAGTAATTTGGTTACCCACCGTTGCTATGCTCATGAGAGAGATGCCTCTAGTGAATGCCATGGCTCCCAGGTCCATTCACTTTATATTTACTAAAACCTAAAAATACTTGCTGCAATTTATTTACTTTTATTTTCGTAACAGCTTCCAAGTCCAGCACGATTGAACAAAATCAAGCACTCTGGGTACATTATTGAGCATAATCAAAACTAAATAAAGGTGCGATAGCAAATATAAGATACCCCGACTTGGGGTAAACAAACTTTTTTTTAATTCACACAATAATGTTTGGATCGAGTTAGACAACAATTTAAACTAAGATAGACAAAATATAAGGCGCTAGGCATGAAAATGACGTAGCGGGGCAATATTCCAGGGGCTTGGCTCAAGGTAGCCCTTCTTCACGTGTGGGATCCGATATGCTCTGCCATAAAGCACATTATCGATGTTGTAAGGACTGTCCCATGTAGGCGAGAGTTTGTCCTGCCCCTTCTTGCCCTAAAACCAACTTAAAATGAGGTCATTGATGATGAATGCCCGACCTCGTACTTCGCGAGCTTCATAGCGGTGAAACTGTTGCTGGTAGATGGCCGACCTACAACAACGTCCCAGTCTTCCTCTAGGGCGTCCACATCGTCCTGAAGCTCCATCTCTGTCCTTGTTCCTCGTACTGACATATCCAAGAAGCATCGCGCGTGATGTCGCTCGGGAGGACGACTTCAACACCGTTCATTCCAATACGGCTAACGGGCTAAGGGCATCTCCAACATCGACCCTCAAATCCCCCGTATCCATCCGGAGCGTCTGTCTGAACCCCACAAGCCATCCAACGCATCCCCCATTGGTCCGCAGAGTAGTCCAGACCCCCATTTTCCTGTAAACTAGAACGAAACCAGGTGGCTTTGCATGAGTCTGGCCACCGGCCACATAGGACTTTGGCACCCCAGGCCCACCCAAGACCAAGGAGGAGCCCACGCTTTCATAGTCAGCCACACTATTTCCATGGCAAAATCCCCCACTCTCCGCTTCCATCCCGCCGCTCTCCACCCAATTCCCCCTTTTTTCACCACTGCCAACGCACGGACCTGCATGAGAAGCTGCCGGAGACGACGGTGGTGGAGGATCCGGCGGTCATGCTCGCCCGAAAGATCAACTCGGAGACACGGCAAAATCGCATTGCTATCTAGATCATTTGGCCGATATGCTTTGTTGTCTAGATCATTTGGCCGGATATGCATTGTTGTCAAGATCATTTGGCCGGATATGAATTGTTGTCTATATCATTTGGTCGAATATGCATTGTTGATGATGTTTTATTTTGCAACCTTCCCGTACGTGTAGTGTGTTCTTCAAGTTGGAGAGGAAGAACTTCACCCTCATGCATTGTTGGTTGAAGTTGAATGGACAACCCAAGTGGAATATATTAAAGTCATCCATTTTAACATGTTAAAGCAAACAAAGGATCAACCGGAGAGGGCTGAGAAGGAGGCGGCGTAGGATAATGCGTCGGCCGCCGTGACGGCAGATTGGAAGTGGAGGCTCGGATTGACTAGCCGATAGGGCAGAAAATCTATTTTTTTGCACGAAATATTGGACTGATATTCTTTTGTGACTGGATAAGTAAACACTAAAGTGTACTTGCCTCTTTTTTGTTGTGTGCGCTGATGTGATCCGGTGCGTTATATGATGGGGCGGATTTGAATTTCAAATTGACCGTACTCACGGACTTTTAGGGGTTTGCGGACGGATGCGGTAAGTTCGGCTTAGCTCTGAGATCGAATTTTGATCCCTCTAAGAGCATCTACAGTCGGACCTCCCAAACCCGCCTCATACGCCTGGGCTGGCCGCCCGGTCACTGATCGGTCATGTTTTTTCAACCCAGACGGGCGCCTCAAACGGGCCTCAAACGTCCGGGCTGACAGGCACCCCCCATATCCAGCACAAATATGGCCCAGCCTGCCCCACGCCTGCCCCAAAAATATCGCCATCCGGAAAACCCTAAACCGCAGTCAATCCGAACTCCACTTCACTCCCTTCTCCGTCCACTCCACTTTCGATCCCCTCCAAACGCATCCGATGGCAGCGACTGAAGCAGCGCTGCCTCCGATGGGGACCCCAACTCCGACTGGTCTAGCCTGCTGCGCGAAGCAGACCCCGACGATGTGGAGGAGGTCGCCCTCCGCATCACATTGAGGCGTTCGGTCGTCGACCAAGGCGGATCTGGCAACGGTGGATCCACTTCGTTAGTGGCCGACGCCCGTTAACGCAGTGCCGGTGACGTAGCCGGCCCTTCCCGATCGGCGCGCGGCTACGGCCTCTCCGCTCCGCTCCTCTAGATACGCCACCCACCACCAGCACCCTTTGCTCTGGAGTTGTTGCCCGGCCACCGCTGTCGGATTCGGGGTTCCGCAGACCCTTGAGAGGTTCGAACTCTGGTGTGCATGCGAAGAACTCTCTCTCCCCAGTCTGCCTGCTCAACGATTCCATGGCCAAGATCAACGAACCCAAAGAACGAGGGACACAAGGATTTATCCTGGTTCGGGCCACCTTGCGGCGTAATACCGTAGTCCAGCTTTGTGGTGGATTGCCTCGAGGGGCTTAGGATGAACTAGTATAGTGGTGGAACAGCCTTAGGTGATGAGGTGTTCTTGAGCTCGATGAGCTGGTGAAGTAGTCAGGGTGGAATGGATCTCCCTCTCCCATGGTGGTGGCTAAGTCCTATTTATGGTGGCCTTGGTCCTCTTCCCAAATGTAAGCGGGAAGGAATCCCACAACGGCCAAATTTGAAGGGAGACAACTAGTACAAGCTATCCTGACAAAAGTAGTCTTTGCCTACAAAAGGCTCTGGTGGTGACGCTGTGGTGGGCTCGGCGATGACCTCCGTCCTGTCGTCCTGGCGGTCTTGGTCTTGTAGCACCAGAATGGAAACCTTTGCTTGATTCCTTGGGACTCCATGCCTGCGCTTGCCTCCTTAGCACATAGGAGGAAACTGGTACACTGCGCCCGCTGGCGCCCGTCTGGCCTTGGTCGTCATGGCTCACGTCATGTGAACCTCGCGAGGTGCACCTTGCATAGATATCTCCACTCCTCGGGAGCCATCCTAGTGAGGCCGCCCCCAGGGAGGTCTTGGTGTCGTCCGCCTCGCGAGGCTTGGCCCCTCGTGAGGGTCTTGATATGGTGTTGCTGAAGCTGGGCCGTACCGGGTCGTTGATGGAGCCACGCCACGGGCCACAGGCAGGCAAGTATGGGTACCCCCGTTCCCAGGACGCCGACAGTAGCCCCCGGGCCCAAGGCGCACTCGAACTTGGCTTCGAGGCAAAGCCAAAGGGCAAGTGCGGAGCACCGCGGGCCCCAACCGCCTACGGCCTCAGTCGACGCGTGGTGATTGATGGGACATGGGCGCCTCCACTTTTCCACGCAGCCTTTATATTCGCCCGGCTTGGCGGCCGCCGTTGCCAACGCAGCACCGCCCCCATTGCATGCTGATGTTGGTGTCAAAACCGGAAGATCTCGAGTAGGGGGTCCCAACCTGTGTGTCATGGATCGATGGGTAACAGGAAACAGGGGACACGATGTTTTACCCAGGTTCGGGCCCTCTCTATCGAGGTAATACCCTACTTCCTGCTTGATTGATCTTGATGAATATAGGATTACAAGAGTTGATCTACCTCGAGATCATATGTTGTGGTCTAAGACCTAAGGGTATGATGAGTAATGTCATAATGATCTATCAACTAGCCTGGCCTTGGCTTATATAATGCACCAGAGGCCTAGGATAACAAGAGTCCTAGCCGAATACGTTGGCGGAGAGGAGTCCTTGTCTTGATCACCAAGTCTTGTGGAATACTCCTTGTATGCGGCATGGGCTGCCCGAAGTGCCCATGAGTGGACTGCCATGGGGGTCCTCGGCCCGATCCACTTGGTCGGGAGACGATGTGGTGAGTACCCCCTAGTCCAGGACACCGTCAGCTGCGCGCTCCCCTAGCTCCTTTGCCTTTGAGAAAACAGAGGCTTCCTTCCTAGGTCTGACCCCAGCATCAGTTCTCGCCGTTGCTATGGCGCCGCGCCCGAAGAAGAAGGGAAAGGGGAAAACCTGCGCCTCGGCAGAATCGCCGCCGGCCTTCGAGCCCGCCATCGAGCGGTCGGTGGTGCTCAATAAGGAAGGGCTGGACAAGGTTCGCCCAGCGCTCGCCGCCGATTCCAGTGAATGGAAGGTGACGGTGTCTTGGCCTGCTTCCCGCGCCATGGTTGATATGGCGGCTACTGAGATCCCCATCCATCTTCACGCCCTCTGGGCTGGCCTGATCCGTCCTTTCTCCGATTTCTTTAACACCATGCTCTCGCATTACCAGGTCCATGCGTTGCATTTGGATCCCCAATCCATCATTCTCCTCGCTGTCTTCGCCTTTGTCTGCGAGGCCATGGTGGGCATTGCCCCTTCCGTGGCCTTGCTTCGCCATTTCTTCTCGCTTCACCTTATCGATGCCCGCCAGAGCTCAGGGTGCGTGACCTTCCAGGCCGTAGCTGCAACAGCCGGCTCGGGGATCAACTTCGAGCTCTCGCCAGTTGTAAGTGGATTTCGGAAGCGGTGGGTGTTCGTGGATGTCAGCGTACTCAACCCTCTGTTCTTGCTTCCACGGGCACCGGCCGTTCCTAGCTCCGGCTGGGGGCATGCGAAGCTTGTCGAGCAGTAGCTCACCCACGTCTGGCGCCGGCTAGCCAGGTTGAAGGATCTCGGGGTGACGGCGCCCATGGTGGTGAAGGAGTTCATCTAGTGCCGCATTGCTCCGCTCCAGCATCACTCTCGACCAATGTGGACCTTCTCTGGCAGCAGGGACCCCATAAGGCTTCCTGTGCCCGCGCTTCCTCCCGAGGCGCTGCGGACGGTGTTCGAGCCCTTGACGGGCGACCCGGCGCCAGCCAATCTGCCAGAGGAGGGTTGCCTCTTGTACTGCTTCTCGAACAAGGTGGAATTCACGAGGCAGATGCCCCTTTTTGATGAATGGGGACTGCGCCCGGCCGGCCTTGAAGGGTCCCTCGAGAACCCCGTCCTCGTGGTTCCTCTGCCTGCCGCCACCACGGCGCTCACCCCGGAGGCGGATGTAGGGGGGCGAGCGCCGTCGAACGCCAGCGAGGTGGCTGGTAAAGAAGCGGCATCGGTCGGAGCTCCCGAGATGGCGACTCCCCGGGCTCGGGTGAGCCGCCCTGAGGAGGTGGCTGGAGGGCTGGCGCGGTCTGAGGCTCTCGAAGCTCAGGCGAGCAGTCCTGAGGCGAAGGCTAAGGAGCTGACGCTCCCGAGGTCGCCTCCTCAAGGGCCCCGCCAAATGCCCCAGACGCTGGCGATCGCGCTCCGGGCTTCGGCCAGCTTTGCTGAACTTCGAAGCACTCCGCAAGAGGAAGGAGTCTCCAAGCTACAGTGGTGAAGCCTGCCGGCTGTTGAAGCAGAGGAAGTATATAGCCATAGACGAGTAAGTAGGTCATCTCCATGATTCCTTGAGTGTTGCATCCTTTCCTGACCATGGCTTTTCACGATCCCTTCGGCTGGAGTGGCGAAATTTCCCGAGGAGCGGCCTCCATCAGTCCTTGGCTCACCACTGATCTTGAGCTCTCCTTGCTGGACTGCTGCGCATGGCACGGGGCCTGTTCAAGAGGCGGATGCGCCGACCTAGGGTCTTGATCCTGCGTTCTTGTCGTCCCTCCTTCACGGTCCTGTCTGGGTGCAGAAGGCGTGCCAAGGGCTCCTCCATTGGTCATTGTCGGTGTCAAAACCGACGGATCTTGGGTAGGGGGTCCCGAACTGTGTGTCTAAGGTCGATGGTAATAGGAGACAGGGGACACAATGTTTACCCAGGTTTGGGCCCTCTCTATGCAGGTAATACCCTACTTCCTGCTTGATTGATCTTGATGAATATGAGTATTACAAGAGTTGATCTACCACGAGATTGTAATGGCTAAAACCTAGAAGTCTAGCCTGTATGACTATGGCTATAAGTATTCGCCTCTACAAACCTAGCCCTCCGGTTTATATAGACACCGGAGGGACCTAGGGTTACATAAGGTTGGTTACAGAGCAAGGAATCTTTATATTCGGTCGCCAAGCTTGCCTTCCACGCCAAGGAGAGTCCCATCCGGACACGGGTAGAGTCTTCGGTCTTTGTATCTTCACAGCCCATCAGTCCGGCCCATGGCTAACAGGCCGGACGCCCGAGGACCCCTTAGTCCAGGACTCCCTCAGTAGCCCCCGAACCAGACTTCAATGACGAGGTGTCCGGCGCGCAGATTGTCTTCGACATTGCAAGGCGGGTTCCTCCTCCGATGACTTCGAAGTGATGTATTTGTCCTTCCATTTAATGTCGCACCCCTCGGCTTCTGTGTATCAACAACTTCAGCTTCCATGTGTCAAGCGAATGCAAGAGGTCAGGTTATTTTTGCAGATACCCCCCTGACCAGGCGAGGAAGAGTGTCTATTTAAAGAGATTGGATCTCAGATCCATTCGGCACCATGCGGAAAAATCCTCAGAGATTGCTAGGAAAGACCACTTCAATATGGCTAGCGCTCCCAGCTCCTCCTCCCGTCCCTGCGGCCCAGAAAAGGCGAGTGGGAGAGGTGCTCCGTATCCCATGGTCAGCTGGAGAAGCTGCAAACACAGGGATTCTTCCTCCTGCGGATTTGGTCCCTGTTCGGGCAGGGTTGACCTCCTTCAATGGTGAGGCCCAGGCGAAGAATTTCCCCAATCCATCTGAGGGGGAACGAGTCTGTTTTGTCCCCTACCTGCTAAGAGGCGTCGGGTTTCCAATTCATCCGTTCCTCAGAGGGCTTCTGGAGTACAATGGCCTCCAACTGCACAGCTTCACTCCGGCCTCCATCCTGCATATCGCGGGTTACGTCGCCCTTTGCGAGCTATTCTTGGGTTGTGAGGCCCATTTTGAATTGTGGAGAAAGCTATTCTGTCTCGTCCCGCGCAACCACGAGGGATCAATATTTGAAGTGGGCGGACCCGAAATATGGCGCATTGCCGAGACCGGATACCTATCCGGCACACCGAAGAAGGCATCCGAGGAGTGGCCTTCTGAATGGTTCTATATTGAGGAAGTCGCACTTCCAGACCCAGTTCAGAGGGGTCTTCCCGAGTTCACAAGCGTTCCTTTGAAGAAACGCCACAGCTGGCGCCCTCGGATCCTCGAGGAGGAAGATAGTGCGGATGTTCGTCAACTCATGAGCAAGATAAGGATGCTCGCTCAGTCCGGATTATCAATAGTCGAAGTAATGGCGACTTCCATAGTACGGGGGGTTCATCCACTCCAATACAAAGGGCTTCCCATGTGGCACTACAATGGGGAGGATGATGCCTGCAGCTACGGCAGGAAGGGTCCGGACACCCCCGCCGCTCTGGCCAAAATATTGGCCGAACTATTCAAAGGGGAAGAAGAGGAATTTCTAAAAATCAAGCGCAAAGATGGATTTTCCATGTACAGTCCTCCTAGCTGGGTAAGTCCCAACTCCCCTGCTCTACTTACTCCACTCCCTGAGCTATTTTCAATGAACATTAATCCATCCATTTATAACAGCACTGGCAAAAGATTTCCGAAGGGCTTCACAGCCCCGCCCCGCGGCCCGAGGGCCACAATCGGGACCTTGACCCCGGATTCGAAGAGGATCCGGATATATTCGTGGTGCTCAAGGACGGGGTGTTTTACCAGGCGAGCTACGACGGCACAGAAGTGGCCATCATCGCCGATTATCCCGGTCTTCTCCCTGCTTCACACGTAAGTAATCAGGAGACATCTCACCAAAAGAGTTCTCTCATTCTGCCTCACCCACCGCACCGTCCTGTGCTCAAAAGGGGAGGCGTTCGGCGCGCCATGCTACCCCAGGGGCATCCCCCAAGAGAGCGCCCCCCACGCCGGGCAAGCCTTCAAAGAGGAAGGCAAACGAAGATACGGCAGAGCCGTCGAAGAGGTATGGATTTGCAAATATGTTCTTCAGTAGTCACATCCAATTGTGACTTCTATGTTTGTCCTGTATCAGGAAAAGAGTGTGCCGGACTATGTACGGGGTCCGCCGTCATACTCCCCGGTAGGGATCGGATCCTGCCGTAAAGGCGGGGGCTGATACGGGGGTGACGCCGGATTGTCCTCCAGCCGAGGATTCGGATGATGTATCCATCACCAACTCAGAAGTGGAGAGCACCATGAATCATCGGCGCCGAAGGGCCATTTTACGAGACCCCAACTTTTCAGAAGAGGCGTTTAATGCCTTCAGCTCGGCTGATGCATACATCTGAGCTGCTCGAGACGGGCTTAACAAAGCCATGAATCAACATTTAAAAGATGTACAAGTAAGTTTATTTTGTCCGAGTATGATAACCATATGCCAGTAGCCCCCGAGACTTGAAGGAGTTGGTACAAATGATTTAAGGATCGTTGTATAACTAGGTTCTTACGGAGAAGAATGGCCTGCTAGCCCAAGAGCTAGAAAAGTGTCAGACACAGCTAACTGTTGTTACCGCCGAACTAGAAAAGTCCAAGAAGGCACCCTCTGGTAATATTTCCCTCCATCGAGAAACAATAATTATAGACCAGCTGCGCTAATACTGTTGCTTATCTCTTAGCAGGATCATCAGATCAACTGGAGGAGAAATTGAAAGCCGCTCAAGCGGGCGAGAAAGAGGCGAAAAGACTACACGCCACACGCGAGCGTGTTCTGACCTGAGTCAGAGATGAGAAAACAAGTTGCAGGATGCCTGCACTCACCGTGCGAAGAATCGAAAGATGTACGGGCCCAAATTGGCTGATTCCGTGAAGGAAAATAAGAGGCTGCGAGGCGGCATATTCAGTATGTGGTCGAACTTACCTTCGAATAATTCGGAGATAACAGGGACTGATAGAGTTATGTCTGCAGGTATGCTGACCAGTCGTCGCGAAGAGGAGATGTCTGGATTCTCGGACGATCTGCTACAAGAGCTGTTGCACATGCATGAGCAGGCTCGGCAGGCGATGCGAAGCATTGCCAAGGCCTTGTGGCCATCTGCCTCCCCTCCAGGAAAGATGGAGGAGCTCCTAGAGCTATTCAAGGGAGCGCAGCGGCGCTTTTGATTGTGGAAGATATCGGCCTGTCGGGAAGGTGCACGAGAAGCCTGGGTCATGGTGAAAACACGGTACACCAAGCTTGATCCGAATCATATGGCTCGGGTCGGACCTCTAGGGTCAGACGGGAAAGAAGTTCCCGTTAATTTGGTGTATGACCAAGTAAAAGTAGCCGCCAAGTATTCCCAGCAGGATTGTAAGTTAGATAGCCTGCTGGACAGTATAGAGGAGGAAATTTTTGAGTCCAAGTGACTATGTATTTTCCTTCTAGCTGAATTGTAAAACGATTGTCATGGCAGACCTTTTCGCTTCGACCTCTGGACCTGAAGGTGCAGAGTGTTTCCGAATACCTGAGCGGTAAAATAGACCGGGGTATGCGTGGAAACCAGGCGTAGGGGTCATAGTTGCTTGAACAGACAAGTTGTATCCGGCTAGTTATGTTATAGTACATTATGATTGTAAGAAACATCTTCCGAAGAGAATGGTTCCGTTAAGGGTTCCTTTCCCTGGGTGTGCATGCATAAAAATGCATGTCCAAACTGTGATTGGAACAATCGCAGTATAAGTAACATCTGGGGGTTTACGAGGGGGTGAAAGAAATAACATCTTTAATCCACCGACCGAATATTCCCTTAAGAACGCTAGCTTTCGGCTTCACCCAGTCTGAGGTACACGTCCGGATGACACGGCAGTAACAATCGCAGAGGTGCTCCCTTTATGCCCTAGCCGAACTAATGGGAACGTAGGTCATAAGCACAGGAGCCAGGCAACCCAGCTTGGCCAAAACTTGAGTCATATCGATGCATATAATGGTGAAGAAAAGGTACATATGGGGAAAACGCGCATATGTGATGAGCTTGACGCTCAAAAAATAACATTAACAAGCTTCTGTCAAAGAAGCCCCCAGGCATAATGGACGTACATATTTGAGTATGTGTATGTCACAGGTGCACGGCTGAGCCGCACGAAAAGCTTTAAGGCTAATAAAAAGGAAGAAGCAATCGGAACAATGAGGAGAAGGAAACGAACAGAGAGTTCGGCGCTAGGCATAGAATCTTTGGAGTCTGGCCGCATTCCAAGGGTTCGGCTCTAGGAGATTGTCTGATGCATCACGCAGGCGGTACGCTCCTCTAGTGAGAACTTCGTCAATGATGAAGGGACACTGCCATTTGGGCTTGAGTTTGTCCTTTTTCTTCTCCGGCAAGCGTAGAACGAGTTCGCCAACATTATAAGTCTTGGCCCGTACTTCTCTGCTTTGATATCTGCGGGCCTGTTGTTGATAAAATGCGGAACAGGCTTTTGCAATGTCGCGCTCCTCCTCCAGGGCGTCTAGGCTGTCCTGCCGATCGAGCTCGGCCTCTCTCTCTTCGTACATGCGCACTCGAGGTGAGTCATGAATAATGTCGCAGGGTAGCACAGTCTCTGCGACATACACCATGAAGAAAGGTATGTATCCGGTAGTGCGATTGGGCGTGGTCCGCAGCCCCAAGAGTATAGAGTCGAGCTCCTCAACCCAGTGCTTGTCTGATTCCTTCAAAGGCCAAACCAGCCTAGGTTTTATGCCGCTCATAATAAGACCATCGGCCTGTTCGACTTGACCATTTTTTTGCGGGTGATAGATGGAGGCGTAATCGAGCTTAATGCCCAGATTGGCGCACCAATTTTTCACCTCATCGGCTGTGAAGTTGTAGCCGTTATCGGTGATGATGCTGTGTGGAACACCATAACGGTGTACAACGCCGGATATAAAGTCTATCACTGGTCCGGCTTCGGCCGTTTTAACTGGTTTGGCCTCTATCCACTTAGTGAATTTATCCACCATGACCAGCAGATATTTTTTCTTATGGCTTCCTCCTTTAAGGGGTCCGACCATATCAAGCCCCCAGACCGCTAAAGGCCGAGTGATGGGGATTGTTTACAGAGCGGTGGGTGGCATATGGCTCTGGTTGGCGAAAAGCTGGCATCCGACACAACGTTGGACAAGGTCCTGCGCGTCTGCTCGGGCCGTCAGCCAATAAAAACCTGTACGGGAGGCCTTGCTAACAAGGTCCCGAGCTGCGGCGTGGTGGCCGCCGAGACCGGCATGAATTTCAGCCAAGAGCTGCCGCCCCTCCTCCTCGGAGATACATCTTTGAAGGACTCCGGTAGCGCTTTTCTTGTTGAGCTCTTTGTCGTGAACCTTGTAGGCCTTCGAACGCCGGACAATGCGGCGGGCCTCGTTCTGATCCTCAGGGAGTTATTTCCTATTAAGGTAGGCCAAGAAGGGTTCAGTCGATGGGGCAATTACTGCCATAATGAGATGGGCCGATGGTGTTATTTCGGTGGCTGAGCACCCGATGATATCGGTGTGTTCGGAATCTGGGGTTGTGTTCGGATCCGGACTGGTGTTGCCGCTCTCCCCTTGCCACCCCACGGATGGCTTGAAAAGCCTTTCCAGAAAGATGTTAGGTGGGATGGGGTCACGCTTGGCGCCGATGCGAGCAAGGACATCCGCTGCTTGATTACTTTCTTGAGCCACGTGATGAAATTCGAGCCCCTCGAACCGAGCCGACATTTTCAGGATGGCATTGCGATAAGCCGCCATCTTCAGATCTTTGGCATCAAAATCTCCATTTATTTGAGATATTGCTAGGTTTGAGTCCCCGCGCACTTCTAGGTGTTGTATGCCCATGGAGACAGCCATCCAAAGACCATGCAATAAGGCCTCGTATTCGGCTGCGTTGTTGGAGTCTGTATATAATATTTGGAGTACGTACTGGACTACATCTCCAGTGGGGGACGTTAAAACGACGCCCGCTCCTAATCATGCCAGCATTTTGGAGCCATCGAAATACATAACCCAGTTGGAATATGTGTCGTACTCTTTAGGGAGTTCGGCCTCAGTCCATTCGGCGATGAAGTCAGCCAGTACTTGGGATTTAATGGCCGACGCGGTTTGTATGTTATGTCAAATGGAAGAAGCTCGATGGCCCATTTGGCAATCCGGCCCGTAGCATCACGGTTGTTTATTATATCATTGAGTGGTACTTTGGAAGCCACCGTGATCGAACACTCTTGGAAGTGGTGTCGTAGCTTCCGGGATGCCATGAAGACCGTGTATGCTATTTTTTGATAATGGGGGTACCGGGATTTGCATGGCGTGAGGATAGTGGATACGTAGTATACCGACTTCTGAAGTGGGAATTTGTGTCCGTCCTGTTCTCGTTCTACGACGAGCACGACGCTTACCACCTGGTGTGTTGCCGATATGTATAATAACATGGGTTCGCCGATGTTGGGCGCGGCTTGGATTGGGTTGCTTGCTAGAAGGGCCTTTATTTCTTCCAGTCCGGCCGTTAGAAGGTGATCGGTGCGCGTTAGAAGGTGATAGAGTGGCAATTCCTTTTCTCCCAGTCTGGAGATAAAGCGGCTTAAAGTTGTCATGCACCCAGCGAGTTTTTGGACCTGTTTAAGGTCCGTTGGTGTAGCCAATTGTGACAAAGCTCGGATTTTGGCTAGATTTGCTTCAATTCCTCTATTGGAAACAATGAAGCCCAACAGTTTTCCAGCGGGGACGCCGAAAACACACTTTTCCGGATTGAGCATGATGTCATATGCATGGAGGTTGTTGAATGTGAGACGTAAGTCATCTATCAGTGACTCGACGTGCCTGGTTTTGATGACAACTTCATCCACATATGCTTCAACTGTCTTGCCGATCTGCTTCTCCAGGCATGTTTGAATCATGTGTTGGTAGGTGGCGCCAACATTTTTTAGCCCGAAAGGCATAGTGTTGAAGCAGAAAGGCCCATATGGGGTAATGAATGTCGTTGCGGCTTGATCGGACTCCTTCATCTTGATCTGATGGTATCTGGAGTACGCGTCGAGGAAACACAGTGAATCATGTCCTGTGGTTGCGTCAATGATTTGATCGATGCGTGGGAGGGGAAGGGATCCTTAGGGCAAGCCTTGTTGAGGTCTTTGAAATCGATGCATAGGCGCCAAGATTTATCCTTCTTTGGTACCATCACCAGGTTTGCTAGCCAGTCCGTCTCTGATGAATCCGGCTTCGAGTAACTTGGCTAGCTCTTCTCCCATAGCTTGTCGTTTGGGTTCGGAAAAACGTGACCGTGTTTGTTTGACCAGTTTATATCCCTTTAAGATATTGAGGCTGTGTTCAGCTAGCCTCCGTGGGATTCCTGGCATCTCAGAAGGGTTCCAGGCGAATATGTCCCAGTTTTCATGTAGTAACTCTCATAGCACGGCATCGACCGTTGGGTCGACTTGTGCCCCGATAGATGCTGTCTTGTTGGGGTCCGTTGGATGGACCTGGAATTTGACTATTTCTTCTGCCGGCTTGAAGGAGGTGGATTTGGGTCGTTTGTCTAGGATCACATCGTTCCTGTCCACCGTGGAGCTTAGTGCGGTTAACTCTTTGGCCGCGAGGGCTTTAGATAATGCCTCAAGAGCGAGGGATGCGGTTTTATTTTCGGCGCGGAGTGCTATGTCCGGATCACTGGGGAGAGTGATTGTGTCGTTGGGCCCGGGCATCTTAAGCTTCATGTACCCGTAATGAGGTATAGCTTGCAAGCGTGTAAATGCATCTCGCCCCAAGAGGGCGTGATATCCTCTGTTGAAAGGGGCCACTTGGAAGGTTATCTCTTCGAACCGATAATTCTCCGGCATGCTGAATACCACGTCAAGTGTGATTTTTCTCGCTCACCGCGCCTCCCGACTGGGAATGATTCCTTGGAAGGTCGTGCTGCTTTGCTCGATGCGGCTCCTGTCTATTTCCATTTTGTGGAGTGTATCCTCATAAATGAGGTTTAGCCTGCTGCCGTCGTCCATGAGAACCTTGGTGAGCCGAAAGCCGTCCACGATTGGACTGAGGACCAAGGCGGCTGGTGCTCGGACTGTCCTGTATTTTGGTTCGTCACTGGCATTGAAAGTTATAGCCATGTCGTTCCAAGGGTTTATTGCTGCGATTTGGCAGACTTCGATGAGTTCGCGGAGTGCCCTTTTGCACCTATTGTTTGAAGCAAATGTCTCGAAGACCGTCAATACTTTGAGGTTGTCGTCTTCCGAGGATGTTGTTCTGGGGTATTCTTGGTGAGGATATCCTCACCGCTCTTGGCCACTTGCCGGAGTATCCAACATGCTCTAAGGCTATGGGTTGGTATGTTATCCGGTGTTGTGTGGATTTTGCATGGCCCATCGAGCCATCCTTCCAGAACGGTTCCGCGCCCCGTAGTGGGCTTGTATTTCTTTACTATTGGACCGGGCGTGCCACGAGGGTGCGCCCTTTTCTCCTGGACGAGGGGTTGAGTGGGGCCGATGGTTCCCAATGGGCTGTGTCGGTGTCAAAACCGGCGGATCTCGGGTAGGGGGTCCCGAACTGTACGTCTAGGCGGATGGTAACAGGATACAAGGGACACGATGTTTTTACCCAGGTACGGGCCCTCTCGATGGAGGTAAAACCCTACTCCTGCTTGATTAATATTGATGATATGGGTAGTACAAGAGTAGATCTACCACGAGATTAGAGAGGCTAAACCCTAGAAGCTAGCCTTTCAGATGATTGTTGTTCGTCCCATTTAACTAAAAATCCTGCGGTTTATATAGGCAATCAAGAGGGTTAGGGTTACACAGAGTCGGTTACAATGGTAGGAAATCTACATATCCGTATCGCCAAGCTTGCCTTCCACGCCAAGGAAAGTCCCATCCGGACACGGACGGAGTCTTCAATCTTGTATCTTCATAGTCCAGAGTCCGCCAAAGGCTATAGTCCGCTATCCGGACACCCCTAATCCAGGACTCCTCAAGAGCTCCTCAAACAGGCTTCAATGACGACGAGTCCGGGCGCGCATATTGTCTTCGGCATTGCAAGGCGGGTTCCTCCTCCGAGTACTTCATAGAAGATTTTGAACACAAGGATAGTGTCCGGCTCTGCAAAATAAGTTCCACATACCATCGTAGAGAGAATAATATTTACACAAGTTCAATCTGGCCGACGATTCTGCATCGTGACATCACACCACGGCCAAGCCTTTATTGAATCATTTTACCGTCCCACCTCGGTAGCGTTTAGTGAGGCGGTTTCCTTGGCACGTCTTGTCAAAGCAGAGATCGTGTCCCCTTATTCCGGGATTCTCATTTATATGAGCGTGGGTAACCCAGTTGTGCCCGTTGGCACACCTCCTCTATCGAAGGCAAGTCCCGAACGGTCACTGGGAGGGCTCCTGGTATTCAACCTCTTTATAAAGAGACCAAGGCCCCGCTCTTTTTTCTCAATCTCAATCGAATCCGCCTCGCCGAGTCCCAACACCCAAAGCTCCAGATTCAGCGCCGGACCTCCGATGATGTCCGGCTCCAACCTTCAAGGCGGTGGATGCCTTCCTCCATCACGGAAGAAGACGCCCTAAAGCTAAGAGATGCTGTATCTAGCTGGCGAAATCAAGATAGGCTGCCTGCCCAAGGGCAGGTTATTCCCTCTCCCAAGCCCGGTGAAAGCATAGTGTTCGCGTCTCACATCCTTCGGGGGCTAGGTTTCCCGACGGACCCCTTCGTGAGGGGGCTCATGTTTTATTACGGGCTGGAATTTCACGACTTGGATCCGGAGTCCATCCTCCACATCTCATCGTTCATCGTCAGATATGAAGCCTTCCTCCGCATTACCCCTCACTTGGATTGTGGCTCAAGACCTTCAAGGTGGAGCCAAGATGATCAAGGGGCAATAGGCAGAGTGCGGAGGGGCTGTTATAAGCAAGAATCTTTGACGCTCCATGGCCCGAGGGCTCTTTTCAAGAAGAGCTCGGTCTATGGCAACAAGAGTGGTTTTATATCACAGCTCCTGTGGGCACCAAATGGGTGACGCCACCTGCCTTTCGCCGGGTCCTCCACCGCTGGCCGGGCGTCATGGGTCAATAAAGGGCTTTGACTGGGGGCCGTCCAAGGACGTGCCCTTGTTGCAGGGCCGTATTCGAGACCTCCTAGAGAGAGAGATCAATCTGGTCGTAGTAGCGTAGGTCATGCTGATTCGCCGCATCCTGCCCTGCAAACGTCGCCCCTCCACCTGTGGGAGTTTAATCCGGAGGGACCACGAGCTCTCCAACATTTTATGGGCGCAACGCCCGTGGAGATGTACAAACTGTTCTTCGGATCACAAGCAATGTGTCCGAACTTGATCGAGGACGCAGGTCTGAGCTGCAATCGCCCGGATGCTCAAGTAAGTAGTCCCGTACCCAGACACGCTATCCGTATATTTATCATAAACTTGCCCTTAAAAGAGTTGTCCCTTAAACAGGAGTGGATAGCGAAAGCAAAACTGATCAGGTGTCCGGCCCCCCTCCCTGAGACCACGCCGGATCCTGTGTTAACCAAGATGCTGGAGGCTGCGCCTTTAGAAGAAGGCGAAGGGGGGAACAAGGAAGCTACTGCCTCCACGAAGGATATTATCAAGAAAGGAGGGATCGAGAATCCCTCCATCCAAGGGGAGAAGAGGACCGCCTCTGAAGATCCAGAGACCAAGGCCTCAAAGCGCGGGAAGAAATCTTCGCCAGAGGGTCCTGCGCCGGAAGATGCCCCGGCCGCATTATTTCCCCGAGGAGATCAGCCCTCCAGCGAGCCGTAAGTAGAGAGGGGAGTTTTTTTTAAAATAAGAGACATCCCTGTTTTATTTCTGAAGATGACCGAAATTTTACCTTGTAGTTCAGATCTCAGCTCTTCTCAGCAGAGCTTGTCTTCAGGGGATCTTCGTCTGGAGATGATGGAGAGCGGAACGCCTCCCCCTGCCGTACCGCCTAGCGAGGCGGACGATCCTGAGGTGTCGTCACGGAGGGTTTCTCCGAATCCGGTAGGGGTGGAGGGCGGTCGAGGGGCCCCGAGCCCTCCGTGTCCGGCCTTCGAAAAAGGCCATCAGACGAGTCCGGCACCTCCTGGTGCACAGTTGGAGGAGTTGAAGGGTCTGCTCAGGCGATTGTCTATCTCAGAGGATCACCGTGCATTGATGGGTACGGTGATTGAAAAAATTTCGTCCACGGAAAGCGGGTTGTACGAGGCCGCCAAAAGTTTACTGACAGGTTTTGAGGTACGTGCAATGATGTACCTTTTGACGGTTCCGCATATATAAGATGTGCCCTGTGTAGATAGTAGCCCCTGAGACTCGGTGCGTTTGTCAAGAATGACAGCGTGCTGAGGATCATAATCCCAGGTTATAATATGTCGCCCTTCCTATGTAGGTGGCGGAGCGTCCGGTGGCTAGCCGGACTGATGAATTTGCCGAACTAAAGCGGCAACTTGACGTGGCGGATGCCGACATCGCGCTTGTCAATAAGCGGCTTGACGAGTCACAAGGTATGCGATTTCTCCGCGGACACCTGGTAAGGGAGCTTGATGCCCGTGCCTTACAACATGTATGCTTGATGCAGTTGGTGCCGCTGCCATGGAGAACCTTCGGGCGGAGCTTGCCCGAGCCAAGGAGCAAGCCAGAAAAAGTGATGATGCTGCCTTAAAGGCGGCCGAAGAGCTAAAAGCCGAACAGGCTGCTCACTGACGAAGCAAGAAGGAAATGGCCGAGATGGCCGTGAAGTTGAAGAATGCTACCGATCACGCGAGCTTCTTGAAAAGAAGGTCGAGCGAGCAAGAGGACTCAAGAAGGCCACCACCGAGGCCAAGGATGCTCGCTGGCGATGAGAGCTATGAAGGAGGAGCTACGTCAGCCGGAGATATCGCGGGCCGGAAAGCCCTTTTCGCTGCGGAGGAAGTTCACGGATCCTAAATATGCTCAGTTGGACCGGCTGTGGAGTAGTGAGGATGCTTATCTCGACTTGGCGGCGAAGTGCATGACGCGGCCGAACACTTCGGAGATCAAGAGGATCACGAGATGGAAGAGATTTTTTGGTCGCAGTTCCGTAATCCAGAGCGTCCACTTCCATTAGCCGATCGTTTGGCCGAATGGGCGGAGCTGAATAGGTTGTACGGACTTGCCATGAAGAATGTCGTGACTCATTTGTGGCCGAAAAGGCCCGAGCCGAAGAGTTATTTTGGCTTGGTGCAGCAGTTCCTTGGTGCGGTGCCGCATATCAAAGCAATGAGGCAGTCAGCATGCATAGAGGGTGCGCGGATGGCTCTTGCCCGTGTCAAGACATACTGGGCGGAGATGAAGGCCACCGATGTTGCATCACAAGATTCGGACGGAAGCCGAGTACCTGTCGAGCACTATTTTCAGGAAGTTCTGCAGGGCGCTCGTTTAATAGAGACGCAGTGCTCGAAGGATATTATGTTCGA
This sequence comes from Aegilops bicornis, assembly GCA_021605145.1. Lineage (NCBI taxonomy): Eukaryota > Viridiplantae > Streptophyta > Magnoliopsida > Poales > Poaceae > Aegilops > Aegilops bicornis. The sequence goes on along the minus strand of CM038671.1, from coordinate 489,915,447 downwards.
ATAACATGTATATTGTGAAACAATGTTTTGATGGAATATAAAAGCTTTTTATACTTGTGCCTTCAAGAATTAAAATACCTCCTGTGCGGCCGTTAATGTATATGTGTATATAACCTGAAAGATGGCAGTCTTTGGCTTCAAATTTCACGCATATAATGCGGGGTGTTTGCGTAAAGCGCCTTTTCACACTTGATCCAACGTCTTGGTCCTACAAAGGAGGTGATAGCGCAGCAAACTAGGCAACCGGACTATAATGCTTTATCACTTTCACTTAGCCGTAGGAGTTCGGCTGGGGCTACTATATAGCCCCTAGGGGCACCGCTCACCCGAATTGGGCGTATGTGCCTGGCCGGAAATGGCCCTTTGTCAATGCGGAGGAATTCTAAAGATTCCAGCTGGTCATCAAGTGGTTGACCAGTCTCACGCTATATCATGATGATCGGTTTTCGGCTTTCTCTCTTTGAGGTGCTCGCTTTGGCGAACCGGGCACAATCGCAATAGTTCTCCTGGTGCCGCATTAGCCAATAGAGCAGAACGTAAGGCAGCAAAACACAGGAGCCGGGCAAACCCAACATTTTACCAAAGACATGATTCGGAGCTGATGCATATAAGGCCTAACTCGAGACGCCGAACACTCCCTAAGGTATTCGGTCTTTATGAAAATGGGTCAAACAATCGCCCTTGGTAATAAGCCCCTGGTCTCCAGGTATGCGCGAAATTCTGACGTGGCCTATGCCAAAATGCCAGCCTCCTCCTCGGTTATAGCAAGAAACCAGGGGATGTGTATCAACAAGAGACGGGGAGAAAGGTTTACGCAGGGTCTTAATCTGAAAAGAATCCTTGTGACGGGTCCCTACTGCACGTCTGCGCCTGTGTCTCCGTTGTGCCGTATCCTGGACGGGTGTAGCACGATGTTCATCTGTAAAAGAGAGGAACTTAGTTGAAAAAGGTCGTGCGAAAATGTACGTTATATTAAATAAATGAAGTACAATTCAAAAAATGAATAAAATTGAGCTTTATGGTCTCTTGTTGCGGAGCCCCTTGTACGGGGGTATGTGTCTAGTAAGCCCTTGTATGTTTACGCCGGACTCGTCCAGCCGTGTCCGGGGTCTGGACGACCTGTCTAAGTGCTTTTATTGGTGAAACTGGTTTATTGTGTGGCTGTCAAGGCAACCGCACGATTTTCCGGACTCTAGGAACCCTCGATGTTTCCTTTTAACGAGATGATGCCGCGTGGACCGGGCATTTTAAGTGTAAGAGATGCATAGTGCGGTATTGTGTTAAAGCGGGCAAAAGCTTCGCGTCCCAATAGTGCTTGATAGCTACTTGTAAATGGGGCAAGGTGGAAGGTTAACTTTTCGCGGCGGAAGTTTTCGGGTGAGCCGAAGACAACTTCTAGCAGTAGAGAACCCGTACAATGGGCATATGGGCCTGGCATTACCCCTTGAAAGGAAGTCTTGCTATGGCGAAATTTGGTTGGGTCTATCCCCATTTTGCGGATTGTGTCCTGATATAGCAGGTTTAGATCACTGCCGCCGTCCATTGGGACTTGTGAAAATTGGAGTCCGCCAATTATCGGATCTAATATCAAGGTAGTCCAACCTGCATTCCGTGTACTTCTAGAGTAATCCCGATGGTTGAAGGTGATTGGTTTTAACAACCAGTGGCGGGACTCCTCCGGGATAGGCCTATGGTGCGTATCTATGGGCGCCGCTCTATTTTTCCCTTTTGTTACGTGAAGTGAGTTTACTGTTTTGATTTCTTGTGGGAAATTCTTTTGTTTTCCAGTGCCCTGCTTTTGGGGTTCGTCATTGTCCTCGCTTGGTGTGTCGAGCCCCTAGTGTTCGGCGTTGAGTTTGCCGGACTGCTTGAAGACCCAACAATCTCTGTGGGTATGGTTTGCAGGCTTCCCGGGAGTACTGTGGATTTGGCATATCTTGTCCAAGATTTTGTTTAAGTTAGATAGCTCGTCCTGTTATCCTTAAGGGCAGCTTTTTATGATTCTGTCGAGAGCTTTTGAATCCGGCGTTGATCGCCGTGCTCTTCGGCTGTTTCCCTTGGTCCGACGATGGTCCTTGCTGCGTCGTGGTTTCTCGTTTCCATCCTTGACTTCGGATGTACTTGGGTCACTGGTGCTGCATCTTGCCAGCCAGCTATCCTCTCCCGCGCAAAAGCGGGTCATGAGGCTTGTTAATGCGGCCATTGTTCTTGGCCTTTCTTGGCCAAGGTGTGCATGAGCCATTTGTCTCGGACGTTGTGTTTGAAAGCTGCTAAGGCTTTGGCGCCCGGACAGTCGACTATTTGGTTCTTTTTAGTAAGGAATCTATTCCAAAATTTCCGGGCTGACTCTCCGGGTTGTTGAGTTATGTGACTTAAATCGTCGGCATCCGGAGGTCGGACATAGGTCCCTTGAAAATTTGCCCGAAAAGCATCCTCGAGCTCCTCCCAACTTCCAATGGTGTTTTTGGGAAGGCTTTTAAGCCAATGTTGGCCTGGCCCTTTGAGCTTGAGGGGTAAGTATTTTATGGCATGGAGATCATCTCCTCTAGCCATGTGTATGTGGAGGATGTAATCCTCAATCCGCACTCAGTGGTCTGTTGTTCCGTCATATACCTCTATGTTTACGGGCTTGAATCTCACTGAAATTCATAATCCGGCACCTCATCGGTGAAACATAGGGGTGTGTGGCACCCCTATATCTAGGTGTACCGTGATGTTCGGATACTTGATGTGTTGCATTGCTTCTTTGGAGCTTGCTTTCTTGGCCCGTAGATAGATCTAACTGGGCCATCTTTTTGATGCGAATCCCTGTGCGGATCGCGTGCCGGCTTGTGTGCGGCGCTGTTTGCCGCTCTCTATTTGCCATGGGGTCGTCCATCTGACCGGGTGGCCTCTTTGTTTTTTGATTGTGGGGGCTCTACGGCCTCCTCATCAAATTCAGGCAGTAGTTTTCGCTTTGGGTAGCTCTTCGTTCGGCGATTGTCGCCATATTTGTCTGCGGTGTTGAGTACTTTGCTCCATCTGATTCTGAGTGCATCTTCTGCTGTTTTGAGCTTCCGCTTCTGCCTTTTCACGCTACGTGCAGTTGCAACGAGCCTTTTGTGGAGGTTCTTCTGCTCCAGCAACTTGTCCGGCGTGAGATCGTCCGGACTGTTATATTCGCCGGGGACGGGTTGTTTATCCAGATTGCCATGTTCGGACGGTTACTCGATAGCATGTTCTTCGTCCACCGTTTTGCCCGGCTCTATGGCTGGGTCTGTATGGTTGTTGTCTTTGTCGAGGCGGGACTTTGAGCGGCGCTTACGTTGCCGCTTTTGATCGCCGAGGAATGATCCTTCGTAGCGTCCCGTTGTTCCTCATCGTCGCTTCCTTTAGGTGTGCCCACCATGTATACATCGTGAGATGAGGTGGTTCTCTGGTGCCCTATAGGCGCTGGTTCATGTTCCTCCCCTACATCGTCGTCCATACCGTCGGTGTCTTCGGAGTCGAAGTCGAGCATGTCGGTTAAATCATCGACAGTGGCTACGAAGTGGGTGGTGGGTGGGTTTTGAATTTCTTCGTCGTCCGCATCCCAACCTTCCTGACCATAATCCGGCCAGGGCTCTCCTGATAAAGAGAGAGACTTTAGTGAATTCAGGATGTCGCCAAAGGGCGAGTGCTGAAAGATGTCCGTGGCAGTGAATTCCATGATCGGCGCCCAATCGGATTCGATTGGCGGGGGCGCTGAAGGCTCGGAGTCCGGAGAGGAGTCCGGCACCTTGGAGTTATGAGCTTCGCAAAGGACGGGATAGGTGTACGGCTCAATCGCTGTAGAGATCGCAGCCCCCGAGGCGGTGTCCAGCCAACCGTCGTCGATCGGCACAGTCGGCTCCGAGCTAAAGGTCGGAGCGGACACTGGTGCGGCCTCCAGGACATTGTTCGGCGGCAGAGCTAGATCATGCCCCTTGTGACAGTGCGGCGCGCTTGGCTGTGGTTCGAACCCGTCGAAGATCAAGTCTCCGCGGACGTCAGCCGTGTAGTTCAAACGTCCAAATCTTACCTGGTGGCCAGAGGCGTAGCTTTCAATCTGCTCCAGATGGCCAAGCGAATTGGCCCGCAGTGCTAAGCCGCTGAATACGAAGATCTATCCGGGGAGAAAAGTCTCACCCTGGAGTGCATCGTCGTTGATGATCGGAGGAGCCATCGGGCCTAAGGATGATGACACAGAGGAACTCTCAATGAAAGCACAAATGTTGGTTTCAAAACCGGCGGATCTCGAGTAGGGGGTCCCGAACTGTGCATCTAGGCGGATGGTAACAGGAGACAAGGGACACGATGTTTTTACCCAGGTTCGGGCCCTCTCGATGGAGGTAAAACCCTACTCCTGCTTGATTAATATTGATGATATGGGTAGTACAAGAGTAGATCTACCATGAGATCGGAGAGGCTAAACCCTAGAAGCTAGCCTATGTATGATTGTTGTTCGTCCCCACGGACTAAAACCCTCCGGTTTATATAGGCACCAAGAGGGTTAGGGTTACACAGAGTCGGTTACAATGGTAGGAAATCTACATATCCAGATCGCCAAGCTTGCCTTCCACGCCAAGGAAAGTCCCATCCGAACACGGGACGAAGTCTTCAATCTTGTATCTTCATAGTCCAGGAGTCCGGCCAAAGGCTATAGTCCGGCTATCCGGACACCCCCTAATCCAGGACTCCCACAGGCTGCCTGAGTTTTCCAGGCGCTTTCCATTGCGATGTACTTCTGTATGATAGTTGCCAAGTCAGCGAAGTGTAATATGCGACGGCGGTTGATGGCGTTGAGTATTACTTCGTCCATGCAGTTGGTGTGGAACGCTGAGATCGCGTCTTCGTCGCGGCAATCTTTAATCTTGTCTTTGACAAGAAGGAATCTGGCCCAGAAGTGATGGACCGTTTCCTGAGACTGTTGTTGTATGGTCCTAAGAGCGCTTATGTCTGGGTGGGTGGGTGGATTTAAATATGAACCTTGACCCAATTTTGGATCCAGAGTCTGAAGATCTTCCGGACTCAACAGTCCAGGCTCCGGGATATCAACTGATTTTTTAGGCTTGTCCTCTGATTTTATGTTCGGAGGACAAGATGCATCTCTTCACAGGTGGGTGTCCGGCTCTTCGAGGTCGGAGATCCGGACACAGTCCGTCCTCAGTATGGAGGAAGAGTTGTCGCCTCGTTCCTCGACTACCGCTATCTGGTGGGTGATCGGTGGAGCTCTGATTTCTCTTTGATCGGGTTTAAGCCCAATTCGATCGTAGTCTGTAGCGATCCCTAGGGCGGCGATGCGATCTAAGAGCTCGTTGAAAGACGAAAGCTCCGCCGGATCCATCTGCTTGGAGTGTTCGGAGTCAATGCGAAGGGGATTTTCATTGACCTGAGAGGTCATCGTCGGCTTAACGGCGAACGGGCGGTCATGGTAAAGCTGCCCAGCCGGAGGGTTTGGCCTGGGGCCAGTGCTCCTCCAGAGGTGATATTGTCCTTGAGAACAAGGCGAGCCATCGATCCTATCTTCTACGTCACATTTGAGCTCTCAACGAGAGCACCAATGTCGGTGTCAAAACCGGCGGATCTCGGGTAGGGGGTCCCGAACTGTGTGCCTAAGGTCGATGGTAACAGGAGATGGGGGACACAATGTTTACCCAGGTTCAGGCCCTCTCTATGGAGGTAATACCCTACTTCCTGCTTGATTGATCTTGATGAATATGAGTACTACAAGAGATGATCTACCACGAGATCGTAATGGCGAAAACCCTAGAAGTCTAGCCTGTATGACTATGGCTATGAGTATTCGCTTCTACAGACCTAGCCCTCCGGTTTATATAGACACCAGAGGGACCTAGGGTTACATAAGGTTGGTTACAGAGAAAGGAATCTTTATATTCGGTCACCAAGCTTGCCTTCCATGACAAGGAGAGTCCCATCCGGACATGGGTTGAGTCTTCGGTCTTTGTATCTTCATAGCCCACCAGCCCGGCCCATGGCTAACAGGCCGGACGCCCGAGAACCCCTTAGTCCAGGACTCCCTCAGTCATTACCCGCAGCTGGGTGGCCCCAGCCTTGGCTTCGTCTTCAAGCAGCGAGGCCTCGCCCTGCAGCGCCTCCGTCGAGGCCCGAAAGGCGGCGGGGATGGCACCGGCTTCGTGCTCCCTACTAGGAGCAGGCAAGCCACCTCAAGCTTCCCCGACGATTCCTGGCGTGAAGGATGGACTCGGCCACGCGCTTGAGCTTGTGCGCGGGCGCGGTGTTGTCTGCCATGAACTTTTCCGGGAGCCGATGGGTGCGCTGAGCTAGCTCGGAGAAGTGCTCGTCGACATCGACGCTCTCCTTGAGACGGAGGATCTCCGGCTGGCGGATGAGTGGCATCAGCTGAAAGTGGCTATCAACCTCAGGCACCTTCAGCACGAGTGCGCCAATGCGAAGGTCGAGGTGTCCCTTGCGACCTCACGCGAGGGCTGCGCCCGGGCTTTGGAGGAGGCCAGGGCAGCCGATTTCCGTCGCGAGGCTGCCGAGGAGCATGAGCGGGAGCTCCTGGCCATGAACGCTACCCTCAAGCAGCGCATTGAGGCGCGCATGGCCGTCTTGGTGTCAATGAGGGGAGCGCCTTCCGAAGAGATGGAGATCCAGAAACGCGAGGAGGCGCGGATGCTGGAGGCCTCGGAGCGGAGCCTGGAGCTCGAGTGGCTGGAGGTGAGGGAGCGCCAAGTGACCATGGCTGAGGATGCCGTCCCCGTGCGAGAAGCTGAGATCCAGGAGGAGGTTGACCGGAGAGTGGTGAAGGCTCGTGCAGACCTTGCTGACGAACACCGGCTGGCACTGGTGTTCCTAGAAGCTGAGGATGAGGGCAGGTATGCCGCCCTTAGGACAAAACTGGATGAGGCGGAGCAGCGGGAAAGGGTCGCCAAGGCAGCCCAGACCTCTGCCCTGGCTGACTTGGCCTCCACCCGCGCCGACTTGCTCTCACTTCAGCAGCAGATCGACGGTGCTGCGTGTTGGGGAACGTAGTAATTTCATAAAAGTTCCGACGCACACGCAAGATCATGGTGATGCATAGCAACGAGAGGGGAGAATTTTGTCCACATACCCTCGTAGACCGAAAGCGAAACAATTATGACAACTCAGTTGATGTAGTCGTACATCTTCACGATCGACCGATCCTAGTACCGAACGTACGGCACCTCCGCGATCTGCACACATTCAGCTCGGTGACGTCCCACGAACTCACGATCCAGTAGAGCTTCAAGGGAGAGTTCCGTCAGCACGACAGCGTGATGACGTTGATGATGAAGCTACCGACACAGGGCTTCGCCTAAGCACTGCTATGATATGAGCGAGGTGGATTATGGTGGAGGGGGGCACCGCACACGACTAAAAGATCAATGATCAACTTGTGTGTGTATGGGGTGCCCCCTGGCCACATATATAAAGGATGGAGGGAGGAGAAGGCCGGCCCTCATAGGGCGCGCCCAAAGTGTGGAGTCCTATTAGGACTTCCTAGTCCTAGTAGGATTCCACCTCCCACATGGAATAGGAAAAAGGGAAGGGAGAAGGAGAAGGAAGGAAGGGGACGCCCCCTTTCCCTAATCCAATTCGGACCAGTCCATGGGGAAGGGGTGCGGCCACCCTTGAGGCCTTTCTCTCCTTTCCCGTATGGCCCATTAAGGCCCAATACGAATTCACGTAACTCTCTAGTACTCCCAAAAATACTCGAATCACTTGGAACCTTTTCGATGTCCGAATATAGCCTTCCAATATATCGATCTTTACGTCTCAACCATTTCGAGACTCCTCGTCATGTCCCCGATCTCATCCGGGACTCCGAACAAACTTCGGTCATCAAATCACATAACTCATAATACAAATCGTCACAGAACTTAAGCGTGCGGACCCTGCGGGTTCGAGAACTATGTAGACATGACCGAGACTCATCTCCGGTCAATAACCAATAGCGGAACCTGGATGCTCATATTGGTTCCTACATATTCTACAAAGATCTTTATCAATCAAACCGCATAACAACATACGTTGCTCCCTTTGTCATCGGTATGTTACTTGCCCGAGATTCGATCGTCTTTATCTCAATACCTAGTTCAATCTCGTTACCGGCAAGTCTCTTTACTCGTTCCGTAATGCATCATGCCGCAACTAACTCATTAGTCACATTGCTTGCAAGGCTTATAGTGATGTGCATTACCGAGAGGGCCCAGAGGTACCTCTCCAACAATCGGAGTGACAAATCCTAATCTCGATCTATGCCAACTCAACAAGTACCATCAGAGACACCTGTAGAGCACCTTTATAATCACCCGATTCACGTTGTAGGACGCTTTGGTAGCACACAAAGAGTTCCTCCGGTATTCGGAGTTGCATAATCTCATAGTCATAGGAACATGTATAAGTCATGATGAAAGCAACAAAGAACATACTAAACGATCAAGTGCTAAGCTAACGGAATGGGTCAAGTCAATCACATCATTCTCTAATGATGTGATCCCATTAATCAAATGACAACTCATGTCTATGGCTAGGAAACATAACCATCTTTGATTCAACGAGCTAGTCAAGTAGAGGCATACTAGTGACACTCTGTTTGTCTATGTATTCACACATGTACTAAGTTTCCGGTTAATACAATTCGAACATGAATAATAAACATTTATCATGATATAAGGAAATATAAATAAAAACTTTATTATTGCCTCTATGACATATTTCCTTCAGTCTCCCACTTGCACTAGAGTCAATAATATAGTTCACATCACCATGTGATTTAACATCAATAGTTCATATCACCATGTGATTAGCACCCATAGTTCACATCGCCATGTGACCAACACTCAAAGGGTTTACTAGAGTCAGTAATCTAATTCACATCGCCATGTGATTAACACTCAAAGAGTACTAAGGTGTGGTCATGTTTTGCTTGTGAGAGAAGTTTAGTCAACGGGCCTGTCAAATTCAGATCCGTATGTATTTTCCAAATTTGTATGTCTACAATGCTCTGCACGGAGCTACTTTAGCTAATTTCTCCCACTTTCAATATGTATCTGGATTGTGACTTAGAGTCATCCAGATCGGTGTCAAAGCTTGCATCGACGTAACTCTTTACGACGAACTCTTTATCACCTCCATAACCGAGAAATATTTCCTTAGTCCTCTAAGGATATTTTTGACCACTGTTCAGTGATCTACTCCTAGATCAAAATTGCACTTCCTTGCCAAACTCAGGGCAGGGTATATAATAGGTCTGGTACATAGCATGCATACTTTATAGAACCTATGGCTGAGGCATAGGGAATGACTTTCATTCTCTCTCTATCTTCTGCAGTGGTCGGGCTTTGAGTCTTACTCAACTTCACAACTTGCAACACATGCAAGAACTCTTTCTTTGACTGTTCCATTTTGAACTACTTCAAAAACTTGTCAAGGTATGTACTCATTGAAAAAACTTATCAAGCGTCTTGATCTATCTCTATAGATCTTGATGCTCAATATGTAAGCAGCTTCACCAAGGTCTTTCTTTGAAAAACTCCTTTCAAACTCTCCTTTATGCTTTCCAGAAAATTCTACATCATTTCGGATCAACAATATGTCATTTACATATACTTATCAGAAAGGTTGTAGTGCTCCCACTCACTTTCTTGTAAATACAAGCTTCGCCACAAGTCTGTATAAAATTATATGCTTTGATCAACTCATCAAAGCGTATATTCCAACTCCGAGATGCTTGCACCAGTCCATAGATGGATCGCTGGAGCTTGCACATTTTGTTAGCACCTTTAGGATCGACAAAACCTTCTGGTTGCATCATATACAACTCTTTTCTAAGAAATCCATTAATGGATGTAGTTTTGACATCCATTTGCTAGATTCCATAAAATGTGGCAATTTGCTAACATGATTCGGACAGACTTAAGCATCGCTACAAGTGAGAAAATCTCATTGTAGTCAACACCTTGAACTTTGTCAAAAACCTTTTTTGACAAGTCTAACTTTGTAGATAGTAACACTACTATCAACGTCCTTCTTCCTCTTGAAGATCCATTTATTTTCTATGGCTTGCCGATCATTGGGCAAGTCAACCAAAGTCCACACTTTGTTCTCATACATGGATCCCATGTCATATTTCATGGCCTCAAGCCATTTCACGGAATCTGGGATCATCATCGCTTCCTCATAGTTCATAGGTTCGTCATGGTCAAGTAACATGACCTCCAGAACAGGGTTACCGTACCACTCTAGTGCGGATCTCACTCTGGTTGACCTACGAGGTTTGGTAGTAACTTGATCTGAAGTTACATGATCATCATCATTAGCTTCCTCACTAATTGGTGTAGGAGTCACAGGAATAGATTTCTGTGATGAACTACTTTTCAATAAGGGAGCATGTGGCCATTACCTCATCAAGTTCTACTTTCCTCCCACTCACTTCTTTCGAGAGAAACTCCTTCTCTAGAAAGGATCCATTCTTAGCAACGAATGTCTTGCCTTCGGATCTGTAATAGAAGGTGTAACCAACTGTCTCCTTTGGGTATCCTATGAAGACACATTTATACGATTTGGGTTTGAGCTTATCAGGATGAAACTTTTTCACATAAGCATCACAACCCCAAACTTTAAGAAATGACAACTTTGGTTTCTTGCCAAACCACAGTTCATATGGTGTCGTCTCAACGGATTTAGATGGTGCCCTATTTAACGTGAATGCAACTGTCTGTAATGCATAACCCCGAAACGATAGTGGTAAATCGGTAAGAGACATCATAGATTGCACCATATCTAATAAAGTACGGTTACGATGTGCGGACACACCATTACGCTGTGATGTTCCAGGTGGCGTGAGTTGTGAAACTACTCCGCATTGTTTCAAATGAATACCAAACTCGTAACTCAAATATTCTCCTCCACGATCAGATCGTAGAAACTTTATATTCTTGTTACGATGATTTTCCACTTCACTCTGAAATTCTTTGAACTTTTCAAATGTTTCAGTTTTATGTTTCATCAAGTAGATATACCCATATCTACTCAAATCATCTGTGAAGGTCAGAAAATAACAATACCTGCCGCGAGCCTCAACACTCATCGGACCGCATACATCAGTATGTATTATTTCCAACAAGTCTGTTGCTCGCTCCATTGTTTCGGAGAATGGAGTCTTAGTCATCTTGCCAATGAGGCATGGTTCGCAAGCATCAACTGATTCATAATCAAGTGATTCCAAAAGCCCATCAGTATGGATTTTCTTCATGCGCTTTACACCAATATGACCTAAACGGCAGTGCCACAAATAAGTTGCACTATCATTATTAACTATGCATCATTTGGCTTCAATATTATGAATATGTGTATCACTACGATCGAGATTCAATAAACCATTCACCTTGGGTGTATGACCATTGAAGGTTTTATTCATGTAAACAGAACAATAATTATTCTCCGACTTTAAATGAATAACTGCATTGCAATAAACATGATCAAATCATATTCATGCTTAACGCAAACACCAAATAACATTTATTTAGGTTCAACACTAATCGCGAAAGTATAGGGAGTGTGCGATGATGATCGTATCAATCTTGGAACCACTTCCAACACACATTGTCACTTCACCCTTAACTAGTCTCTGTTCATTCTGCAACTCCCGTTTCGAGTTACTAATCTTAGCAACTGAACTAGTATCAAATACTGAGGGGTTGCTGTACACATCAATAACATGTATATTACATATACCTTTGTTCACTTTGCCATCCTTCTTATCCGCCAAATACTCGGGGCAGTTCTGCTTCCAAAGGACCAGTCCCTTTGTAAAGAGAAGCACTTAGTCTCAAGCTTAGGTCCAGACTTGGGCTTCTTCACTTGAGCAACAACTTGCTTGTCGTTCTTCTTGAAGTTCCCCTTCTTCCCTTTGCCTTTTTCTTGAAACTAGTGGTCTTGTCAACCATCAACACTTGATACTTTTCTTGATTTCTACCTTCGTCGATTTCAGCATCACGAAGAGCTTGGGAATCGTTTCCGTTATCCCTTTCATATTATAGTTCATCATGAAGTTCTAGTAACTTGGTGATAGTGACTAGAGAACGTTGTCAATCACTATCTTATCTGGAAGATTAACTCCCACTTGATTCAAGTGATTGTAGTACTCAGACATTCTGAGCACATGCTCACTAGCTGAGCTATTCTCCTCCATCTTGTAGGCAAAGTACTTGTCAAAGGTCTCATACCTTTCAACACGGGCATGAGTCTGAAATACTAATTTCAACTCTTGGAACATCTCATATGCTATGTGGCGTTTCAAATACGTCTTTGAAGCCCCGATACTAAGCCGTAAAGCATGGTGCACTAAGCTATCAAGTAGTCATCATATCAAGCTTGCCAAACGTTCATAACGCTGCGCATCCGCTTCCTCGCAATCGGTCTGTCACCTAGCGGTGCATCAAGGACATAATTCTTCTATGCATCAATTAGGATAATCCTCAAATCACGGATCCAATCCGCATCATTGCTACTAACATCTTTCAACTTAGTTTTCTCTAGGAACATATAAAAATAAACTGGGAGCTACATCGCGAGCTATTGATCTACAACATAGATATGCTAATACTATCAGGACTAAGATCATGATAAATTAAAGTTCAACTAATCATATTACTTAAGAACTCCCACTTAGATAGACATCCCTCTAATCATCTAAGTGATCATGTGATCCATATCAACTAAACCATGTACGATCATCACGTGAGATGGAGTAGTTTTCAATGGTGAACATCACTATGTTGATCATATCTACTATATGATTCACGCTCGACCTTTCGGTCTCAGTGTTCCGAGGCCATATCTGCATATGCTAGGCTCGTCAAGTTTAACCTGAGTATTCTGCGTGTGCAAAAATGGCTTGCACCCGTTGTATGTGAACATAGAGCTTATCAAACCCGATCATCACATGGTGTCTCTAAGACGCATTTAACTTTCGTGAATCGGTGCATACTCGGGAGAACACTTGTACCTTGAAATTTAGTGAGAGATCATCTTATAATGCTACCGCCGTACTAAGCAAAATAAGATGCATAAAAGATAAACATCACATGCAATCAATATAAGTGATATGATATGGCCATCATCAACTTGTGCCTTTGATCTCCATCTCCAAAGCACCGTCATGATCACCATCATCGCCGGCGCGACACCTTGATCTCCATCGTAGCATCGTTATCGTCTCGCCAACTATTGCTTCTACGACTATCACCACCGCTTAGTGATAAAGTAAAGCAATTACATGGTGATTGCATTTCATAACCATATGGCTCCTGCTATCTGATAACTCCGTTACAAAACATGATCATCTCATACAATAAAATTTAGCATCATGTCTTAACCATATCACATCACAACATGCCCTGCAAAAACAAGTTAGACATCCTCTACTTTGTTGTTGCAAGTTTGGCTGCTATGGGCTGAGCAAGAACCGTTCTTACCTACGCATCAAAACCACAACGACATTTCGTCAAGTATGTGCTGTTTAACCTTCACAAGGACCGGGCGTAGCCGCACTCGATTCAACTAAAGTTGGAGAAACTGACACCCGCCAGCCACCTGTGTGCGAAGCAGGTCGGTAGAACTAGTCTCGCGTAAGCCGCACGGCGTAATGTCACCAGCCGCTTCATCCAACAATACCGCCAAATCAAAGTATGACATCTTTGGTAAGCAAGATGACTTGTATCGCCCACAACTCACTTGTGTTCTACTAGTGCATATAACATCTATGCATAAACGACTCACGATACCACTGTTGGGGAACGTAGTAATTTCAAAAAAAATTCCTACGCACACGCAAGATCATGGTGATGCATAGCAACGAGAGGGGAGAGTGTTGTCCACGTACCCTCGTAGACGGAAAGAGGAAGCGTTATGACAATGCGGTTGATGTAGTCGCACGTCTTCACGATCGACCGATCCTAGTACCGAACGTACGGCACCTCCGTGACCTGCACACGTTCAGCTCGGTGACGTCCCACGAACTCACGATCCAGTAGAGCTTCGAAGGAGAGTTCCGTCAGCACGACGGCGTGATGACGTGGATGATGAAGCTACCGACGCAGGGCTTCGCCTAAGCACCGCTACGATATGAACAAGGTGGATTATGATGGAGGGGGGCACCGCACACGGCTAAAAGATCAATGATCAACTTGTGTGTGTATGGGGTGCCCCCTGGCCACGTATATAAAGAATGGAGGGAGGAGGAGGTCGGCCCTCATAGGGCGCGCCCAAAGTGTGGAGTCCTATTAGGACTCCCTAGTCCTCGTAGGATTCCACCTCCCACATGGAATAGGAAAAATGGAAGGGAGAAGGAGAAGGAAGGAAGGGGGCGCCCCCTTTCCCTAGTCCAATTCGTACCAGTCCATGGGGAAGGGGCGCGGCCACCCTTGAGGCGTTTCTCTCCTTTCCCGTATGGCCCATTAAGACCCAATACGAATCTATAATACCTAAATAGTTCATCCCCACTAACCTATTTCTCTTGACATGCAGCCTATCCACATCAGCAGCACCGCCACATCAGCATTTAGTTAGAAACTTACAAGCAGGACCCACTACAGTAGAAAATACACACGTTGGATTCAGATCGCTATGCTATTTCAGCCATTCTGCTTTTACGACCCACGACACAGCCTGCCTACGGACGATGTGTTGGGCGCCACAAAGTCAAAGCGACATATGCAAAGACCTTTGGAGCCGACTGCCTCCTCAATTACTCCTTGAGATCACTCCCCTATCGATTGATTTCGTCTCCCTCTTCATCTTCTGCGCCTGATCCTCTTCCTCCACTGATGTAAAAAAGATGGATCTGTTCTCCCCTTCAAACATCAGATTCTTTCTTTTCTCGTAGCCCCCACCTCGGGTCCCCGACCGACATGGCTGCCACCGCCTCCCTCCCAGCTGCATTCTCCCACAACAACTAGGGGTACTCCTTGCATATTCTTCTAGATTGTATCTGCACCTTCGCTGGGTATATGGTGATCTAATCTGGTTTAGCTTCTCTGTTCCTATCAGGCAGCGGCCATGGGCGGCGGGGTCGGCGGCAACTAGGAGGCACGGGACTGCAGGGTGTGCGCAATCTGCCTCGACAAGATCGCGCTCAGTGAGATGGCGCCACGCCTCCACCACAAATATTAAGCCCGAAGGCCAGCGAGCGACCGAATTGATTTGCTTCTCTGATCAGTTGATGAGCAGGCATAACCGGCGTCCTCCCTTCTGCATTCCTCGCTCCACATCATGATTGCAGGTTAGTACTACCTTCACCTCCCCTCCTAGCTCAGGACTCAGGCCTTGGAGCATGCAGTCGGCTCCTCACAAATGGAATACTGATTCTCCTTGCATAGCATACAAATACAATCACCTCGCCATGGATCCACCAGGTTGTCTTCTCGCCACCTTCGCATGCCCGACAACATTGCTGGAGAGGTTAGTATTTGGAGGATTCTGTGAGTTTGAATGTTGATTTCCTTCTCCCCTCCCGCCCCC
Organism: Aegilops bicornis; assembly: GCA_021605145.1. Lineage (NCBI taxonomy): Eukaryota > Viridiplantae > Streptophyta > Magnoliopsida > Poales > Poaceae > Aegilops > Aegilops bicornis. Next base: position 489,899,916 of record CM038671.1, on the reverse strand, counting down.
AGTTATTTGGTTTATACGTATTTTCATTTGTTGAGACCAAGGATTTGCAAGATTAACTGCAGTCATCCGTTTTTTTGGCGAGTGTTGCTTTATTTGTTTTGTATGTAGAGGACAACGAACTGGAATGTGCATCGAACAAAATTTCTAATATTCAAATATTTATTCTAACCTAGACAGATATAATGGGGTAAAGGTCAGACCTCAATTTCTGTAGCACTTACCAACTACAGTCTGCATGAATGGGCCTTGATGACAAGGTGTGTAGATACTGTTCTCAGTCACCTGTTTCCCCATGTTCTTTCGACAGGTATTTTTTGAGCTGTGTGTACCTGTGCCTGCAAGAAATCATTGCTTTGCTTGGGGCACATACACTTGGAAGGTCTCTAATATTCAAATATTTATTCTAACCTAGACAGATATAATGGGGTAAAGGTCAGACCTCAATTGCTGTAGCACTTGCCAACTACAGTCTGCATGAATGGGCCTTGATAACAAGGTGTGTAGATACTGTTCTCAGACACCTGTTTCCCCATGTTGTTTCGACAGGTATTTTTGAGCTGTGTGTACCTGTGCCTGCAAGAAATCATTGCTTTGCTTGGGGCACATACACTTGGAAGGTCTATGCCTGAACGGAGTGGCTGGGGTAAACCTGAAACAAAATATACTGTATGTCGTTCCTAACATTTCTGTGTGTGTATATATGCTACTTTGATACTTTGGACGGTTTGATTCCCATGTTCAGGTTAACAATTGCATAGCATGTTGTAGTACTGTTTTGACTACGTGTGCTTTATTTCTACCTAGAATTACCTTTAATTTCTCCGGGGAACTAACCGTGCTTATTTTCAATATTTGTGCATTGCCAGAGTACAGTTTTGCTATCTACACTATACATGATGTTTCTTAGCCTTTGCTCACATCTGATAGTGTCAATTTAATAAGCAAAAGGAAAAAACATTGAATCTTTATATATAATATCCACTTCAAAACATTGAGCTCCAAACTGATGCATCATATTTCATTACAAGTCCTTCTAGAGAGGTCATGCTTCTCTATATGTTGCGTAGAAGTTTGGAATACATCAGGTGCTCTTGCATTTCTAGGTGTTTTTCTTTGCCCAGCTTGATTTCTTCAATTGCGTATAAGACTTAGTTGTAGCTAATAAAGAGACCCAAATATATCATAAGTTGGACACTTGGGTACATCTGAATAAACAAGATGTTCGATTTAAGCCACTTTTGGTCAGTAAAGTGTCCACCCATCAATATATACATATGCATACACATAACTCTTCCAATGGTCTTGCTTGCGTCCATATTCTCGTAGGTCACCACACAAAATATGTTAGTTTCAGTGATTGGATATCATAAATTCAAAGGTGGCATATTCAAATTTTGGTCTATATTGGATTAGTCATCACACATATGAGAATTGCAAACTATGGGAATGCCCACCTAGATCATGAAGAGCGAGGCAGGTAGATTTTTTTATCTATTTTAAGATATGTTTGTTTATTCCTATCGTACATATTGTTTATTTCTTAACGATTTTGCCTATCTACCCTAGCCCAATTACACGAGTACATTACAAACTAATGTCATATATATGGATGCACATTTTTGATATTATTTTCCCGTCAGTTTCTGTTGACAGATTTGAAGTACTATTTCATTGCGGAGTCGCTTGGTTCCCATGGGGACCAAGACTAAATTCTATAGGAAGGATAAAGAAGAAAATATTTGTGGCCATACCTTGGTAAAAATTGTATTTTCCGTACTATGATCTGTAAAGTTTGAATATCTCAAATTAATATCTACCTTGAGACTGTCAAATTAGTTGCACATCTAATTTCATACCATATTTAGTTACATTCTACACTTCACAACAAAAAAATAGAAAAATCATTTTCTTCATATTGGTCTATCCTACTTTTTGCTCACATCCACTTCTCTTATGACAGAGGCCTAATGTTATGGACTCATCCAAATGTTTCATATGCAGCTCATATAGACAAGATGCAGTGTTCTCAGTTTCCTTATGAGCCTCACATGCTACATCATCAACCATGCATGCAACTTCTTTCAAACTACAAAACGGCTTGTACCTACAATTTAGTAATTATATTGCCTAAATTTAGAATTAGTTCATCAACCGAGTGATCAGCTTCATTTGTAATCAAGAAAAACTGTCATTGGTACTCCTTGGTTAGTTTCTACATGAAAGTATGTGATACCAAATTCTTAACATATTGTTCCTATTTATAGGTAATTAATCACTTTGATTCATAATTTTATTATTTGTTACACTGTTTGGTACTATAAATTAACCTTACAAAATTCCCGCAGCAACGCGCGGGGTATCATCTAGTTCCCATAACTCTCGTTACTCCCAAAAATACTCTAATCACTCGGAACCTTTCTGATGTCCGAATATAGCCTTCCAATATATCGATCTTTATGTCTCGACCATTTCGAGACTCCTCGTCATGTCCCCGATCTCATCCGGGACTCCGAACAAACTTCAGTCATCAAATCACATAACTCATAATACAAAATCGTCACAGAACTTTAAGCGTGTGGACCCTATGGGTTCGAGAACTATGTAGACATGACCGAGAATCATCTCCGGTCAATAACCAATAGAGGAACCTGGATGCTCATATTGGTTACTACATATTCTACGAAGATCTTTATCGGTCAAATCGCATAACAACATACGTTGTACCCTTTGTCATCGGTATGTTACTTGCCTGAGATTCGATCGTCGGTATCTCAATACCTAGTTCAATATCGTCTCTGGCAAGTATTTTTACTCGTTCCGTAATGCATCATGCCGCAACTAACTCATTAGTCACATTGCTTGCAAGCTTATAGTGATGTGCATTACGGAGAGGGCCCAGAGGTACCTCTCCGACAATCGAAGTGACAAATCCTAATCTCGATCTAGCCAACTCAACAAGTACCATCGGAGACACCTGTAGATCCCCTTTATAATCACCCAGTTACGTTGTGACATTTGGTAGCACACAAAGTGTTCCTCCGGTATTCGGGAGTTGCATAATCTCATAGTCATAGGAACATGTATAAGTCATGATGAAAGCAATAGCAACATACTAAACGATCAAGTGCTAAGCTAACAGAATGGGTCAAGTCAATCACATCATTCTCTAATGATGTGATCCTGTTAATCAAATGACAACTCATGTCTATGGCTAGGAAACATAACCATCTTTGATTCAACGAGCTAGTCAAGTAGAGGCATACTAGTGACACTCTGGTTGTCTATGTATTTACACATGTACTAAGTTTCCGGTTAGTACAATTCGAGCATGAATAATAAACATTTATCATGATATAAGGAAATATAAATAACAACTTTATTATTGCCTCTAGGGAATATTTCCTTCACTGCGTCCCTTGCAAAGAAGAACGCCGACGAGGCATGCCGTCGACAGACGTTGCAGCTTGAGCATGCTTCTATGCTCCAGGCCCTTAGGGCGAGGGCCAACTGAGCCTTGAGTGCCATCTGCAAGGAGAGTGCACCTATCCGCGCGAGGAAGACTATGCTAGCCACCTCCGCTTCTTTATCGAGATCATGACGCGCCTGGAGGACCGGGCCACGAGGGGTCGCGAGCTCGTTGCGGAGAGGAGCCGGGGCCTCCTGGGGCGCGCGTTCTCGCGCCTTCAGTTACCTCCAGAGCCTTGATCCCCATTTCGACTTCGACGCCGCCATAGCCCCCGTGCCTTGGGTCGTCCGCAATGACCTGTCGAACTGGGTGAACGACCACGTGGACGCCTTGGTCGAGGAGTTTGCCCCCGAAAACGACGCAGCCGTGACAGAGAGCGAAGAAGGTGGTGTGGACGGCGACGATGAAGACGACGATAGCAACAACTTGGGTGGTGAATATGAAGACAATGGGACCAGCGTGGGGAGCAGCGCCTCCGGCTAATCCTGTATTTCCTTTGCTTTAACCTGTGTAAAAGAGAGAACCTCCGGTCGTGGCCCTACGGAGCGTGAAAGCATTTTGAAAGGGGAGGCCCATTGTAATGTATGAAACAGAATGTATGAAGTGATGACGCGCCTCTTAAGGACGGGGCTTGAGATGCACCATCGCACGCCCGCTAGGCTCCCGAGCGTGGCAGTTGTTACGTCTTACCTTGATTCCGCAAGTCCTGGGCTAGCTCTGATATCCTAGTCATACCTTCCTTCCTAGGCCGGCCCCTCGGGGCTCACGAGGTTTTAAATCTCCGAGGAGCCTGCTGGCCCGCCCGAGAGAGCCTCCCGAGGAGCGAATGCTGGACTACGACAGGGTGTGCGCGCGGTGGTCCTGCGACGATTGTACCCTTGACCCCGGGGGGCTTTGTCACCGCCTAGGCTTGCCCGAGCATGGTTGGCGCGCGCATACTACGCCCAGCCCCCACTCGCGGGGCGCTTGCTAGGGAAGGGGTAGCAGGTGTGAGCCTCGAAATAAAACACGCAACCAGAACGCAAGAGATCAACACGAACAAGAGAAGACTCCCCCATGCTTGACAACAAAAAGAACTTCAAGTCTCAGTCCAAAAGGCGGCGAATCGAGTTACAGAAAAAGGGATGAAAGCAAATAGCCGCGTCCGGCACATAGCTAGTCTTCTTGTCTTCCCACCAGCGCGGAGCTAAGTGCTTTCACTGGATGTGAGCGTAGTCATTGGGGGACAGTGTCGACGGCCAGCGCGGAGCATGGTGCTTCCACTTGGACGTGGGCGGGAGCCCCCGAGGCCCGAGGCCGGCACTCCAGAGACTCCGGGGCGTGTACAACCCCACTCATTATTATGTGAGAGTGTCACGAGTGGAGACCTTCACAGGCGCGAGCCTTACTTCATATCGCCAGACGAGGGCCCCGCCCTGCGCCACCCCCGACCACCGTTGGGGCGTCCGGAAACCAGGACGAGACCAAGGGGCAAGGGGGACGCTAGAGGCGCCCTCGGCGACCACGGGCCCTCTCCCAGGGGGAAGGGCTCACCGGCGCCTTCCCCAGCAGAGGACCTACCTCCATGCGGCGCCTTGCTCCGCGCGGCGCGAGGGAGGCCCTGTCTCCGGGCCCCTCCCGCGCAGCCCCGAGTGCGCTACTCCCGCCGGGAGCGGAGCCACCGCCCTGGGGTCTCCGGCCGCTGCTCCCGAGATATCGGCTGTACCCTGTTGTCTTCGTCGCTGAAGGGGTCGGCGAAGCCTCTGGGCAGCTCTTGGAAAACCCCTGCCCCGGGGGTTCCACCTACCCATCCTTGCTCGAGGAGCGAGTTGGGGCCTTCTCCCGGTGTGTACTCCAGGTCCATCATGCGGGGCACGTAGGCGTCCGCAGTTGCCACGCCGGAGCCATCGTCTGGGTGCCCCACGTCTTAGGCCACTAGCCGCGGCGCCTGGTCCTGGTGGTCGCTGGGTGGCATCCCAGCACGGCCCCGCAAAGGACCGCCAGCGCTTGTCCCTCGTGGAGGTGGCGCAGTGGTGGTAGGATGGGCAGCGTCGTGGGCCATGCTGATGTTGTCGAGCCCCCCTAACACTCCGGGAGGCGCGCGAGCTCGCCGGGGCCCTGCGCGCGCCTCTGCCACAACCTAAGGCGTGGGTGTCGGTGTCAAAACCGCCGGATCTCGGGTAGGGGGTCCCGAACTGTGTGTCTAAGGTCGATGGTAATAGGAGACGGGGGACACAATGTTTTCCCAGGTTCGGGCCCTCTCTATGGAGGTAATACCCTACTTCCTGCTTGATTGATCTTGATGAATATGAGTATTACAAGATTTGATCTACCACGAGATCGTAATGGCTAAAACCCTAGAAGTCTAGCCTGTATGACTATATATGTTTCCGGACTAAGCCCTCCGGTTTATATAGACACCGGAAGGGACTAGGGGTGTACAACGTCGGTTACAGAGAAAGGAATCTTCATATTTGGTCGCCAACCTTGCCTTCCACGCCAAGGAGAGTCCCATCTGGACACGGGAGAGAGTCGTTGATCTTGTATCTTCACAGCCCATTAGTCCGGCCCATGTCCAACAGGTCGGACGCCCGAGGACCCCTTAGTCCAGGAATCCCTCAGTGGGCAAGGAGCAGAAGGGCGTCGCACCTCTGCAGGCAGCATCAAGCAGCTCGGCGACGCGCTCCAGCAGTGCGTCGCGGCCGCCCTACGTCAACCTGCACCGCAGCAGCTCCCGTGCCACGATGAGTGCGGCTCGCATGTTCGCCTGCTCCCGTCGGGTGTGTGGTGACGTCGCCGCAGCGTAGCCTGAAGACTGTTTGGTGGCGCGCGCGCGCCGTGGTGCGAGGGCAGACGTCACAAGCCCGCGCCGCCCGCGACCGGCGGTGTTGGGCGGTGTGCGGGCCGCCCGAAGCGCGGAGTTGAGGTCCTCTTGAGCGGACGGCGCTACCCGGGCGGGCCAGGCAGCCCAGTGCTCGGCATGAGCGCTCGAATCGTCAGCCATCAAAATCGCAGGGTGATGGCGGGCCGACCGACGGAAGAGAGGCTTCGGCGCATCCCTACCTGGCGCGCCAAATGTCAGATTCGGGGTTCCGCAGACCCTTGAGAGGTTCGAACTCTGGGGTGCGTGTGAAGAACTCTCTCTCCCCAGTCTGCCTGCTCAACAATTCCACGACCAAGCTCAACGAACCCAAAGAACGAGGGACACAGGGATTTATCCTGGTTCGGGCCACCTTACGGTGTAATATCCTACTCCAGCTTTGTGGTGGATTGCCTCGAGGGGCTGAGAATGAACTAGTATAGTGGTGGAACAGCCTCATGAGATGAGGTGTTCTTGAGCTCGATGAGCTGGTGAAGTGGTCAGGGCGGAATGGATCTCCCTCTCCCATGGTGGTGGCTAAATCCTATTTGTAGTGGCCTTGGTCCTCTTCCCAAATGTAGGCGGGAAGGGATCCGACAACGGCCAAATTTGAAGGGAGACAACTAGTACAAACTATCCTGACAAAAGTAGTATTCGCCTGCAAAAGGCTCTGGTGGTGACGCTGTGGTGGGCTCCGTGATGACCTCCGTCCTGGCGGTCTTGGTCTTGTAGCACGGGAATGGAAACCTTTGCTTGATTCCTCGAGACTCTGCGCCTGCGCTTGCCTCCTTAGCACCAAAGAGGAAACTGGTACACTGCGCCCGCTGGCGCCCGTCTGCCCTTGGTCGTCATGGCTCACGTCATGTGAACCTCGCGAGGTGCACCTTGCATAGATATCTCCGCTCCTCGGGAGCCAGCCTAGTGAGGCCGCCCCCAGGGAGGTCTTGGTGTCGTCCGCCTCGCGAGGCTTGGCCCCTCGTAAGAGTCTTGAGTTGTTGCTGCTGAAGCTGGGCCGTACCGGGCCGTTGATGGAGCCACGCCACGGGCCGCAGGCAGGCAAGTCTGGGTACCCCCCTTCCCAGGACGCCGACAACCGCTGGGTGCTCGTGCCCGCGCCGGGGCCGACGCACACTTGGACGTCCGAGTCGGAGGCACGAACAACCCGATGCGAGCGGCAGCAGGCGAGGGAGAGGGCAGCGGTGGCGTCCGAGTCGATGTCCGCGCGCCGTCCGCGCGTGAGTGTGCCGGTCGATCATGAGGCATCGCTCCTCGCTTCTATCCTCCGCCGCTCACGGAAACAGATGCACGGCGCCTCCGCTGCAAGAATGCGAAAGCGCTCCGACTCGCCGTCGAGTTGTCGGAGTGCGAGGCAGCAAAGGAGGCGGCGGCGAAGGCGAAGGCAGCCCACCATGCGAAGGAGCAGGACCGCCTGCTTCGCAGGCTGTCGGGCATGAGGTGCAACTCCGACTCGGATATGACGGACGGCTCCACCTCCAGCTATGACGACGACGCGCCTCCGCACGCCGACGTGATATAGACCGAACCTCGTGGCGAGATCCGATCTGTTGTTGCGGCCCGACCTTTCACGACACTCCACCTTCGGGCCAGTAACCTCTACGCCACAAGACGCCGTGTACACGAAGTAGAGGATTTGAACCTTACGGCTCAGCACGAGAAAACCAATCTCGAAGACGGTACTCACGCATAAAACAATTTCCACGAAGAGAAATCGCAACACAGAGGTTTTCTAAAGTTTCCTCCAAAACTTAGGGATTTTTAAACAGCTTCCTCCAAAACTCGATACGGGTATTTACTCTAAAAACACATTGTGTCTATCATAAAAATATAACCTGCCTTTTACACGGACGCACTTGGCTTTATATATAGCCTGCAAAACATCTACGGAACATGATCTCAAAGAAAAATAAGCAACCGACTAACAAGTTACGTACGGAACCAGGACAAACTAGCACACATAATAAAACTCTTCTCTAATTAAACTACCTTTTAAATCTCGATGGATCCTAAACTTACAACTAATTAATATTGGAGGTGAACCCCAGCCCGTGTCCTTTAATGACAAGAAATCACGTACGAGCCTCCAACTCTTGACACGTTGATAAACTTCCTTCTTACGTGGAGTTGGCAAAAACAGAAATAAATCTCTGTCATTTATCTTGTTGACCGAACTAAATAAATCACATCTCGCATGCTCCTTTGCATTAACGTAGGTTTCCATCTCTTTATAAATGGACGCTAAATTTTCCTTGCCAAATCGAGCCTGATCCATCTTGCATGCATATCTCTGAGTTAGTACATTACCTTGCATGCAAGTATTCCCCTTTGAATCATGCACGTCCTGGTATATCCCTTCCTTCTCATTGGCACAAAGCAAAGAAACGTCTTGTTTTACTGTAACTGAAAGTAATTCATCATCGCTTGGCACATAGATATCCTTAACCTTTAACCCACTGACATGCGGCATTATTTTGCGGTCATCAATAACACTAATATTAGTCTTGGACGTATCACGACGCCTACATGGAGGAGGGGCACGGCCGCGCCGACGACCGGAAGGAGAAAGGGCCGGCGAGGAAATTGTGACTTCCTCCACCCTTCCTCGTTCTGTTTATATTTTATATATGTTTTATAAGTTTGTGTTATGGATTTGCACTGTCCGTCGAAGGAACTCCGATGAATTATATTTTTTTTGTCTGACTAATCTGATGAACTGCGCTTTGATCTTGTGTTTTATACAACGTTGCATGAATTGCATGGTTTTGAAGTTTTGGATATGAAGAACGCGAGTGTGAAAGACGAAATGTTAGGGCATATTCACTCCGTGCATGCCGACACGCAGCGCGTGCGCGGACCGTTTGAGGGTCTGATTTGCCCGATGCGGCTGGAGATGCTCTGTGCGCGTTGAAAGGTTTGTAGGCGGAAATAGCTGAAGCAAAAACCGGCCCCGCTGCCTCCCTTTGTAGAGACCTCTGCCGCCGACGCCAAAGCGGCAAGCCGGCAAAGCTGCTTCTCATTCCTCCAACCCCCCAATGCCGCCGGCGAACCTCACCCCGACTAAATGGCCCAAGAACCTCACCGCCGAACACCTCCACCGCCTTGTCCGCGCCGAGCGTGACCCCCGCCGCGCGCTCGCCCTCTTCGACGCGGCCACCGCCGCCGCCGTCCCCACTTCCGCGCCCACACAAATCCTTCCCTCCCCCGACACCGTCTCCCTCCTCACCTCCCGCCTCGCCTCCGCCGGCCTCCTCCCCCTCGCCACCTCCCTCCTCTCCCGCTCTCGCGCGCTCTTCCCCTCCAACGCCGACCTCGAGCCCCCCTTCCTCACCCTTCTCCGCGCCTTCTCCCGCACCCACCGCCCCCTCGACGCCCTCAAACTCTTCCGCTCCGCCCCCTCCGCCCTCTCTCTCCCCCACTCCGCCCGCTCCTACACCGCCGTCCTTGCCGGCCTCGTCGCGCACTCCCATCTCCCCCTCGCCCACTCCCTCCTCGCCGACATGCGCGCCGCCGGCTTCGGCCCCACCACCGCCACCTACAACGTCCTCCTCAAGGCCCACTGCTCTGATGCCGACGCTCCTATCGACGACGCGGTCCGCCTTTTCCGCAACATCCCCAAACCTGACGCCTGCTCCTACAACACCCTCATCGACGGGCTCTGCCGCCGCGGCCGCAGGACCGAGGCCCTGGAGCTGTTCTCCCATATGGTAGAAAATGCCGTTGCGCCTACAGTGGTTACTTACACGACTATCATCAATTGGCTCGCACGGGAGGGCTGCTTGGATGATGCACTGGAGATGTTTGACGAAATGGGGAGGAGAGGTATTGCACCTAATGCTGTCACCTATAGTTCTCTGATTGATGGTTTGTGCAAGGGTGGTCGTGCAGCATCAGCACTGGACTTGCTGGAGAGGTTGGCCAAGGAGGTGAAGCCGCCAAATACAATCATATATAGTTCTGTCATTAATGGCCTCTGTAAGGAGGGCCTGCTGAGGGAGGCAATGGAGGTTTTGGACCGGATGCGTCTCCAGGGGAGGAAGCCTGATGCTGGATTGTTTGGGAAGCTCATTGTTGGGCTGTGTGATGCAGGAAGGGCTGTGGAGGCTGCAAATTACCTGGACGAGATGGTTCTTGCTGGCGTTCAACCGAACCGGGTGACTTGGAGCCTTCATGTCAGGATAAACGTTGCAGTGGTGACAGCATTATGTGTTAAGGGTGAAGTTGGGAGGGCTTTCCAGGTGTACCAGAGCATGAGGACTCGTGGCATTTCTACCGAGCCAAGCACTTTCCATCTCCTGGTTGAGTTCTTCTGCAAAAAGAACCATTTGGAGAAAGCAGCTCGTGTTGTGCTTGACATGTTGTCAGAGAGGTGCATCCCTGAGAGGGAAACATGGGATGTTATTGTCAGTGGGTATTGGAGTAAGAAGAAAGTCAGACAAGAAGCTGAGCAAATATGGAACCGATTAGCAGTTATCTGATTGAAAATAAAAATAAATGTGGTGCTACACTGTGCTGGTCGGACCCTGCACAAGCGGGAGCTACATGCACCAGGCTGTCCCCCTGCTACACTGTGCTGGTACATGATCCGCCTAAGACTTATCAAGCAAAAGTTGTGAACCGACACACTTGTTCCATCATGGGGTTACACAAGTGAGAGAGTTGTTGCTACCAAAACCCTTAAACTCCAGTGCTTCCATGTCCAGGATATGCGAAGTACTAATATTTATTGTATGAATAATTTTTGAAGTGACAAGCATGCGGGCAGTGTTCAGGTACGATGTGGGGTTGTCTTCCATATCTCTTGTTTTTGTATGTATAGAGATACATACACGCGCTCTGCTGAAGTTCATTTCTATTCTTGTCATGTGTCTTCTGTTTCCTTATTTCGTTGACCAAAATGTTTGTTCAGGGTTATTGCACGACGACTTAAAAGCTGCGTGGTATGACTTCAAGAATGCACTGTCTGATATGATTTTTAAAGTCTTCTTTTCTAGACATGTTAATTTTCAAAAAACTAGCAAATTACAATAGAAAACTTAACTAAATATATGTATGAAGATTCAAGAATAAAACAAGCTATCGACTCCTGGTATATTGCTTCTTTCCCAGTTAATGAAGACTTTTTTCCGTGCCTGCCACGTATTTTCTTCTATCCATGTATCGACTTTCCCTCCTATGCTGAGTTCGAGTATCAATAAGAATTCGAGTTCATATTGTTCCTATGTTATGGTATGAATATACATGATGGATGAGATTCTGTGGATAGAGAGCCAATTCCAGTAGACTTATGGAACGGTCCTGTTCACGTGCATCCAGTAGGAATTGAACCCTCAAATTTACCAATTATGAGTTGGGCGCTTTAACCATTCAACCAAAAGTCTTAGTTGTATCATATGAAAGGTTTTAAAAATTGTGGTATGTGTCAAAGACGTATCCAATATATTGTCCTGCCAGGTGCCAGCACTGTTCATTTCTGAATACACAAAACATGTTCATGTCGAAGACCACCATAGGTACTCTTATAAATATTATTTTAGAGAAATAGGTGCGGTATATTTCTCTCTATCCCGCTTAAGGGGCGAATCTGTGTTTGATCAACAGGAACTAGAGCGAACAGATCTTTTGAAGACCCAACTATTGTGGAGAGACTGGGAAGCCAATGCCATGGCGGGTGGTTGGGAAGCTAACAAACAGCATGCTTCCAATAACTACAATAGCAACTGGCACTGTTGTGAGAACTTGCTTTGTGTCCTCTGATGGTATTGGATAAAAGCAAGATGCCACATTCTGGTCAAACAGGGCGATTGCAACAAAAATCATTGCTGAGACAGTTGCATGGAAAAAGTCTAGAAATTGTATCTTATATTCAACTGCAGCGTGTGGATCAAGAGTAACTCCACCATCGATGACCCACAATCCCTTGAACGTGGCAAACCCGTATCGTACCTTTCCGTTCTCATCCCTGAAGCTATCTGTGAAGCTAAGAACAAAGCATGAGAGTGCACACAGCACCACGAGCCCTCCCGTCATCATTCGATCCAAGTCACCACAGTGGCCTTGCTTAGCCATGGTTGGAGCCAGCAGCTGGAAGGCAAGCACGGTGCCTGATGGAAGGAGTTTGGCGAGGTGCCCGGTGCTCTGGTATGCCTGTCCGATTGCTTTCTGCGTGGGGCTCATGTTGTTGGTGCCATCAGTTCTGTTGGACAAAAGAGGATGCCTCTGATCCTTCTGCAATTCCATGTCAGGCTGTGTAGCAGTCATTGTTGCCGGTGTCCTCTTTGTTTGCTTCCTTCTAACAGGTCTTTGAGGATGTGTAGCAGGGATTTGAAGGGAATGAAGCTGGTGATCGGCTTCTATTTGCCTCCCATTTTGGATTGCCTTGCAAGAAAAAGAAGCAAAACTGAAGACAAGCTCGGATCCTGGGTTGCAGTTTCTGGCGAGAAAAACATGGGGGGTTGGTGGTGCTGCAGTTTCTCTGTTGCGTTCTAGCTGTTGTAAACTCGTGGATCTTGGCCTATTGGGAGTTGAGGACAGGCCATGGTTCCTTCTGTTACCCAAACGTTAGATGTGCCACTCCCAATTGAAAGCTAGCGATCAGAAAACCGTTAGATGTGCCAGCTCCAGTTTTCTCTCGCAACGCATGGGCTGGCAGCCTTTTTCAGTTGATCTTGGCCTATTGGGAGTTGAGGACAGGCCGAACTTGGCCCAAGTTGGAGCTGGCTGGCCCATTAAGCTCGTTTCTGGCCTGGTAGGGAGGGAAGGGAGTCGCTACGGTCTTTTCTTCGCTTGACGAATCGTTTTCTTCCACTTCACGGTGGCAGCTCGCCATAAATAGTCCGAACTCCAACTCTTGCGATTTTTGGGATTGACGAAACACCAGCTCCCAGTTTTTGTACGTGGATGCTGGTTCGATCCGAGAAGCCAGCTTCCTGGCGCCGTGCCGTCCGGGTCAGCTCCGCTCGCGGATACGCGGAAGCTTGGAGCTGGCGAGCTACCGAACAGGCCCTTAGGTATTGTAAAATTGTAGGAGTAGCTTCTAAAATTCTGTCATATCATGGGACCCACTTGTCATTGGGACTCCCTTTTCCTTTTTCTCTGCAAAAGAAAAAAAAAACATGCCCGGACTCGAGCACCCTGTATAGAGAGAATATGCTAGAATGTTTTTTACCCCGTAGCATCTAAATTGGCGCTATTATGGAGTTCATGTGCTTTTGGGGACCTCCTAGAGTTGCTGAGTGGGCAATAGCTTTTATACTTACATTTCCTCTGATGGAAGGCACGAGGCTCTTCGCAAGCATTAATCCTAAATATATGCTTTCCCTTGCATAATTTTGGCCTTATATGGCTTTGCTCCGTCGACATGATTTTTTTGTGTGTGTTGGTGTTAGCTGTGTTCATCCTAATTATGCAGAGGATAGGTATATGTTAACCATGTTTGTATCTCCCTGATACTTTATTATGAGTTGATAAAATATGCTCTTTATATAAAAAAATATGTGGTAATGCAACTACATCAATCACCATCGATCTATCAGATCAACACACTCTCGTCCAGCTTATTTATGCATGTTGTTGGTAAACAATAGCAGAATTATGATTTTCACATTTTTAGAGTATTATGACATTTGTGTGCTATACATCTTCTTTTAACTTCAAAAATGATCTCATAGCAACTAATATAAGACGTTTTTTCTATTGTACTAGATGTCTTCTCTTAGTTGTAGGTTTTCTAATTTAGTCTAATAATCACATAACTTTTTAGCAGCATGCAAAATTAGTTGCTAAAATGACATTAAAAGATAATGCATTGCATAACACATTTTGTATCTGGACTGTCCTAATTTTGATGCCTCCTGCCTCCCGTCGCCGCCGTCAATCTGCCTAGTCTCCTGTAACCTTAGGTCTATGGAGGCGTGGTGGCTCCGGGCCCTTGTTGGCGGAAAGATTTCGTTTTTATGTGTTTTTATAATTTGATTAAGGTTTGTGTCCTACTTAGAAAGATAAGGTGGCGGTGGCCCCTGAAGATGGTATAAAGTTCTCCCCGCCTAGTCTCCGCCCCGACGATGCATCTAGCATAATTGGAGGGCATGTGGAGGTGTATCTCCAGTGGATCTCGTGAGATTCGGTCGATGTTTGTCTTCAGTGGTTCTGTTTGGATCTGGTCTTTGTTTGTCTGTCGGTAGGTTGGATCTTTCCGATCTACGCTTCTCTATGTCGGCGATGGTTGCTCTTCTATTGCGGTAGTCCTGTGAGGCTTTAGCACGTCGATTTCTCGATTGTCTACTACAATACAGTGTGTATTCTGCTTTCGGTGCTTGGTCTATGGATATAAATGTAATTTCTATTGCTTTTTTGTGTACTGTCTTGACAATTATTGAATAGATAGAAAGTTTTCGTGAGAACAGAAAATGAGAAGCGAGTAAGGTGTTCGTGCAAGTCCAAATGGGGGCTATCCCAGAAACCGGCCTCGCCGATCTTCCTTTTCTTCTTTTGTGATGAAAACTCGTGGACAATCTTGAGAGCCACGATTCAGACAAAACATCCATTGTCTGATGCATGCGATCAAGCATAAAGATCACATAGAACAATCCGCTTTAGGCTCCGACAAGCAATTAAATTGCTTTTCTCAGGACAAACCTGTTCCTCCCTGCAGCTCGAAGCTGTTTTGATGACGACACGAGCAAGCATGAACGCTTTGCATAGCATGTGGTGCTAGTGCTACTGCCTACTGCTACTCACCTGACCTGGAGTCCTGAAGTCTTGGGGGCAGCACTGCAAAGTTGATGATATATCAAACACGACTCATGTGATTTCTTCTTTTTCCATCCTTCTTGCGTCTTGGCAATAGAATGATTCATTCACGAAACTTTTGCTTGGCCAATCATCTAGAGCATATATTGGCATGCAAAACGTCTGTGCACGATAACTAAATAAGGGCAACTCCAATCGCGGATCATCAAACAAAAGACCAGCATCAAATGTTTACGGACATCCAAATTTGTCCTTGGACAGTGGGCTTGGCGCCAGCCATCCAACCGTACGCGGGCCATTTGAAATGGATAGAACAAAAATACAGATGAAATTCATGCTAAGAAAATTTATTAAATTTCAATATATTTACAATCAAACGAATGAAATTTAAACAAACTAATTTTTTAACCTAACCTAACTAAACAAGGCGAGGTACGACGGCCTCATATCCAAGGTCTCCTTGGCTGGAGGGACCTCCATCGTCATCCGCACCGTCGCCTGAGCCACCGTGCACGTCGCCATTTGAGATTCGTGTGACGTTGTCCTCCCGGACTAGGGGTCTTTCACCACATTGTCTCCCGGCCTGATGGGCCGGGCCAAGGACCCCATGTTGGTTCACCAGTGGGCCACATCAAAGTTGCCCGTGGTACAGAAGGAAGGTTCCTGAAGACTTGTCGTACAGTCCAAGATGCTGGGAATCGTATACAACTCGTCTTCCCTTCACGTAGCCGACTAGGATGTAACCCTAGACCCCCCTACCTATATAAACCAAGGAGTAGGGCACTAGAGGACACACAAAAATCTCAAGGTAGATCATATGTACTCCATCTAAAAGCAATATACACAAGCACGGCGTAGGGTTTTATCTCTCTAGAGAGCCCGAACCTGGGTAAAAACTCATGTCCTTGTTACTATCATCTCTAGACCCTTAGTTCGGAACCCCCTACCCGAGATTTGCCAGATTAGCTCCGTCATTGGTGGCCCATAAAGGTCTCACCAAGAAGTCGCAATGATTCGATGGGGATCACAATCGGCGAGCAGATCGTCACGATCATGACCTTCGCGCCCGGGCATATCTTCATTCTCGGTAGCATCCCCCTCTTCCCCGACTCGACCGGCTACCTTGGCCAGGTCAAAACTTTCACTACAGGACGGATCGTAAGATTTGGCAACCTGGACCTAGCACATCGGTCCCACAGAGTTGAGTCAGTCCCACCGAGATTCCTAACGTTCACATTTTGAACTAATCGGTCTCACCAAGTTCATCTCACTACAAAAAAAATACACTTCCGTGATGATACGTGTTTGTCATAGTAGGTCGCATTTTTTGTCATGCATGTACATCCATGACAATTTTATGACAGTATCAAGATAGTCATACCTGTGCTGTCGTAGAAGTGTTCCATGACATTACCAAAATTATCATCACGGAAGTGTCCACTTCCATGACGATTGCGCGTCACAGAAGTGCTTTCGTCAAGGGTGACCGACACGTGGCATCCAATCGTAATCTTAACGCCGTTAAGCTACCGGTCCGGTTTTGGATCCGATAACCCGCTAACAGCCCTGACCAATGGGGATTTTCCACGTGTAAAATCATCATTGGCTTGAGGAAACACGTGTCGGCTCACCGATGGGACAGATGTCATCCACTCATTGGACCGAAGGTGCCTATGATACGTCGACACGTGCACGGCCAACAGAGGCCCATTCACGTGAAAAGGCCGACCCGTTTGACTTGGTCAAAAGGTGGCGGGCCGCCCACGAAAAGCTCGTTAACTACTGCTCGCCTTATAGCCCATTTACGTTTCGCTAACCCAGGGCCCGTTACGACCTATCCGAATTAGGCCCAGTAGCATCATCTGGGCCGTCCAATATGATTCCATCCCATTTTAAGTTCCAGCCCATATATGGCCCATGACGTCTTTCGGCCCATATGAGGCCCTTTGTAACTCTTGGCCCATTAACGGCCCGTGGTGAAACTGGCCCGTAATGAACAATGTATCACTTTATACCCATTAACGGTCCATTAATCCATTGGGCCGTTTGCAGCCCATGTTATCTTTCGGTCTTCTCAGGGCCCATTTATTCTTGGGCTCATTTCCAGCATTCGGTTACTTACGGCCCGTTACTGTCATTTTCTGCTTGTGGGCCAAATTCAGCCCGTGGTTATAGTTGGCCCATTTGTGGCCCGTTAATATGTTGGGCCGTTTTCATAGCGTCATCAAATATGACCTATTAACGACGGCCCGTTATGGTCGGCCCATGAACGGACGACTCCAACTCTAGCCCGTTTACGGCCATAATGCGGTCTGTTTTTGGCCCATGTTTGGCCAATCGATCATACGACCTGTCTAAGGCCCATTGATGATACGACCCGTAGAAGGCCCATTGTTTCTATGGACCGTAGAAGGCCCATTGTTTCTACGGCCCGTAGGAAGCCTAGTGTCACTACAGTAAATATGTAGCCCATGGCCTGTTAAAGGCGGGAAACTACTATAGGCTTAGACCTGCTAATGGCCCAAGATGATTATAGGCCCACGTTTTGGCCCATATGAGTAACGGCCGGCTCAAGACCGACAACACCGAGATCCACTGAACCTTCCGCCTAAATTACAGCATACCGACCAAAGAATAAACCTAGACTATACAATAAAGAAATTACGGTATATTACATCCACTGGGAATCAAAGTTCGCTACCGGTGATAATAAAGCGCAACATGACCGCGGATTACATACATTGGGCATCATAGGTCGCCACCAGTGCATATAAACGCGCCGACAAAAGAATATACAAAACTGAGAGCACTTTAGAAGGCACTAGACCTGGCAAGCTCGGGCCCGCAAGTAAGCATAGCGTACCGCAAGTCGATGAGACCTCGGTTGTGTCAAGGATAGATGCTTCATCCCTAGTCAGTATGGCACCATAGTGCGCAAGGCAGTCCTCTGACATCTTCATTACATCTTTGACTTCAAATCGGAGCTGAGCTGAAGCAAGCCTTTCCGCTTTAAGTTGAGACTGAAGAAGTCGAACTGATTGAGGCAGCGTCTGCACAGAGGTTGTCTCACACCTGCTGATGAGTAGCTTCAACTCACTGTCTTCATCAAGACAGGACCTTGGGGTCATCTTGCTGTCCTCAAGATGGTTTGGCTCACTATCTTTCCTAAAGTTCTACCTGGCATAAGAGATACGACTCTAAAAGAGAAACAAGGAGACACGTAACAGGTTTCACAATTATATAAGAAAATAAATGGATCTGTTCTGCATAAGGAACATGTTTTTACAACTACAATTTAAAACTGGTAGTTGTTGCAAACATCTAATCAGATGTAAACAAAGAAGGAGGAAATGATGCCTATCCAAATCTATACTAGAACAAAGTTTGAAGGCTTGAGAAGGATGAACTTACATTACATATTAACACGGGCTGGAGAAAGCCCTTCTCCATGTTGATGGAAAGATAATTCAATAAATTCCCCAAAGAAAATTCTTTATAAGCGTTGCCATTATTCTACATTTTGCAAAGAGTAAATATAGATCAAATAATATTGGAAGAAATAAAGGATAATGAAGCTCAGGTGCATACTGATGATACATAATCAAATAGCAATTAATTAATACAGCGTTACAAGGCAAAAGGTACTGATGAGAGGAATGCAGACATCAACATGTGCAGTGGCATTGGCTTTACTCAACATTTTGGTAAGAGTAAATGTAGATATGATAATGGAGAAAGTGGAGGGCAGGGTAGATAAGATGCAGAGTAGTGCTAGACAATCAACTATCTCGCGATGCATGTACAGTAATACCACCACCATCCGTTATTAGTTGTCGCTCAAATGGATGTATCTAGCACTATTAAGTTCTAAATACATCCAATTGATCAACAATTAATTTGATACAGAGGGAGTACATGACAACATGTACTTACATGAGCAATCCAAAACTTCATAACCATTGTGTTAATTCTAAATTTATCTAAGAGTAAATATAGATCTTATAATTTCAAGCAAAGGGAGGATAAAGAAGCAAACTTTTGCAGTGATGCTACATAATCAAACAACAATGAGTGTAAGTATGCTGACAAAGGGCAAGAGGTACTGACAAGAGCAATGCAGAGCCCAGTATTGTCGTGAGATCCTATGATCCTTTGAGCAAGGAGATTCATCTGAAATTAGTTTTCATACAAGAGAGAACGTAAGGCACATGCAGAAATTTAGGAGTTCAAATTTTGAGTTGATATCATAGACAAGACTGACACTGGCCTGTCACAGTTCTAATAGGGGTTTGGCCACCGGAGTAGGGGTAAAGTCTGTTACAGCTTGGTCTGTGTTTTACGTGGCTGCCGATCTATCTCGATTTAACAGTATCACTACCTTTTCCAAATAGCTAGTTTGTACTCCTTGAGGATCTGCAATCACCCTCTTCCTTTTGGACATCTATTACGAAAAGAACAACATTTTACCGGAAAAACATAGTATGACGACACATGGAATAGGTACGGAAAATGGATAGGTATGGCATATACTCATATATGATGCTTAAACTAAGCAGATGGTGTAACAAAGTAGAAGTAATGCAAGAGGCCAGATGCAAAATATGTGCGACCAATACAACCTTGCCAAGTTAGAGCATGCACCTTGATGGTGTGAATAAGATGGGCAATCCTCCACCATGCCAAGTTTGCTAGCCAGTGGATTGTTCCGCAATATTCCTCTCGTGCGCCCATTCTCATATTCATTTTGATAATGTTCAATACCTGACATGCATGAAAACATAAAAACAAGTGACATTATCTTTGTAATGCGTAGTGATTCTAATCCAATACTTCCTCCCTCAGAAACCCCTTTGTGCTATCTCTCGCAATTCTTCTAAGAGGTGCCATGCATGCTGTAATTTGGTGTGTGCATTAATATAATGTGGCCTACTTCTCAAAATATGAGAGCTCCAGTGATGATACTTCACGGATGACAGCTTCAACATATAGTAAAGAAGAACAAGTCGACTGACTGTGATTCAAAATATACTAAGGAGAATAACTCGACCGACCAAATGATTGCAAGAGAAGAGGATCATCTTAAAGAAGATAAGAAGAGCAAGCAGATTGAAGATATTACAAGTCTTTCTATACAATGTCGGTTGGCCACCCATGATGAACCAGAGCGCAGAGAAATACTATTCCTTCGGTCTCTCCATATGTGGCTCACATGCATTTGAAACTAAAGTAGGAACATTTAGTCGACCAATTAAGCATCTCCCGCTTTTACTAATATCAGCATAATATCAGATTTGAATTTGTACAACTAAGCTTGTTTAGCTCGATGGGTGGAGCAAAGGTTATTATTATGACACGAACCACGAGGGCTGATCGTGGTCATCATAAAATGGGGAAACCGTAAGCATGATGAGTATAGTGTTGACCATGGCGGTGAGATGGCAGATCCAAGTCGCAAACCGCACAAAAGGTAGTTAGCAACCGATATTTGCTTTGAAATAACAACTAAGATTTGATATGGACAAGAAAGTACAGTCAACAAGTGACAAAGAAATGCAATTCTCATTGTCTCTCTATATGTCGCGACATGCATTT
Organism: Aegilops bicornis; assembly: GCA_021605145.1. NCBI lineage: Eukaryota > Viridiplantae > Streptophyta > Magnoliopsida > Poales > Poaceae > Aegilops > Aegilops bicornis. The sequence continues at coordinate 489,879,253 of CM038671.1, read as the reverse complement.
GGAAACTCAAGTGGGACCTTTAGCTAACCAATTAAATGTGTCTGCATTAACTAATATCAAGATCATATCACAATCATATTTGAACAACTAAGCTTTGGAATTTTGAGTGTTGTGTTGTTTAGCTTGAAGGGTGGAGTAATGCTAGTATGATGTAAAAACACCTATGCAGATCATAGTAGAGTAGATAAAAGGGAAAACCCTAAGCATCAAGAGTAAAATCAGGAAAGTGGAACTAGCTGGACCAGTGGGTGGCGCACATGCTTTTCGAAACGAATATAGGAACATTAGGTGACCAATTAAACATTCTCTGTTTTAGTAATATGAGCATCATATTGTATTCGTATTTCAACACGTAAGCTTTGGAATTATGAGTGGCATGTTGTTTCGCTTGATGGGTTGAGGTCTTGAGGAGCGGTATAGCACGACACGGCAAAGGAAGCACCTACGATGATGGTAGTGAATATAAAGGGGGGAAACCATAAGCTTTACAAGTATAGTGACCGTGACATGGCGGATCTGAAGGTGCAAACCGGACAAAGCTACTTCGCAACCAATGTTTGCATTCAACTAGCCACTACGATTTGGTACGGACAAGAAAAGTACAAGTAAACAATTTAAGATCTATTTTCCGGGTAAGATCAATAACTTAAGCACACATGGAAGAGTACCACCTCTCTTGCGACGCCGTGTAAGCCCCTGCTGATACGTTGAGGGTGCTGCGGGTGCGATGGCTGTCGCCGGCGGGGAAGAAGACTTTAGATGGCAGACGGCCGGGTCAGGGGATAAATCTTGTTGCCGTGGACGAGGCGGTCTTAGGAGAGGCAACGGCAAAGTGGACGACGGCGCCGATGAAGCGAGACGATGCGATGAAAGGATCCTGGTCCAGCACCATGGAGGAGAGACGTCCATCTCTTGCAGTGGACGACGGGGTAGGGGTAGCGGCTCCGGCAAGGTGGAGGATGGGGTGGCGGACGGAGGAGGCTGGCCGCGGTGGGGAGGTTGTCGTGGCTCCGACGGTGTATGAATGGGGAAATGGAGGGGGAGGGGGGATCTCAAACTTTGGGACGCGCTTGTCTGAAATGTGGGAAAGTTACGAACTTATCCCCTGTTTAAAATTTCGGACATCACGTCAGTTGAGGATAGGGCGGTAATCTCGCATCTCCCAAATATTTGCTGGTAACGATTTCGGGCGAGGAGAGGGTGTTTTGCCGCCCACGGTTGGCGCCCACGGTGTATGAACAGGGTTGACAGGTAGGGCGGTTGTGTCACATCTGAGGGAAGTTACACATCTGCCCCTATTTAAAATATTAGCCTACATCGATTTCGGACGAGGAGAGTTTGTTTTGCCGCCCATCGTGGATGAATGGGGAAATGGAGGGAGAGACACATGTCTTTCGGACGATCTTGAATCAAATGTGTTTTGCCATACGTTTGGCGCCCCATCGTGCTGAATGGGCTCGAGAGGCCGTCGTGTCACGTCGATTGAAGTTACTAGTCTACCCCTATCGACAGCGGTGTAAATCCGGTCGATGAGGTTGTCAAGTGTCAGGGGTAGACAATAATTTCCATCTCGCAAACACTTGCTCAGGCAGCCCACAAATGATAGTGGGTGTTTAGCCGCTTCGTTCAAAACTTGGGAGAATTAGCATTCACGTTTGCCCTGGGCCCTGGCAACTAAACCCAAATCCAATTTTTGTTCGATTACGAATATCCACAGATAATTCTATGTTTTGTTATTTATTTCTTCAAAACCACAACAAAGATTTATTACACCTTTATATATGTTTATGATTTAGAAATGCAGTGATCTTCGAATTCAGTAGGTTGGATACACTTTGGGTCAAACAGTTATTTCATCCAATACAATATGCTCACACGAAAAATAGTTCACCTTATGTCAATCATACAAGTACTGAGGATTACCTCGCCTAAAAAATTCGGATCATTACAACACATGGAAAACATAGGGGGTCTTACAATATAATCCATTCAGAGATATGACACAACATGCAAGTACAATAATCTAATGACAATTTCAACTGCTATCTAAAGAAGAACTGAGATTACCACAGGCTTTATAGCAGCGATAGGACCTCCTCTGCCTTCAAATGCAACATTCTTACTTCCTCCAATTCTTGGGTTGCTTGCATAATGCGTGCAGCTAATTGCATAATTTCCAGCTTCAAGATCGAGATTACCTCATTCATGGCAGCCACACCATCTCTTTACGCCTCTAGTAGAGCCTCAAGAACTATAATATCTGTGCTCGCATCGCTCTCCGGTGTTTCCTCCGAATTGTTACCATCTGGTAACATGGATGGCATGACCGCTTCCACAAATAGCTTCGGGTTGTACATTGTGTCCTAGTGTGAACGGCATCTGAAAGGTTTCACTGGACATAAGTAAGAGATAGTTATCACATGATCCGAGCAATGAAGCTTACATGGTAAACGACATACTAATTATTGTCGAGCATGGCAAGCTATATTTAAATGGTTCAAGCAGCATCACCAAAAAGAAATTAAAATGGTAATATGAAACTAGGGATGTAAGTGGCAAATAAGCGACACCCGCCGATCCCTTCTAGTTAGTTTTTGCTAGCTCCTGTGTTCATTTTCCTCAAAAAACTCTTTTGAACTATCATACCACTAGTGGACTTTAATCGGGATTAAACGGGACCCAGTTGACATCCCTAGTTGAAAGGGAGTGTACCACCGCTATATTTAAGTTGCCAAGGCATCTAAGCGGTTGAAATAATCTGAGAAAGCACTTAACAGTGTGGCCTCATATAAACTACGAAGACAGTCTTGTGATGAAGTTCAGAGGAAAAGTTAAGGACTCAAATAAACTAGGCATGCATTTCTTTACGATAGTACAACGAGTAATCACGACATATTGGCCAACTCAGGTATAGCGTAACAAGTAACAAACAAGCATTCAAATCAAGCAATACAACAAAGCGGAACAACCGAACTATTTTTTATTCTCAGAGGATTACAGGTTGAGGGCACAAGCCAAGAAAGCAGCCCACACGCATTACATTTCACATGTACTAAAACACACCGGCTTACCATATGTTCTTTGTGAAGCCTCGCTTGCTGTTGCAATGTTCTTTGAAGATATCGTCAAGATCCGTGGTTGCAAATCTACTTGTTGTAGTTTATTCTGCACCCTCTATTTAGGTAAAATTAATTTTAATCACATGCACTGGTTCGAATTGATCATGAATGGTTCATCTAAACTAATGAAAGAAGGGTGTGTGCATACACGACAATATATCTGCTTCCCTCTATTTTTATGCTTGTTCGAGGTGCCAGCCCCAAAAGAACACATATTTTGCTTGATGGGGTTGGCAGCTCCATAATTCATAGAAGCATCAAATTAGTCATGCAACTTGGGAAGATCAAGAACACACAAAAAGTAATGAACAGAGGCTCGTAGCAGTGATGTAATAGCTAGCATCAGAAAATGTAGGGTAAAACGAACAAAAACCAGCGGAACCACATGCTAGTTTGCTGATGTGTAATTACACGAGAGAACATGAAACAGTCGATGGAACCAACAGGTGGCATCGTAACAACACCATTATCATAAATATAGCATGCAAGAAGTAAAATAGTAGGCGGTGATATCTAGGAAATGCAGTAATACTTAGGACAAAACTAAAGCATATTAACTATATGTGCCTTTGGTATGTAATTTAGCACATGTAACATGTTCATCGCCGTAAGTATGGCCCTACGGTGCAAGCAGAATAACGCGTCTCATGAAAAACTGAATGATGCCTGTAGAAATTCAAAGGTGCGGTGCTTATGCTAAGAAAGTGAATGTATGCGGCCGTTGGATAACGGATACGATTCTCGGCGGCGTATGGGTATCGTTGGCATACTTGATAGCTAAGGATCGTCGATGGTGCTTGTGTTGCGGTTGAGTTTGGGCCGGCTGTCGCCATCGCTGAAGCGGCTTCGGTGCTACGGTTGCGGCACCTGTCGACATACAAGAAAGCTCATCTGTGGTAAGTGGACAGTTGCACGATAAAGAGAAAAACCGAAGGAGTACAGATCGAAATAACCTGATGAGGTTGCGGCATCGGTAAAGCAGGGCCGATGGAGTTGAGTATGGCGTCCGTGGAGCGGGTCCGGTGCAGTGGACGAAGGCTTCGGTGGGGCGTTGTACAGTGCTTTCGGTGAGGCGGATCTGTTGCGGCGGATGAGGGCTTGTATGGAGGGCCAGCGAAGGGACGGACGAGGGAGTCAGTGAAGGGCCTACACTGTGGTGGACGAGGGCGCCGGTTAAGCAGATCCGGTGCGGTGGACCATGATGGCGGTCAAGGAGATCTGGAGCGGTGTACAAGCCAGTCGCTGAAGCGGCTCCAGTGAAGTGGTGAGTTGGAAGTTGGGGGTTCCAACATGCGGAAGGTAGATCCGTCGGGGTGTGAGGTCCCCCGCTGCGGTGGAGGACTAGATTCGGCGGCTTGCCGTGGTTGGGGGGGGGGTCGGGGAGGGGAAGGGGAGGGTCTTTGGGGAAGAATGTTGGGGGCAAAGAGGGGGAAACAATGGAGTTACCAAAGTAGCCCTTTTCCGTTCATGTGGCAGGGGTAAAACAGGAATATCGCAGGGCTAAACTTTCGGGCGCAAGATATTTCGATGTGAGCGGGAAGTTTGAAAGCTTTTGGCGCCTGAAATTATATTCTACTCTTGTACGGCCGACTATGATATCATGGCCGAGAATTTGTTTGTTTTGCACGCAAAAAAAGTGCAAGTTTTGAAAATCAATGTCTCCAACTTGAAACTTAGATTGTCCATTCAATTCAAATATGGATCATTGAGCTACTACAAGCAAATGCCATCATATGGTCCAATTCAAATGAAATTCCAAATGTGTTTATCCTAAATATGATGACAAAAGCAAAAATGTGTATGTGTATGAATAAAGTGAATGATTATAAAGTTTGAACATGCCCGTATGTGTATATCTCTAGGTTTGATATATGAATTTGAAATCACGAAATCCCGGCTTAAAATGTACCTCTGTTTAAATGAATTACAAAAGCTAATGATGGAGCCGAATTTCAAAATTCCAATCTTAGGTTTGTAATTCTGGTACATCAAAGTATATCACGCATGTTCAAAAGTATCGTTATCTCATAGTCCAAACTATGAAACAAATTGATCAGCCTTGAGTGCACACACTATTGACCATGTATATCTCAATTATGCTAAAGTCCCTCAAATATAGACACCTCACTCTTTATCTGAAGCCATCCCCCTCGTCGCCCACCCCCACCCCTCGTCGCCCACCCCCCCCACACACAGAGAAGTCGTTCTCTCCCCCAAACACCAACACACGAGCACATTAACACCCCTCTCTCTTCTAAAGTCCGGACCCCAATATAGGCCTCTATCACTTTGTCTCTTGGGCATGCACAGATCTCTCCCCCCACTCTCTAGCTAGGTCTCCCAACATCTCTCTTTCCCAAGCACACGCACTATGTAGAGTGTATCTTTCCCATACACACAAAACGTCACCCCCAAACGTCTATCTCCCTAGTTATGTGGTTCTCGCACACTCACCTCACACACCACCCCCACTGCAAAATAAGCACACTTTGTCTCCTTGTGCACCACTCTCCTCTTTCTATCTCTCCCACACGCGGACCCGCCCCAGCTCCTCCATGTATACATATATGTCGTGACTCTTTCCATAGTTCCCTAATGTATCATCGTTCTCGATCTCGCGTATTGTTCTCTACACCATCTATTCTAGATCTCTCATGAAGTCCCTATCACACACACGATGACTCGCTTCCCTTGCGTCTCCGTACATAGGCCAATTTCAAACAACATCAACATTTTCTCCCTATCTATACGCCATTTATGGACACAAACGCCCCCTCTCTCGCTCCCTCTCTTCCTCTCTCTCTCCGTCCCCAGCTCTCTCTCTCTCTCTCTCTCTCTCTCTCTCTCTCTCGCTCTCACACCCCTCTCCCACACACAATCGATGTCTCTTCCAAATAGTCTGCTCCCCCCGCCCGCACCCATGCTATCCCGCTACTACACATGTCACACCATTCCCCCTCCCCTTATACTAGGTTTACATCATTAGTGGTCTCTATACTCCACATACACACACTCCCTCTCACACATAAACGCGCGCACAAACACACACAGACACGCACAAACACCCATTAATCTGGATCCTCATCTCTCCCCATGTCCGCATGTGTATCTCGCACACTCCCTCTCTAATTATGTATATGTGTCTCCATGTTACACAACACAAAGCCCCATGTACATGTCTCTCTCTATCCTCCACACACATAGACACAAAGAATCTGTTCTCATTGCCTCACTCTCTAGACATATCACACATGCACACTATCTCTCTCTCTCTCTCTGTCTCTCTCTCTCGCAAACACGCTCAACAAGGGTTTCCCCGTGAATAACTTACCGTCTATTCATCAACAGTCGTGGCAGTACGGCGAACACGAGACGTGAAAAGAATAAATCTACACGTGATTAGACCACCTAGTATGACTACTAGGACTAGAGCAAGCCAAAAAGCGCGCCGCCGTCACCCCCTCCTTATCGACGATGGGAAAACCTTTGTTTTACACAGTCGAGAAGTCATTGTGCAAAGGCCTCACATGCTGAGGCGTTGAATAGAATGTAGATGCTAGTTTACGAAAACAAGTGTCGATAATACGTTTGTATCTCCATACTTATATTTCTTCTCTTATAAAAAACCGAGTTGGTGATGATGGTACGCGTGCCATCTTGCAATATAGACCGTCCGATCTATATCTGACTGATGGAAATTAAACTAAAAGATACCCGCACCCCTCTCCACATTTGCATACAAGGTATTCCCTCGTTCATCCTTATCTCCAACAACCTCATTGTTGAGCAATTAAGAAAGGAAGCCTCTGGAACAAACTGGCCTGGTGGCCGCTGCCGGCGTTGTCAATCCCCATGCCTTCGCTCAGTCCGACCACCAATCACCACCACGCCCCACTCCTCTTCACCTTATCTCCTATTTCTCGAGATATCATTAGTTTTTACACATGGGATTACTCCCGCATGGGTCAATCACAACGAGTGTTTTAATAAAAAAATGCATCTTGATGTTCCGTGCAATGCACGGATCTTGCTAGTACTCGTACATAAGACTAAGTTGGTGATGATGGTGTGTCTGCCATCCGTCGTTTGTGACCATTAGATCTATATCTAACGACTGTGAGGTAAGTTGTTACCTTTTCTCACAAACATCCCACTTGTCTACCAATTTGCAGAAAAACCCATAATTAGTATCTTAAAACCAACCACATCCCTCCCTGACCTCACCAAAACAGCCCAATGAATATATTCTAATTGAAACATAATATATCTCTAGTGATATATGTATATCAAAAATTAGAGTGTTTTGTATCAAGTTTGTGAATAAGTATTATTCTAATTATGATTCATTGCAACACACATGAACATTGCTAATATTTCCAACCATGCAATTTTTTCCCTAGTATTCCATAGTTTCGAGTTTTCCATCAAGATATTAGTCACTCATGGTTGATATTTACTTTCAATCATGTACACATATGCACTATGTAACTAGCCTTGCTTATTGGGTTTCAAAGCTTAACTTTCACTCCTACTTACAATATGTAGAGTATTTAACAAAAAACTACCACTTTCAACCAGCCCTAGGAAGAATCTATTGTACAAAAATAGCAAAAACATACCCAAAATCTCTTAATCCACGCCAAAAACTACTACCTACCGATTAGGTTAGTTTAAACCCATTTATGACAGGGTTGGCCCACACGTCCGCGGCCGACGGGCAGCTTAAACCAACACATTTTGTTTGACCCGTTGACACGAGGGACCCACATCGACCTTCTATCCTGTTATTCACCCTCAAATCATTATTTTTCCCGAACATTACTTCAAACAAGATCGATGCGTGTTCGTCGGTGGGGCCGATGATGAGCGAGTTGGCCGCTTCTTTCTGCCGGACGGGCGGATGTCGTCTTGGCCTCCTTGACGGGTTGGTAGGCTGGCGGCGTGACTCACGGCGAGCAAGCCGCCGCTGGCCTTCGCCGCTCGAGCGGATGGCTGGCCTTAAGCGCTTGAGCAAGCCGTCGCGCCGTGCCAATCTAGCTAGCAAACCTTGCGGACAAGCGGTGGGCGGAGCTATCTTGGCTAGCTAGCGTCATGAAGCCGGACGGAGCTGGCATCCAGGCTGCCGCAAGATGGGCTCCTCACCGCCGACGGTTTTGACCTCGCCTTCTGCCGGCGGCGGTAGATGCGTCCCATGGCCGAGGATGACTAGGTGGACGGGCCGGAGGTAGGAGGTCACTCGGGGATTTTTGTCCAGACTGACATGTAGGTCCCACAAGTCATAACGCCCGGTCGAATAGAAGGCATTGACTTAATGGGCGAGATGGGCCCTGTTTGGATACTCTAAGTCAGAGGTTTGATTCTAACCCTGAACTAACTCTAACCAAAGTGGTGTTTGGATGACAGGGTTAGATTGACAACAAATGTATCCAAACAGGGCCATGGGTTGAAACGTGCCTATAATGGCACTTTGTAGAGTAGTCGTTTCTTGGTAGGGCTGGTTGGTAAGAGCATCTACAATGGTTTATAAGGTAGTCTTATCTTAAGTCTGCCACGTATGCAAGTGGTAGTAGTTTCTTGGCATTATTAGTGGTTTCTTGCATTATTAGGGGTTTCTTGTAAGGAACAATGTACTACTAGCGACAAAAGGCGATTCTAGGTTGCGTTGTACTCCAACGAGTACTACTAGTGGTCACGGGAGTGTATACCTCGTTTTGTGGGTTCGATCCCGGCCGAACGCACGGCGGCCTTTTTTTAAATAGTAACTTTGCTGCGAGCCAATTTTACACGGGTAGTTTGAGTTTTGAAGTCAAACGGACATGCGACACCACAATCTGGGTGCACTGGATAGCCTAGCCACGTGAACGGGTTTTCCTTCCCAGCGTCTCGTGGCTCGCGTGCTCGCCCTAGCTGCACCTCGCTTGCAGCTTCCTCATCAGCTAGTAGCATATTTAAACTAGAGCCTCCCAATTAAGCCCGAGGAGCCGGAAAAGCCTGGCGGGGCATTGGGAACTGTGCAATATGGCTCTGTACGTAAAGTGTTCTACTACTACTCTATAGCTTGTGGCGTTGTACGCATGGACTTCACTCCATTATCGGCTCTACTATAAAAGAAATTCCTCTTGACGTGTTTTTTTTGAAACGGAGGCAAAAGCTTTGCTTCATCTCATTCATAAAGAAGGAACTACTAACAAAGTTCGACGAGATCCATTACACCTCCACAAATGGAAGCGAAAAGCCTAGTCTCATTGTATCAAATAACTCAAATGTTACGGCCCGCAGAATCGCCACGATAAACAGGCTGCTAGTGTGTGCGTGAGAGGAGCGGTGAGTAGGCCGACTACGTGAGAGGAGCGGCTGAATAGAGCACCGAGAGTACCCACTAGGCCACTACGCAGTGTACTTTCCTGCATTGATAGTACAGCGATGGTTCTAGAGAACACTAGTACCCTCCACTTCCAACTGTAGCTCCTTGGCCCTGAGATTTAAGAGTTCAAAACTGGTGCACTATACTAGAAGTACAGTACATCGCACTACTAGTTGAGAAATTAGTACTAGTGCTGCTACAGTATGAGTACATACTCCTCCATCACATAATGTAAGATTTTTTTTGACACTAGTTGGCGTGTAAAAAAATAGCAAAAACTTACCAAAAATTTCTTAATCCACGCCAAAAACTCCTAGCTAGTGCCAAAAATTCTTACTAGTGCTATTATTTACCTGCTCATCGAACAAAAATCCTGCACCAACTTTTTCAAGACGCTGCTTAAACAGGCTTGGGAAAAGGCCATGCTTGTTGGTCTTCCATGCGTCCTCGAGGAGAAGGTTCTTCTATGGGACAATCCTTCGAACAGTCCACCGCTCCCTGGCCATTGTTGAACGTTGACTCAGCAGGAGTTGCCGACGTTGAGAGGTAGTCGAATTTTGTCCGATGAGCAGGTCAGTAATGGAGTTTGATCATGTAGTACTTAGTTATTCCATTTCCATCCCGTAATTTCTCCGCCACCCACCGTCTTATATATAGAACTGGGTCGGTACCAAAGAAGATTGGCTTTCATACCTCCGGCCGGATACCACCATCATTGTGCACAACATCCACAGTAGTGCGGCCGTTCCAGTAGACCCCTTCTCCACCATTGGGATCGGCCTTCCGGACTGGCTAGGCTTGAATACGTATGATGATGCCTACATGAGATTGAAGAAGATAGCAATTGCGGACCTGTCGACAAAGCGACACAGCTACGACAATTACTATCTCATCGCGGTGTTCGACATAAGGATTGCCATCAATGCAAGAGGCAGTAACGGCAGAGGCTGGCGCATGTTGGCGGCGGCAGATTTGTACCCTACATCGCTCGAAGAAGCCATACGCCATCTAGGCCGCATCTTCACGGTGACAAGCCGGGGACTTGTTTCATCTGGTTGCCATCCTACTGATGCGGGAGATTACAAACAGAATGCACAAACCATCATTTTCATCCCTAACGGTACTCCATTATTTTGCAGCGACCAGTCATCCCGCGATCAAAATAAGATCGCCGATCCTGGATGTGCATTTGCATCCGCGATTCGGTCTAACCTGGAACCTTGTAGCTGACTTTGGCATATTGGGATCAACTATCTTAGTAGTCATTACCCATGGTACCACCGATGTGCAACATGGTCACACAATCTACCACGATCGGACCGTCACCATCTACCCAGGTATTCCATTTTTTAACCCTCTCACCTTTTCTTTCATTGTTATACTAGTACTCTACTTACGTACTAGTAGGAGTACTTTTTACCTTGGAGGACGCGTATAGCTAGCTAGGACCTTGAAGACTTGAACCCACTAGCTGCCACCATTTTTGTTTTTCCATGTCTTACTATCTCATCCATGTAGCCAAGAGTGGCTATATATAATAAGCCGGTTATTTTACTTCCTCTATACCGGAGTAGTACTATTTGCTGCACAATATTACTGATCGCCATATTTGAGCATAACATTATTATGCATGGACCTTGACTATGTACGTCACCATGTGTCCAGATCTGAGATGCCGCGTGTACCAGATGAACGGCGCCGAGTTCGACCCCCGTGATGCTACGTGGGTGCCGAGGAACACTCTTGGAGAGTACTCGCTTTTCATTGGGGACAGCTACCCCATTGTGAAGCAGATGCCACCTTCCGTGCACGACACGGAAGGCCTGCCGTTCATGAAGCATGGTTGTGTCTTCAGTGCGCACCGCCGGATGAACGGCATCTTTGGGACACGCTATCCCTGATTTATGCCGCTTCAGCTTGGATGAGTCTCCATCGTGTGGAACCGGACTAGAAAGCTGCGACAATGATTCCTGTTGCCCACCGCTATGGATCGTGCCATCCATGAAGAACACCTGGGACTGGAACCCGGAGGAGGACATGTAGCATATCTATAACATGTAAGTGGAGTACGGTAAATTGTGAACGGTAGTGCTGTGAATATATGTAGACTAGTCATGCACAAATTTATCACATGAATTGGAAATGAACTTGTGTGGCATACTGGCATTTGTCCTTTAGAATCTGTTACTAGTAAATGTGTTATGTGTACTTGCAACTTGTGTGGTTGTTGCACGGGCTCGAACATGCTCTTTGAGAAAAAAAGGTGGCACAACTTTGGATATACGTGATGTGGCGGCATCATACAGTAGCATCGTTCACTATAGTTGTAGTAAGCTCATACTAGGACGACAACTCCTATAAAACCTTGCGCTTGGCTCTTTGCCTCTTCGGGAGGTTCAACAGTTCGTACTCGTGTGAACCTTGCACTTGGCTCTTCGCCTCTTCGGAAGGTCCAACAATGATGATACTACAGTACACATTATGCTTCTGGCAATCTGACACTGATTGAACTGCTGCACGTCCACCACGAGGGCGAGGGCGAGGGAGAGGGAGAGGACGCTGTAGTCAAAACCCTCTCCTCGTCCTGCGAACCACCGCGCCCATGGGCGAGGGAGAGGCGTAGTAAGCAAGCTTCTCCTCGTTCGACGAGTTGACGGGACACATCAAAGCAGTACTAGTACTAGTCCATACTGCGTCCTTTCCGGTTAATATGGATTAATTTGAAACGAGAAAAATACATTGGCGGTCAATGTATGTAACAATACGCTCTTTGCGGTCACTATATATAGTTTTGCGGTGATTATACGATCACTAGCTCATCGTAGAGCACCGTATTGCACCCTACTGACCGGACACATAGTCGACATGGCACTTTGTTGACTGGTTAAATTGTCACCTGGTTTCTGGGTCCCACCTGTCAGTTGGCAGAGCAAAGAAATAAGCTAAAAAACAAAGAGTGTAGTACATCTACACTTCCAATGCAATTAGCCTTTAATCTAAATCAATATTGATTGACTAATGCACCAACTTGTGCTCTAGGTATAGGCTACATGTCTATCCTTAATTACAGCATGCAACGACCTTCATTTAATCTTCTTCTCTCAATGGTCGCATGCACACATAAGTCTGCTACTTTTGGGCGTTAATTATGCCTGGTCAATGTGTAAATCTCTAAATGTACAGTCTTTCACGGATGTAGGGAGTAGGTTGAGCACTTGAGCGTGAGCGTGTGTGTTGCGTCGTGTCTTTGTGTGCGCATGGGTGCGTGAGTGTTGCGTGCGTCCATGTGTACGTGTGAGTATTGCATGTTGCATGCATGCATGCATGGGGCTTACTCCCTCCCATTGACATGTTCATATTTCAAGCTTCCTCTGTTCCCTCCATATGGTGATACTCCCTCTGTTCCCAAATACGGAGTAAAATCCTCCCTCTGTTCGCAAATACGGAGTAAAATCCTCCCTTTGTTCCCAAATACGGAGTATTTGTCTTTCTAGAGATTTCAACAAGTGACTACGTACGGAGCAAAATGAGTGAAGTGAGCGTAGAGGCATAGGTATAATGTAGAAAGGAAGTCTTCGCGATCCATTATTCCTCTCGGTCGGAGAGAACTATTCAACTAGTCTTCGCAGTGAAGTGACAATACACACTGCAGCAGATGGGCCACTTAATTAATAAGCTGAACTAGCGTGTTGGTGTTACTAAATCAGCCTTACCTAGTACTGCCATCATGTTTTCCAGTAGAGCACGCTTATGTCCTCCATTAACTGACATATGGGCCCTCTTGTGGTAGACCCACATGTCATCGGTGTAACTATTTACACTCCAAAGGACAGTATATCCTGGTAGTAGTAGTAGAATTGAGATTTAGTGCACTTTCTTCCCCGTCTTCCACTCTTCTTCCTCCTCTCTTCTTCTTCCTCCTCTCTTCCCCATCGTCGGCCGCACACCATTTCCCCCCGCTCACTCCTCGCCCGCCCGTGCTATCTTCCTTAGTAGCTCGCACGTACCATATCCCCCCGCTCACTGCTCGACCACACGAGGAGAAGCTTCTTCGCTCACCGAATCCACTTCCCGCTCGCTCGCTGCACCGAAAACCCCAATGGCAGAACCGACTGACACGCAGAGCCGCGATTGGAATTCCCTCCCGATATTCTCTTGGAGCAGATCTGTAATCGTATAGATCTACTCAGCACCGTCCGTCTGGACGCATGCTCGGTGTCTTTGTACCGTCTACTCGTTTGCAACCGGCCAGCTCTTTTCAAGACACCCTGCTTGCTGATGCCCGATTCTCGCAGGTGGTCCAGACACCGACTTGACAATCCTACGGAGGTTGCCGTGGTGCCCCTCGACATGCTACCACTACCCGTCCACCTGTCCTTCATGGGCGGCCACTACTGGGCGGGCATGAAGGCCAACTGGATCGTCCTCATCCACCAATCCGGTAGTCCGTGGAATCTTGTGGATATCTACACCCAGCGAGAGATCACCCTTCCATCTTTGGATACCACCGCCATCGAGCCTCAGGGCCCGCCGGACACTCCTGCCTACTACGCACGAGACGCGTCGAGCTTTTGGCTCGACCTCTGTTTGCTGAAGGTTGTAATCTGCGAAGTGCCCACACCATCAGAAGACTACATGGATTACAAGCTCATTGCCATGTTCAACATGGGATTAGTCTATCTGGAATCTGGTCACGATACATGGTTATGGCTCATCGTCGATCCTCTTTACCCAACACTTCTGTCTGATGCTATAGTGCACGATGGCATCGTTTATGCGGTCGACGCACAAATTGGCTGCCTATACTGGTGGAATCTATCGTCGTGTAATTGTTCTATCTCATCTCATCTTTACCTTAAGAATACGACTGCCTTTTGATTGTTACAAATTTAGAATATATGGTATGTCTATAACCACATCATTGCTATATGTTCCTCTCATTTCCTAGATTTTTATGACCACACATGTTATTGTTAGAGTTGATATGAGAACAATTGGTATCTAATGATTGTTAGAATAGATATTATGAGTATAACCTCATGATTGCTATATGTTACTCTCATTTCTAGGATTTTTATAACAACGCATGTTATTGCTTAGAGTTGATATGATAAGCGTAGTAAGTGCTATGGTAGAATATGAGTAGGCCCTGTCATATCTGTTTTCCTCTCATTGTTACATGATGTTTGAACCATGATATATTGCTAGAATATGAAAGCCATTAGCTTATTTTTTTTAACTTGGGGTATGATTATGACCACGGCATTGCAATTCTCTATCTATGATATGTGTCACTGTTATAATAATCTTAATTACACACATACTCTGAACATGATTGTTTATTTTTGTCCTTTTGGTCTCCAATTTGAATTGTTGCAGCAGACACAAATGCGCTGGCCTTCATGATTCCAGGACCTGGAATCATACCAGCCGATGGGTGGTGGTTTATCGCTCGTTCAGCTAACGGTGGTCATTTGATGCTCATTTGCACATACCAAATTGACCAAACCATTTCATCAAACCACATGCAGTACAATGCCTGGGGCGTTCGTGACATTAATGGCTATGGCTGCTTCGTGTTCGAGAAAGATCCCAACTCCGTTGGGCCAGACGTATTCAACTTGAGGCGGGTTTACAGCCTCGACAACCACGCAATGTTCCTCGGGCTCAATTATCCGATCATCCAACCAATCATTGATCATACCACCGGCGATGATTATCGTGCTATGCAACTTCCATTCGCCAGGGGGGACTGTGTTTACACATCATACCATGGGTTTCATGAATCACCATATCCAGAGAATTGTCGACACAGTTTGTTGCCAGATAATCTTTAGTGTGTGAAAGGCATCAAGCTTCCATGCGATGGATGGCTTTTGCAAACCCGACATGCGGCGATGTGGTTCATGCCAACAGCAAATATGCACAACTTGATTCAGATCGATATGTAGGTGAGCCATGTATTCTGCTGCTATAGCACGACCCTCTTTTGTTGGATATTATGTACTGTTGTTAGTTTGAAGCACTCCTCTGGTTTTAAGGATAGATACCTTTTTGGGATCAAGTGTATCCTAACTCACATGCGCAGGATGTACTGATAATGATGATGGAGATGCTGTGCAGTATATATATATCACTTAGGCTTCAAGTGCATACTTGTTAGTTAAACCTATGGTTAAAATGTGACACTAAATACGACTAGTAAGTAGTACAATAGCAGTACTAGTATGCGTCGGTCAAATTATTCATCATGTCCACACATTGAATTGACGTGACAACACGCTGCGCGTGAGGTGACACAATAATCCCGGCGGCATGTTCGGGTATTCTGGACTTCAGATTTGGAGTACCACTTATCTGTCGAAATCTTTCATCATTCACTTAAAACAGTCGATTGATCATACATTGAGTACCACATAACTTGAATTAACCCATGCAAGTCGAAGAAGGATTGGCGGTCTTTGCAAGGCGTCAAGTTCGATCCCACGGATCAGAGCTGATCGAGCACCTTGAGGCCAAAGTGAGTGCCGAATGGCGAGATCTCACCCTCTCATCGATTTGTTTATACCAACTATCGACAGCGAGCACGGCATATGCTACACCCATCCTGAGAAACTTCCAGGTAAGACACCGATCGGCCGTCTACTTGCACAAACATATTCCTTTGTTTATAGCTCTATTTTTCTTTTTAGACGCAGACCTGGTGAAGCAATTCCAATTTGACAGTTAATAAAAAGCGAAACAAGTGACTGCAACATGCCAAAGATGTTATGAAAATGCCAACTACGTACACTAAAACCTGTATTCGACAATACTGCAGGTATCACACTGAGTGGCCTAAGCAAGCATTTCTTCCAGCGCAATTCCAGGGCATTCAAAAGGGGCACGTGGACGCGTCACAAGATATAGTTGGAGTGCGGCATGCACGCGATGTGGCACAACACCTGCAATACCTTGCCGGTGATGGTCAACGGCCGGCAGACGGGCAACAAAAAGGTTCTAGTGCTGCACACCAACAAGAACTTCGACCAGTAGAGGAACAACTGGGTGATGCACCAGTACCACCTCAGGGACCTGGAGCAAGAGAAGGAGCGGGTGCTGGTCCTCTGCAAGATTTTCTACCAGACGAACACTAGGGCCAGAAGTAAAAAGATTATAAGTTAGTTTGGTATTGGTACTTGTACTACCTTGTCGTCCGCAAGTTGGTATTGTTGTTAACGATATTTTGGTATGAACTTGGCATTTGCTTCCATCCACGGGGCCGAGGGCCGACGTGGATATAAAGCTGAATCATTTGTTTTGAAACGAATTTTCAGGCACCTGATTTTTATTTGATGGGTAGCATAAGCACCTGTGTTCGAATTCCCAGTTCTCCTAATTTTTCGAAAAAACAATATCACGATGAAAAAACAATATCCCTGCTGCATCCCAGTTATCAGTCTGTACTTGCAGAATTCTCTCGTTTATTGAGCATGTATATTGTTTTTTCAGGTCGAGCAAGTTTCAACTGGGCTGTAGACTGCCCAGGCTTGGTTTTGTTTTTAATGTGCCCAGCCCATGATGACAACGGGCACAAAGATCCAGCGGTATCTCTGGCCTCTGGCCCGCCAGCGTTAGTTATATTTTGTCTTACAACATCCGCAGGAAGTTTTTTTTACTGAATCAAACACACAACCCAGTTCTATTTTCCTCTTGAAACGCATGTCCTGCACCCATTTTCTAAGCTCTACCTATAGTTTTATTAGTTCATATACACGTATCATTGTATTGAAAATACATAAAATTCCCTCTTCATATTTACATCCTTATCTTTGTTGTTGTTTTCCCTCCCAGCGCTGATTTTTTACCACTGGTTTTCCCTTAAACCAACTCAATTGTCCCACGTCTTATTTGCTTACAAGAACAAAATGATTTTTCTGGCAAATCAATAAGTTCTTAAAAAATGTTTATCATTTCTGGATTACAAAAGTTCGGACTCCATCGAAATATGCAAAATAAGGTTGAACTTTTTGACCGTGGTCCTGGGTAGAAAATGGGCTGTAATAAATTACTTAAAAATTAGCAAATGGGCTGCAAATTATTAAAAAATAGCAAATGGGCTCTATGTTGTCTACCACAGATTTGGAGGCTGTCTTGTGGGCCTACTAAGTTCATGCGTACACAAGGTTTATCAAAAAAGAAACTTAGTCAACAATCAACTCTACCAGCGTCAGACCATTAGATGTCAATCTAATGCCAATCGTGCTTCTTCAGTCTCTGATCTTCCTGCCCCAGCCGCCCAAACCAGCTCCGTTGGAATTGCCTGCTCCCGCCTCCCGTGGCCGGCTGTGCTGCCGGGCAAGCCTCAGGGCCCCATCATATACTCGCATCCCTGGCCTGTCTATCCCTCTACTCACCCACACCTCATGTTATTTTTCGGTGACGGCAACCGAACCAGTCAACCCTCGTACTCTCCATCGCGTGGTAAGCCACTGCCGTGTCTTCCCCAGCTCCGTGTCATTCCCTTCATAGGCCTCGCCGTCGTCCACCGCCCTGGTGCTCTCGGTGTGGGCTGGTCAACGTGGTCAACGGCCGACATGCATCTGAAGTGGACTGTATGTGGAGAGGCTGACAGTTGGGTCCATGGCCCCACGCAAGGAAATGCCTCCTTATTACGCGCAAAATAATGATTCTTCCACCTGACATCTGGGACCCGCCGGAAGGGCCTTTGTATTTCACGAAAAAATGTTCCCTCCGCTGACAGGTCGGACGCACCAACTATATCTTCGCACTCAAGGAAGTGCCTCCTTATTGCACAAAAAAAAATGAATACCCCCTGCCAGCTGGGACCCACCACAGTGGGAGGCTGAATTGTGGGCCTACTAAGTTGATGGGGACGGAGGGCTTTGTCAACTTAATCAATATGAACGATTCTAGATCCAGTGGCCGTACGATGTCCATCCAACGGCCTTAGTGCTTCTTCAACCTCTGGTCTTCTTGCTCCAGTCGCCCAAAGCAGCGCCGGTCGTGCCGCCTGCTCCTGCCTCCCGTGGCCGGCTATGATGCCGCGGAGGCCTCACCGCCCCCATACTACTCCCACCGCTGGCCAGGCCATCCCTCCACTCACCCACACCCCCTGTTATTCTGCGGTGACGGCAGCCTCACACCGCAACCGAACCAGTGAACCATCGTACTCCTCTCCGCGTGGGCATCCACTACCGCGTCTTCCCCGGCTCCGCGTCAGCCCCTTCCTAGGCCTCGCCGTCGTCCACCGCCTTGGTGCTCTTGGCGCGGCGTGGTCAATGTGGTCAACGACCGACTTCCATTGGAAGAGTCTTCATGCGTGGAGAGGTGATACCGGGTCCTGACCACAGCCCAGGTTTTTTGTGATTTGCTAAGTAAGTCGCTTTGTCAGGCCTGTTGGGCTGCAAATCTTTCAAGACAAGGAGCGCTTCATTCGGCTGGCCGAGAAAATGGCCTATCAGTAATGAGAAATGGGCTGTACATTTTTAAAACACATCAAACCGGCAATTAGTTTCAAATTTCTTTTTTTCATTTTGAGATTTTAAATTGCATTGATTTTTATGCGTGGACAATTTGTTGGATTTTATATTGGTATACATTTATTTTTAGAATTAGTTTGAATGTGACTCGAAAATTCGGGATTAAAAACAGTTCAGACCGCTTTTGAAATATGCAAAATTTCGTATAATTTTTTAACCGTGGCCACAATATGGGCTGTAATGCTAACAAAAAGAATATGGGCTCCAAGAAAACCTTAAGAATTAGCAAATGGGTTGTAGATTATTAGAAATAATGGCAGATGGGCTATATGATGTTTTCCACAGATTTCAGGCTTTCCTAAAAAAAAGGTTGACGATAAGCGTTGTTGTTGGATGTCCATCCAACGGCCGTCGTCTTCTTCAATCTCTGCTCTTCCTGCTCTAGCCACTCAAACAAGCGCCGCGGACTGCTGCTCTGCTCCCTCAAGGGCTGTCTTTGTCATGTGAGCCTCACCGGCCCACTGTACTACCATCACTAGCCTAGCCATCCCTCTACTCACCCACACCTGCTGTTATTCTCCGGCGACGGCAGACGAACCAGTAAACCCTCGTACAGTCGTACTCCCCTCCGCATGGGAGATAACTACCGCGTCTTCCCTGCCTTCGTGTCATTCCCTTCCTAGGCCTCGCCGTCGTCCACCGCCCTGGTGCTCTTGGTGTGGCCTGGTCAACGTGGTTAACGACCGACATTCATCTGAAGTGGATCAGATGCGTGGAGAGGCCGACAAATTGTGTCCACGGCAAAGACGCAAGGAAATGCCTCCTTATTACGCGCAAAATAATGATTCCTCCACCTGACATCTGGGACCCATCCAAAGGGCCTCTGTATTTCACGAAAAAACATTACCGCCGCTGACAGCTTGGACCCACCAGCTATATCTTCGCACGCAAGGAAGTGCCTCCTTATTACACATAAAAAATGAATACTCCCCCTGCTAGCTGGGACCAAGTATAGTGGCAGGCTGACTTGTGGGCCTACTAAGTTGACGGGGATGGAGGGCTTTGTCAACTTAGTCAATATGCACAATTCTAGCTCCAGTGACCGTACGATGTCCATCCAACGGCCATAGTGCTTCTTCAACCTCTGATCTTCTTGCTCCAGCCGCCCAAACCAGCGCCGGTCATGCCTCGTGCTCCTGCCTCCCATGGCTGGCTGCAATGCGGCGGAGGCCTCACCGCCCCTACTACTCTCACCGCTGGCCAGGCCATCCCTCCACTCAGCCACACCCCCTGTTATTCTGCAGCGACGGCAGCCTCACACTGCAGCGAACCACTGAACCCTATTACTCCTCTACGCGTGGGCATCCACTGCCGCATCTTCCGCGGGTCCACGTCGTCCCCTTCCTAGGCCTCGCCGTCATCCACCGCCCTGGTGCTCTTAGTGCGGCATGGTCAACATGGTCAAGGAACAACTTCCATCGGACGTGGAATGTATGTGGAGAGGCTGACAGCTGGGTCCACGGCCGCAGCAAGGAAGTGCCTCCTTATTACACGCAAAATAATTATTCCTCCACCTGACAGTGGGGACCCACCGAACGGGCCACCATATTTTGCAAAAAAAACATTTCCCCCTGACTGCTGGGACCCACCAGCTACATCTTTGCACGCAAGGAAGTGCGTCCGAGCAAAAAAAAAACGATTCGCCCCCCTGACTGCTGGGACCCACCAGCTACACCTTCGCAGGCAAGGAAGTGCCTGACAGTCGGGACCAACCTGGTCGAAGCGTACGTAGCGTTGTCGTGCAGTCGTGAACGTGTACATACATACTGGTCGATGTAGAGGCGCGCACGTGTCGTAGTAGAGGCGCGCACGTAGCATGTACACGTACGTACAGTGACCAATGTGCAAGAAAGAAAATACGGCCACGCACGTACATACGGGCAGGGTCTCGAACGCCTACTCGCGCATACATACGGCCAGTGCTCGTGTACACGACTGGGTCGGAACGGAGAAACTGCGTCGTCGTCGTGTTCATGGGGAGCCAACCGGCTGGGTCGGAACGGAATGCGTTGTCGTGTTCATCGGGAGGGCTTGGACGGAACATCCGATGGAAACGAGGCCTGGCGTACCGTAGAACGGAGGAAACGACCTTGTGTTCAACCGGCCACATTCAAAACGGGATCCTGTTCATCGGGAGGGGTTTGGCATACCACAAACGGAGGAAACGGACCTCCTACGGTCTAAACGGGGGTCCTGTTGATCGGGAGGGGTGTGGCGTACCGCAAAACAGAGGAAACAGACTTGTGTTGGAGCGCTACGGTCGAAACGGGGGTCCTGTACATCGGGAGGGGTGTGGCGTACCGCAAAACGGGACTCCACGGGATACTGTTCATCTCCACCGTCGACCCCCTCCAGCCTCCACGGGCTACTGTTCATCCACCATCGACCTCCTCCAACCTCCACCTACGACTGTTCATCCACGGGCTCCTGTTCATCCAGCCTTCATCGCGCGCTACTCCACCGCCTACTGTTCAACCAACCCTCTCCACGGGCTCCTGTTCAACCACCCCTCCACGGGTTACTGTTCATCCAGCCCTCCACCGTCTACTGTTCATCCAGCCCTCCATGGGGTGGTCCTGTTCATCCAGCCCTCCACGGGGTCCTGTTCATCCAGCCCCAACCGGCTCGATCGATCGGGGTCCTGTTCATCCAGAGGCAACACCACGGGGTCTTGTTCATCCACCCCCACTGGGAACTATTTATCCAAACCCCCCCAACAACGCTCACTGCTCATCCAGAGGCAGCATCGATAGGCTTCAGTTAAGAGCAGTAGCGAAGGAATCGCTCGATCGGGTTCAGTGAACAACCATCGATCGATCACTCGGGTTCAAAGAACGCGTAGTTCGCAGTGCAATCGCCGGGTTGATTAGAGCCCAATGCCTCGCCGGGTTGATTAGAGCCCAACGCCTCGCACTCCACGCAGCGTGCGTGTCACGAGAAACGCAGCATCGCTCGGCCCGACCACCCACCGTAACGAGGAACACCCGATATTTTCGTCGCCCTCGCTTCTACCATGGTTTTTCTGTCATGGGCGGCCCAAAGAATGTCATGCAGCTGCGTCTCGGCCCGCCTGTGACGAAAAAGCCCATTTTCTGTCATGATTTTTTGTCATAGAAGTAGGACCCCACCACATCTATGATGATACCGGGTTTTGTCACAATTATCGTCATAGAAGTGACATAAGTATGATAGAAAAAAATTTCGTTGGGCCCAAAATGTCACGGATGTGTCTTTTTTTGTAGTGCCTATTCGGTCTGGCCGAGTTGGGTCAAATGTGTGTAATGGTTGGATTTTGTGTGGAGGCTATATATACCCCTCCATCACCTTCTCCATATGTGAGAGAGCCATCAGAATGTGCCTACACTTCCAACATACATTTTCTAAGAGAGAACTACCTACTCATGTGTTGAGATCAAGATATACCAATCCTACCATAAGAATCTTGATTTCTAGCCTTCCCCAAGTTTCTTTCCACTCAAATCATCTTTCCACCATATCCAAATATGCGAGAGAGAGTTGAGTGTTGGGGAGACTATCATTTGAAGCACAAGATCAAGGAGTTTATCATCAACACAACATCTATTACCTTTTGGAGAGTGATGTCTCCTAGATTGGTTAGGTGTCTCTTGGGAGCCTCCCTCAAGTTGTGGAGTTGAACCAAGAAGTTTGTAAGGGCAAGGAGATCGCCTAGTTTGTGAAGATCTACCCAAGTGAGGCAAGTCCTTTGTGGGCGACGGCCATGGTGGGATAGACAAGGTTGCTTCTTCGTGGACCCTTCGTGGGTGGAGCCCTCCGTGGACTCGCGCAACCGTTACCCTTCGTGGGTTGAAGTCTCCATCAACGTGAACGTACGATAGCACCACCTATCGGAACCACGAAAAAAATCTCCGTGTCTTCATTGTGTTTGCACTCTCCGAACCTTTCCCTTTACCTTCATGTGCAACGTTCTACTTTCCGCTGCTACACTCTTAGAATTGCATGTGTAGGTTGATCGCTTGACTCGTGCTAATTGGTAAAATCTGCCCACAACTAAAATTGGGTAAAGGTTAGATTTTTATTTGGTCAAGTAGTGTAATCACCCCCTCTAGACCTACGTTTGATCCTACAATTGGTATTAGAGCTTTGGTCTCCATTTGCCTCGATTTCCATAGCCTTGGTTTCACAACCTAGGAGAGTATGGCGTCTAGCAAGGGAAATTACCACTGTAGAGGTCCTTACTTTGATGGTACTAATTTTGCTAGTTGGAAGCATAAGATGAAAATGCATATTCTTGGTCATAACCCCGCCGTTTGGGCTGTTGTGTGTATTGGCTTGCAAGGTGATTTCTTCGAGGATGGAAAAGAACCGGATCGTGAAGCGATAGCGGAAGAAATGAAGATGTTGCAATACAATGCTCAAGCTTGCGATATTCTCATCAATGGATTGTGCCCCGAAGAATTCAACAAAATTAGCCGCCTTGAGAATGCAAATAAAATTTGGGACACTTCGGTTGATATGCATGAAGGTACCGAGTCCGTCAAGGAATCCAAATTGGAGGTGCTTCAAAGTCAACTTGACAAGTTCAATATGAAGGATGGTGAAGGAGTCGCCGAGATGTACTCTAGGCTTGCTCTCATCACAACTGAGATTGCTGGCTTGGGAAGCGAAGAGATGACTGAAAAATTCATCATCAAGAAGATCCTAAGAGCCTTGGATGGAAAATATGATACCGTGTGCACTTTTATCCAAATGATGCCCAACTATAAAGATCTCAAGCCCACGGAAGTCATTGGTAGAATTGTTGCTCATGAGATGTCACTCAAGGATAAGGAAGAGCTCCACAACAAGTCAAGTGGTGCTTACAAAGCTTCAAGTGATACTCCTGCGACATCAAGTGAGAAGCAAGTCTCCAATGAAGAATTGAGCTTAATGGTGAAGAACTTCAACAAGTTCTACAAGAATAGAAGCTCCAAGTCAAGATCTTACAATGACAAAAGATCTTCTAGTCATGACCGTAATTGGTACAATTGTGGAAGACCCGGGCACTACTCCAATGAGTGTACGGCTCCCTACAAGAAAAGAGAAGATTCACCAAAAAACAGGAGTAGAAGAGATGAATCACCTCCAAGAAAGAGAAGGAGTAGATATGATTGTTATGAACGAAGACCCTCTCGTAGAAGAAATGATTAGGAAAGGAAGGACAAGTCATCAAAGAGCTACACAAGACGAAGACATCAAGCTCACGTTGGTGAATGGGTATTCGGTTCCGAATCCGACAACTACTCTGAGAGAAGCTATCACTCCGACTCCGAATGTACTCAAGATGAAGGTGTTGCTGGTCTTGCACTTGTGTCATCCAACTCCTACGACATATTTGACTCACCAAATGAAGGAATTGGAAGATGTTTCATGGCTAAAGGCCCTAAGGTATCACACCCCGAGTATGTTGATTTCAATAGTGATGAAGATGATTTTCTTGGTGATGATGACTTACTTGTTGACAACACCACTGATGAAAACTATGATAACTTGCTAATAATCATGCTAATAAATATGAAATGAATGACATTAATAAGAATGAGATTGAGCGTCTAACTAAAGAACTAAACACTCTTAAGTTAGCTCATGAAACAACTCTAGAGGATCATAGAGAGCTCCTAAGGACTCATGAGAAGCTACGTTTCGAGAAGATAAATTTAGAGCAAGAGCATGAGTTCCTAAAGGCTATCAATGATGATCTTCGAAAGAAGGGTTCTTCTTATCTTGCCAAACGTCTCCTCTTGTCTACTTACATGCCACAAGTAAAATCTAGCAACAAGAACAAGAAAGATTCTTCCTCTAGTATTAACAATAACCATATTAAATGCAATATTGTTGCTCCTAGTATTTCTCTTGATTCCACTAATGATTCTCTTAACCAAGTTACACTTAAGCAAGAAAATAGCTTATTGAAGGGAATTATAGAGAAAGGTGTTTACAAGAGCCTTGCCGGAAGCAAGCAATTTGAGGAAATTGTACGCAAGCATGGAAGGCACCGAAAGAATCAAGGTGTTGGTTTTGAACGAAAATTCAATGCCAATGGAGTTGAGTAGGAATAAGATCAATATCCCAAGATGAAGTTTGTTCCTCAACAAGAGAAGTATGACCCCACTTCTTTCAAGGGAACACAAGCTCAAGATGATCTTCGACCATAAGACCACAAGCTAAAAGGCAAGGACAAGCTTCAAGAAGAGATTGATTCATTTGAAGAAGCTCCTAAGGCCATGGTCAAGTGGGTTCCTAAGACTATGTCAAGTTCTACTTAGTCAAGTACGACTACAACTCCAAGGATTCCCATCAAGTTGATGTGGATCCCGAACAAGAAGGACTAGAGTGTTCTTGAGGGTGACTCCGCCAATATACTTCACTCATATTCATTTTGGCGAGGACATGTGCAATCAACTGTCATATCTTGCACTAGTTCATGGAGTCACAAACCCTCTTGTTGGCAAGACAAGGGACAGGGTAACCTAATGCTTTCATGGACATCATCATATGTGTGTTTCACTCTATGTTTATGGATATGCTTGTATGTTCCTTGTGGGAATAACCCATGTAGGTATTGAAAGTGAAACACTCCAATGGATTGCTCCAAAAGATCTACTTCAACATTCAACATCCACTTCTTCAACATCTATGTGAAGTCATCATCGACAAAACCCAAGGTTAGTTCATCTCTCTTAGGGGGTGACGGTGTCCTGGACTAGGGGGTACTCACCACGTCGTCTCCCGATCAGTTGGATTGGGCCGAGGACCCCCAGGGCCGCATACTCATGGGCCAGTCCGGACAGGTGCCGCATACAAGGAAGATTCCACAAGACTTGGTGATCAAGACAAGGACTCCTCCCCACCGGCAGATTCGGCTAGGACTCTTGTTATCCTAGGCCTACGGTGCATTATATAAACCAGGGCCGGGCTAGTCATTATATATACAATATACAACAATCATACCATAGGCTAGCTTCTAGGGTTTAGCCTCTTTGATCTCGTGGTAGATCCACTCTTGTAACACACATCTTCAATATTAATCAAGCGGACGTAGGGTTTTACCTCCATCAAGAGGGCCGAACTGGGTAAAACATCGTGTCCCTTGTCTCTGTTACCATCCACCTAGATGCACAGTTCGGGACCCCCTACCCGAGATCCGCCGGTTTTGACACCGACATTGGTGCTTTCATTGAGAGTTCGGCTGTGTGTTCGGCAAAAGGTCGATGGCTCGCCTGCAGATCAACTGCGACTTCGGCATCTTCGTCACCAGCTCGACTGGTCACCTTGGTTCGACCAAGGACTGCACCCTACCTCCGATCGTCATGTTCGGACGAGGGACTTCATCAACATCAACTCCGATCTCTATCAAGATCATGGAGGAATCATCCAGGGAGCCCGGGGACTCAACGTCAACATTGCCCTCGGGCGACCGTATTGTTTTTCTGGACGGCGGACTTGTGTCCGCCACCACCGCCTTCTCAAGCGTCGTTTTAACGATTACTTCGGTGGGATTGTGCGGAATTGAGTCTACAACAACCCTGGAAAATTTCGTCGAGTTCCGATGGAGGAATCTCTGGCAATCTCCGATATACCGGAGCCGCATTGAATCTGGACGAGAATCCGGACGAGTTTAGGGCGTGGTGTCCAGCTTCTAGCTTCGACTTCCTTTGGAAGATCCAACCATTGATCGGCTGTGGAATTCCTATATCTACCACCCTCAAAATTTCAGCTCGATCCGACCGTCCAAACTCCGGAACTTTCCGATTAGTGCATCACTTTTCGGATCTGTTTTCACTGAAACGAATCCGACCCGAGTTCATCTTTTTTATGAACGGGATTTCGGACATCCTTTTTGAAGGAAGTTTTGTATGGGGTATTGTGTTTTGTTTCCGAACACATCCCACTAACTTTAAGATCTTTTGAACATGATCTTCAATATCATGCTTTGGTGTCAAACCAGTCCGGCAATATTGCTCCACGGCCGCCGACTGCGCTAGACACGTCGTCACTTTGTTGAGCCGAGCTCAACTTCTTGGATCATCATCTCGGCAAGCCGAACAAGAGTCCGCATCGTGAAGGATCAATCACCACCAACATCGCCGCCCCACGGATTACACAGGCGGGCATACCGGCATCGCCGCACGGTCGCTTCATCAAGCCGCATCGACCACGCCACGACCTGCATCGGCGGGCCGCACTATTGCTTCTTCAAGCTGGTGACCTACTTCGACATCTCGGCTGGACCGGGGGCTTCGCCATCTCTTCATCAACCTACTCCGGACACTTCGGCGTCACTAGCCGACCAGGCAATGGGTGCGTGGATCGAGTCCCAATTTAGGGAATCACCTTTCTTTGGATTGCTACAACAAATAAACCAGGTGCTATTAATCCTAGATTTCTTTTTGCTTGTTTGGGTTAATTCTTCCCAAGGAATTATTACTCTGGTTTGTCCATCATATGTACACAGGTCTATCAAATGGTGGCCGCATTATCGACGATCGCATGATGGTTCGGTCAGTTTCCATACATAGTCCGGCGAACGCCGCATCCGGAACTTCGGACCGACACAGTGAATCGAGCTTTACACGCCTTTATTGCATTACGCCGACGACCTGCATCGACATTGACTTCGGCGCCAGGCCATATTTCTTTTATTACTCACTTTGCATAAATTATTTATTATGCAACATTTTTAATTCTTATTATTACTATTATCCCCGGTCTGCACTATTTTTTTTGTGCACAGGAAAATGATCCAGCCGGACTATATCCTTTGGCGTCACCTCGGCTTGACAGGGGGCTTCGTCAACGCTTCATTACCCCATGCAGGGGACTTCGGCATCACTCTGCCGTCCTGCATTGACCGTGCTATGTCACCACTTCGGCGTGTCGAGCTCTCCACTCCGCCACCTCGGGACCGGCTTGGGGGATGGAACCTTGTCCGTATCAAGCTCGGACCGCGTCATCAATACCGAACACATTAAACCAGCTAAGTCGCTTTGATGCTCAAAGCTTTAATTTTTAACTTGTGTTTGGCTTGACCAAGCATTATACTTTTTTGGAAAAAAGTTGCTTGTAAAATTTTTCCTTGTCCAAACTTTGTTTGCACACACTTGACGCGCTACCCGCGCTCATTATACCTGGGGGCTTCTTTAATAGAAGCTTATTAATACGGGCTTTATGCCCAATACATGTGTCACACTTCCGCATGTACCTTTTATTCACCATTATATGCATCGATATGACTTAAGTTCTGGCCAAGCTAGGTTGCACGGCTCCTGTGCTTACCGTCGTTCCCGATTGTTCGGCTAGGTGGTAAAGGGAGCACCTCTGCGATTATTCTTGCCGGGTTGACGGATGTGTACCTCAGGCTGGGTGAAGCCGAAAGCTAGCGTTCTTAAGGGAATACTCGGTCGGTGAACTAAAGATGATTTCTTACCTATTTATTTACCTGCCCCAGATGTTTTTACGCTCTTTTAGTAGTCCGGGACATGCACTTTAGGGCATGCCTCCCGAAGAAAGGAACCCCTAACGGAACTATTCTCCTGGAAGATGTTTCTTACTAACCATGTAATATAACATAACTAGTTGGGCACTTATGCGATAAAGCACTAATGACCCCTACGCTGGTCTACACGCATGCCCCGGTTTTTATAACTGCGAGGGTATTCAGACACACTCCGGACTATTGGGTCCAGAGGTTGAAGCGAAAAGGTCCGCTACGAAAAACGATCTACAATCCGGCTAGAAGGCATTCTACATGTCACCTTACATTTTATAGTCAACTTTTACCCAAGTCACTTGGGGGCTCTTATGTTTATTTGAGCCGTTTCATACTAAGGGTTTTTCTTCTTAGTCGTTGCAAAGTTAAAGCACGACAGAAGCACCTTTTTTTTTCTAAAAGTCAAATTTTCGGATTGGCACCGAACACTTGATCTTGTTCGGACGTCATGTTTTTACTGAAGTTTTTTGGTTTTCCAAGCTTTTGGCACTTTTAAACTATTTGTGTGTTTTCAGCACAAGTCTCGCAAAGGCAACGGACACCTTTAGAGATTCGGCAAAAACATTCTCGGATATTGCTATATATGCATCAGTTTCGAATTGTGTCTTCGGTCAATAGTTGGGTTGCCCGGCTCCCGCGCTTGCCTCCTACGTTCCGGTTTGTTCAGCTAGGTGTGCAAAGGGAGAACTACTGCGATTGTGCTTCCAACTCGCATGGTCAAGCACCTCAGTGGAGAAAGCCGAAAACTGACTGTCACAATAGGTGTAAACTGGTCAGCGATCCGATGACTATATTAAATGACGGGCCATTCATAAAATTGGCCGAAGTGTTTCCGGCTTGACCTCGACTGCCGCCGAACACTACCGGGGGCTATTAACTGGCCTCCCAAACTAAATCCTCGATATTTTTCTCTTACATTGGAGCTGAGGTTTCATGATCATGCTTAGCATGACAACCAAAGAAAGGAACCGATAGCGGTACTATTTTCTTTGGAAGACATTTCTTCTATTAAACAGTAATATAACATGTCTCTCCGCGTACCTTTGTTTATAAAACTGTATGGCCAGATTGCCTTGTTTGTTGTAAATCTTTGCCCTCATAAAGACTTTATAAAGTAGGACAAACACTCCTCGGCTATTGGCCGAGGAGGTGGTAGCTGATGGTCGGTCAACAAAGTTTTGTACAATATGGATTCGAGCATTAATGACGTAAAGTACTTGGATACATAGAGTCATTACACATAATTTGTGATTTTACTATGGATATCGATCCTTAGTTCGGCCTCCCGTACCCGCATTAAGGCTCGGGGGCTACTGGGCTTCGGGCTTATTATTTACAAATATTAAAGGGGCATATCGATCCCCTGATCTGGTATTGCCACCCGACCAGTGTCTCGGGGCTCTTGCATTGCACTGTTCTATCTGAAAATTTTAAGTGCAATACAGTTTCCGAGGAGATTTTGATCCTCGGGTTGGTCGGCCGCACCCAACCCGAGTCTCGAGGACTGAGCACGCCGCTTTTGTGTCCCGAAGTATTCTCGCCGAAGCTGGGACTTGATCCTCGGACCGATTTTGCAAATCAACTTTGAGTCTCGGCAGCTACGAGGATCAACGGTCTTATGTCATCCTTCATGGGCATCTCGGGTTTTAGACCGATACACACCTTGAGGGCTATCGCCATGTATCTCGGCAGAGAATAAATTGCATCAATAAAAAATATTGACAAAATCGACCCACATTCGGGGTGGTGCACCACCTCGGAAGCGATCGGCATAAAGCTCGGACGCTAGTGGCTGGCTCCATAGAGGGCATTTCCGGCATTAAGCTCAGCTAAACTCCTTCAAACTTCTTTGAACCAAGGTGATTTACGACACCTCGGATACAGTCCGGCATTGGAGCTCGGATACATAGTCCGGCGTTGGAGCTCGGATACATAGTCCGGCGGTAGAGCTGGGAAGCAGTCCAGCGTTGGTGCTCGGCTGCAAAAAATACCTCGAATGCAGTCCGGCATTGGAGCTCGGATGCAAGAGGACACTGCCTCCCGGGAACAACTTCAACCCCGAGGTATGGCATAAAAATAACAAGGCATTGATAAAGGCCGGAAACTTAATGGGGCTCCTCGGATACCCGACGTGTAAACTCTTCGGATGCACTACGGCGATCCTCAAGATCGAAGATTAGGAGATTTGTTGAACCAGTTTTCAAGACCGACGACCGAAGATGAAGAACAGTTCGGAAGAATTGAGGAGCGTCCCTAACTTAAAGACCGGTTCAGGGGGCTACTAACGGTGTCCTGGACTAGGGGGTACTCACCACGTCGTCTCTCGATCAGTTGGATTGGGCCGAGGACCCTGTGGCTGCATACTCATGGGCGATCGGGACAGCTGCCGCATACAAGGAAGATTCCACAAGACTTGTTGATCAAGACAAGGACTCCTCCCCCACCGGCGTATTCGGCTAGGACTCTTGTTATCCTAGGCCTCTGGTGCATTATATAAACCAGGGCCAGGCTAGTCGACATATATCCAATATACAACAATCATACCATAGGCTAGCCTCTTTGATCTCGTGGTAGATCCACTCTTGTAACACACATCTTCAATATTAATCAAGCAGGACGTAGGGTTTTACCTCCATCAAGAGGGCCCGAACCTGGGTAAAACATCGTGTCCCTTGTCTCCTGTTACCATCCGCCTAGACGCACAGTTCGGGACCCCCTACCCGAGATCCGCCGGTTTTGACACCGACAGGGGGGATATTACATCTAGGGGTTCCCAAGACTACGCCAAGCTCTACTTCATCAAGTACTACTACAACTCCAAGGATTTCCCGTCAAGTTGATGTGGATCCCAAAGAAGAAGAACTAGAGTATTCTTGAGGGTGACTCCGCCAACATACTTCACTCATATTCATTATGGAAAGGACTTGTGAAATCAAATTCCATATCTTGCACTAGTTCATAGAGTCACAAACCCTCTTGTTGGTAATACAAGGGACAAAGTAATATAATGCTTTCATGGACATCATCATTTGTGCAATTCACTCTATGTCTATGGATATTCTTTTATGTTCCTTGTGGGACTAACCCATGTAGGTATTGAAAGTGCAACACTCCAAGGGTTTGCTCCAAATGATCTACATCAACATTGAGCATCCATATCTTCACTATCTACATGAAGTCATCATCGACAAAACCTAAGGTTAGTTCATCCCTCTTAGAGGGAATATCACATCTAGGGGGAGCTTTGCTCTAAAAATTGAGCTAAAGCAACTCTAATGGTGTGAACACATCAATACTTTATGTAAAAGTGGTAACCCCACTTGTGCTTAAACGATGAGTATGACCTACGATCAAATGTTCTCGTGTGACTCCTCAGTCAATATACTCATATATAGATGACCTAGTCATCGCCAATTGCTTGATAGATGATAGAATTGTTTGTGCATGCTTCGACACATGTTTCATTTTGCTGTCATATTGTGGGAGCATGTTGGTTGCATAATTTCTCCATTCGAGGACATCCATTTGTAGTTTTGATTGTTTGGTTTTTATTGGCCAAATGGATGGACAAGAATGCTTAAGAACCTTCTCTAGCTATCTATGCCTTTTCTCTTCTCAAATTCTATTCATGCCACATCACAAAATTTGAACAAGTCTTTTTCGGACCCTCCGGGTGAGGAGCACTCAGAGTCACCAATCCGTCAAGGGCTGACTTCCAAAACCTTCTTGTGAATTTCGGTCAGACCAATACACTCATATTTGGTCCCATCGAAACCACTATATTGATCCAGGTTTTCACCTCGGTGCCATCGATTAGAATGATTTGGTCTCACCAAGTTGCAGCAACTGCAAGCAGTTTTGCATCTCGGTGCCACCAAGACGTTCCACTCGGGGCCACCGACAATGTATGGGTATATATACCGTGGCCCGTCATTTGGAAATTACTTCAAACACTCGAGCCAACACCCCCATTGCTGCCGCCCCTTGGTCTCCGGATCATCGCAGTCTCCACCTGTGCGCCGTCGTCCCAGGTCTCCGCCGCCATAAACGGAAATCCCCTCCGCCATTGCCGCCGTAGCGAGCCATCACTAAGCTAGGGTATGGTTCGAACCCTTTGTGAAAATTCCTTCACCTGATTCAACGCACAAAGTTTTTGCCTGTATTCTTGCCACGATTGAAAGCTTCCTATCCACACAAAAGTTCCTTCAAAATAGATTTGATACAAATTCTTAGGGTTAGGTTTCCGCCGAGCTCATCTCGGACCGACCGAAATGAAGTTTTCAGTCCCAGCGATTGGCCCTGGCCATTGGACTAAGTACAACTCGGTCTGACCGAAGCGTACTGATCGGTGAGACCGAAAGCAATTTCGAAACCCTAGCATCTCGGAGTCACCGAACTGCAGCTCGGTCTGACCGATACTGCGTGTTTAGACTCTGTTAAGTGCTGCGGTGTCACCGAGATTATCATATCGGTAACTCGAAAATGCTTTTTACAGAAAACTAAAATTAAGATTTTGTCTCAAATTTTGCAAAAACAAGCTGTTTTTTTGTGATGCTCATCCTCTCTACCCATATCCATCTATTCACAAGGTCAGTTTGTAGAGATGTCTGAAGCTAGTGACAGTTGATACGTCTCCAACGTATCTATAATTTTTTATTGTTCCATGTTGTTATATTATCTGTTTTGGATGTTTAATGGGCTTTATTATGCACTTTTATATTATTTTTGGGACTAACCTACTGACCAAAGGCCCAGTGCAAATTGCTGTTTTTTGCCTATTTCAGTGTTTTGCAGAAAAGGAATATCAAACGGAATCCAACCAGAATGAAACCTTCGGGAGAGTTATTTTTGGAACAAACGCAATCCAGGAGACTTGGTGTGTACGTCAAGGAAGCAACGAGGCGGCCACGAGGTAGGGAGGCGCGCCCAGGGGGGTAGGCACGCCCCCACCCTCATGGGCCCCTCGTGGCTCCACCGACCTACTTCTTTCGCCTATATATACTCATATACCCCGAAAACATCCGAGAGCACCACGAAACCCTATTTCCACCTTGGAACCTACATGCCGTGAGATCCCATCTTGGGGCCTTTTTCCGGTGCTCACGAGGGGGGAATCGATCATGGAGGGCTTCTACATCAACACAATAGCCTCTCCGATGATGTGTGAGTAGTTTACCATAGACCTTCGGGTCCATAGTTATTAGCTAGATGGCTTCTTCTATCTCTTTGGATCTCAATACAAAGTTCTCCTTGATTCTCTTAGAGATCTATTCGATGTAATTCTTTTGCGGTGTATGCATTGAGATCCGATGAATTGTGGGTTTATGATCAAGATTATCTATGAACAATATTTGGTTCTTCTCTGAATTATTATATGTATGATTTGATATCTTTGCAAGTCTCTTCGAATTATCAGTTTGGTTTGGCCTACTTGATCGATCTTTCTTGCAATGGGAGAAGTGCTTAGCTTTGGATTCAATCTTGTGGTGTCCTTTCCCAGTGACAGCAAGGGCAGCAAGGCACGTATTGTATTGTTGCCATCGAGGATAAAAAGATGGGGTTTATATCATATTGCTTGAATTTATCCCTCTACATCATGTCATCTTGCCTAATGCGTTACTCTGTTCTTATGAACTTAATACTCTAGATGCATGCTGGATAGCGGTCGATGTGTGGAGTAATAGTAGTAGATGCAGAATTGTTTCGATCTACTTGTCGCGGACGTGATGCTTATATACATGATCATGCCTAGATATACTCATAACTATGCACTTTTCTATTAGTTGCTCCACAGTAATGTTTTCACCCACCGTAGAATTTGCTATCTTGAGAGAAGCCACTAGTGAAACCTATGGCCCCTGTGTCTATCTTCCATCATATTAATCTCCCTTTAATTAGCTATTTCTGTCGCCGTTTATTTTGCAATCTTTACTTTCCAATCTATATCATAAAAATACCAAAAATATTTATCTTATTATCTCTATCAGGTCTCACTTTTGCAAGTGGCCGTGAAGGGAATGACAACCCCTTTATCGCGTTGGTTGCAAGGTTCTTATTTGTTTTTGCAGGTACGAGGGACTTGCATGAAGCCTCCTACTGGATTGATACCTTGGTTCTCAAAAACTGAGGAAAATACTTATGCTGCTTTGCTGCATCACCCTTTCCTCTTCAAGGGAAAACCAACGCATGCTCAAGAGGTAGCAAGAAGAATTTATGGCGCCGTTGCCGGGGAGGCTTACGCCAAGTCAAGTCAAGATTTGATCTCCCAGCAACTAGCCATCTCTGGCACCGTTGCCGGGGAGATCTATGCACAATTCAAGACATACCAAGTACCCATCACAAACCCGTATCCCTCGCATTACATTATTTGCCATTTGCCTCTCGGTTTCCTCTCCCCCACTTCACCTTTGCCGTTTTATTCGCCCTATTTTTCGTTCGCCTCTTTTTACTTGCTTCTTGTGTGCTTGTGTGTTGGATTGTTTGTCATGATGGCTCAAGACAATACTAAATTGTGTGATTTTTCCAATACCAACAACAATGATTTTCTTAGCACTCCGATTGCTCCTATTGCCGATCTTTGAATCTTGTGAAATTAATGCTTTGCTTTCTTTGAAGCTTCGTCATGAAAGATCAATTCTCTGGCCTTCCTAGTGAAGATGCCGCTACACATCTAAACAACTTTGTTGATTTGTGTGATATGCAAAATAAGAAAAACGTGGATAATGATATTGTTAAATTGAAGCTATTTCCGTTTTTGCTTAGAGATCGTGCTAAAACTTGGTTTTCGTCTTTGCCTAAAAATAGTATTGATTCATGGAATAAGTGCAAAGATGCTTTTATCTCTAAGTATTTTCCCTCTAAGATCATCTATCTTAGAAACGATAATATGAATTTTAAGCAACTTGATCATGATCATGTTGCACAAGCTTGGGAGAGGATGAAATTAATGATACATAATTGCCCTACTCATGGTTCGAATTTATGGATGATCATATAATTTTTTTATGCTGGATTGAATTTTGCTTCTAGAAATCTTTTAGATTCGGCCGCGGGAGGCACTTTTATGGAAATCACTTTAGGAGAAGCTACTAAACTCCTAGATAATATTATGGTTAATTATTCTCAATGGCACACAGAAAGATCTACTAGTAAAAAGGTTCATGCAATAGAAGAGATTAATGTTTTAAGTGGAAAGATGGATGAACTTATGAAATTGTTTGCTAATAAGAGTGTTTCTTCTGATCCTAATGATATGCCTTTGTCTGCTTTGATTGAGAATAATAATGAATCTATGGATGTGAATTTTGTTGGTAGGAACAATTTTGGTAACAACGCGTATAGAGGAAACTTTAATCCTAGGCCGTTTCCTAGTAATTCCTCTAACAATTACTGTAATTCCTACAACAACTCTTATGGAAATTTTAATAAGATGCCCTCTGATTTTGAGACTAGTGTTAAAGAATTTATGATTTTGCAAAAGAATTTCAATGCTTTGCTTGAAGAAAAATTGCCTAAGATTGATGAGTTGGCTAGGAACGTGGATAGAATTTCTCTTGATGTTGATTCTTTGAAACTTAGATTTACTCCACCTAAGCATGATATCAATGAGTCTCTCAAAGCCATGATAATTTCCATTGATGAGTGCAAATAAAGAACCGCTAGGGTGCGTGCAAAAAAAGATTGCTTTATGAAAGCGTGTTCTTCTAGTTATCATGATAATAACGATGAAGATCTAAAAGTGATTGATGTGTCTCCTATTAAATCTTTGTTTTGCAATATGAATCTTGATAATGATGGGACTAGAGATGAGTCAACTTTAGTTAAAAGTCGTCCCAATGATTCAGAGTTTTTAGATCTTGATGCAAAAATTGGTAAAAGAGGTCAAAACTTTACATAGCAATGAACCCACTATTTTGGATTTCAAGGAATTTAATTATGATAATTGTTCTTTGATATATTGTATTTCCTTGTTGCAATCCGTGTCAAATTCTCCTCATGCTTATGATCAAAATAAAGCTTTTACTAAACATATCGTTGATGCTTTAATGCAATCTTATGAAGAAAAGCTTGAATTAGAAGTCTCTATCCTAGAAAACTTTATGATGAGTGGGAACCTACTATTAAAATTAAGATTAAATATCACAAATGCTATGCTTTGTGTGATTTGGGTGCTAGTGTTTCCACGATTCCAAAAACTTTGTGTGATGTGTTAGGTTTCCGTGAATTTGATGATCGTTCTTTAAACTTGCATCTTGCGGATTCCACCATTAAGAAACCTATGGGAAGTATTAATGATGTTCTTATTGTTGCAAATAGGAATTATGTGCCCATAGATTTTATTGTTCTCGATATAGATTGCAATCCTACATGTCTTATTATTCTTGGTAGACCTTTCCTTAGAACGATTGGTGCAATTATTGATATGAAAGAAGG
Source organism: Aegilops bicornis (assembly GCA_021605145.1). Lineage (NCBI taxonomy): Eukaryota > Viridiplantae > Streptophyta > Magnoliopsida > Poales > Poaceae > Aegilops > Aegilops bicornis. The sequence continues at coordinate 489,842,287 of CM038671.1, read as the reverse complement.
GAATATTAGATTCCAATTTCCGTTAAGGAAAGGCATGGAAAACTTTCCTAGAAATAAAATTAAATCACCTTATGAATCTATTATGAGAGCCACTTATGGATTGCATACCAAAGATGACAATACCTAGATCTATTCTTGTTTTTATGCCTAGCTAGGTGCGTTAAACGACAGCGCTTGTTGGGAGGCAACCCAATTTTATTTTTGTTTCTTGCTTTTTGTTTCTGTTTAGTAATAAATAATTCATCTAGCTTCTGTTTAGATGTGGTTTTATGTTTCAAATAAGTGTTTGTGCCAAGTAGAACCTTTGTTAAGACTTGGGTGAAGTCTTTATGATCTTGCTGTAAAAAGCAGAAACTTTAGCGCTCACGAGATTAGCTTCCATTTTTTACTGGAGAGTAATTTTAGGTTGATTCTTTTTGAAGATGATTAATAGACAAATTCCTCACGTCCACCAGTTTATTTCAGAACTTTTGGAGTTACATAAGTATACGTTTGATACAGATTACTACAGATTGTTCTGTTTTTGACAGATTCTGTTTTTTGTGTGTTGTTTGCTTATTTTGATGAATCTATGGCTAGTATCGGGGGTTATGAACCATAGAGAAATTGGAATACAGTAGGTTTAACACCAATATAAATAAATAATGAGTTTATTATAGTACCTTAAAGTGGTGATTTGTTTTCTTATACTAACGGAGCTCATGATATTTTCTGTTGAGTTTTGTGTTGTGAAGTTTTCAAGTTTTTAGGTAAAGATTTGATGGATTACGGAATAAGGAGCGGCAAGAGCCTAAGCTTGGGGATTCCCAAGGCAACCAAAGGTAAAATTCAAGGACAACCAAAAGCCTAAGCTTGGGGATGCCCCGGAAGGCATCCCCTCTTTCGTCTTCGTCCATCTGTAACTTTACTTGAGGCTATATTTTTATTCACCACATGATATGTGTTTTGCTTGGAGCATCTTGTATGATTTGAGTCTTTGCTTTTTAGTTTACCATAATCATCTTTGCTGTACACACCCTTAGGATAGACGCCCATGAATTGGAATTATTAGAATACTCTATGTGCTTCACTTATATCTTTTGAGCTAGATAATTTTGCTCTAGTGCTTCACTTATATCTTTTTAGAAGACGGTGGTGGTTTTATTTTATATAAATTATTGATCTCTCATGCTTCACTTATATTATTTTGGGAGTCTTATAGAACAGCATGGTAATTTGCTTTGGCTATAAAATTAGTCCTAATATGATGAACATCCAAGATGGGTATAATAAAAACTATCATATAAAGTGCATCGAATACTATGAGAAGTTTGATTCTTTATGATTGTTTTGAGATATGAAGATGGTGATATTAGAGTCATGCTAGTTGAGTACTTGTGAATTTGAGAAATACTTGTTCTAAATTTTGTGATTCCCGTAGCATGCACGTATGGTGAACCGTTATGTGATGAAGTTGGAGTATGATTTATTTATTGATTGTCTTCCTTATGAGTGGCGGTCGAGGACGAGCCATGGTCTTTTCCTACCAATCTATCCCCCTAGGAGCATGTGCGTAGTACTTCGTTTAGATAACTAATAGATTTTTGCAATAAGTATGTGAGTACTTTATGACTAATGTTGAGTCCATGGATTATACGCACTCTCACCCTTCCACCATTGCTAGCCTCTCTAATATCAGCACCTTTCGCCGGTATCATACACCGACCATATACCTTCCTCAAAACAGCCACCATACCTACCTATTATGGCATTTCCGTAGCCATTCCGAGATATATTGCCATGCAACTTACCACCGTTCCGTTTGTTATGACACATTTCATCATTGTCATATTGCTTGCATGATCATGTAGTTGACATCGTATTTGTGGAAAAGCCACCTTTATAATTCTTTCATACATGTCACTGTTGATTCATTGCATATCCCGGTACACCACCGGAGGCATTCACATAGAGTCATATTTTGTTCTAAGTATTGAGTTGTAATTCTCGAGTTGTAAGTAAATAAAAGTGTGATAATCATCATTATTAGAGCATTGTCCCAAGTGAGGAAAGGATGATGGAGACTATGATTCCCCCACAAGTCGGGATGAGACTTCGGACGAAAAGGAAAAAAAAGAAAAGAAAAAAAGAGGCCATAAAAAAGGTTTTTTATTTGTGTGCCCCTGGTTCCTTAGTTCTACTCATTCATCCCCACTCTGTTAACTTTTGCTCACTTTTCCCCACTCCCTTGCCCAAAACCCTCGTAAATGGTTATAACGGACGTTGCCGTCGGGTCAATGCCTTTGACCGTTAGCTGACGAGTGGGGCCGCGTATAGGTGGGCGCATGCAAGACCGCGGTCATGGGGTAGCATGTGTCCATGGACATGCCTGAAACGTCCCATCATATAAAGAGGGCAACCACCTCCATCGCCCCTACCATTTTCCCCAAATCCCCTCGCTGTCCGATCATATTTGTCTGTCCTTAAATTTGCATGTGGTATATTTGTCTGTCGTGAATCTATGGTTAGTTAGAGCAACTCCAATGGGCCGACCTAAACGGACGGTGATTTCGTCCGCTTTTTTTCCATTTGGGTCGGCCAGGCGGACACGGACGTCCGCTTCCGCGTTTGGGTCGGCTCGTATGCCCAACGCTGGCCCGACCCATTTTGACGGCGCCGACAAAAAAACTGTGCATGCATATTTAAAATAAAAACAACTTAATTAAACATTAAAGCCGGCCAGGAAGGCCGGCGAGAGTCCACGCGTCCACATTAGCATTAAAAGAAATTAAAAACAACCTAACTACGAGGCGGCGCGCTGCCCAGCGCGCCCTAGGCGTCGTCGTCGTCGTCCTCGGGGTGGGTGAGGTCGATGAGCATCGACGCAGGGCCGACTCAGGGGAACGCCGTGTTCCAGGCGACGTCGATGTAGGCAGCGAGCAGCTGTTCCGGCAGGGGCAGTGCCGGCGCGGGGGGTTGTGCGGCTAATGAAGTTATGTACCTAGGGTAGGGTCATAGACTTGACCTAGACACCCTCCCTTAGGACATCACCCTAAAGCCAGAAACATTCGAGGGATATCATCATCCACTCGACCAGAAGCATTCCACTCGGAAGACTTGAAGTCACTCGACCGCAGCAATTATCACTCGACGACCAGAAGACCTAAAGCCACTCCATATAGCAACGGTCGGACGTTTACTCTGTAGACTTAATGGTTATTTATATCACTTTATTACTGGCGTTACCAGAAACGCCCCATCTTTTTGTACCTTAAACCCTGTGCAAGTGAGGGTTGGAGGGATCAGGCGTACTCTATATAAGCCACCCCTCCTCAGGGACAAGGGTTCGCATCCCCTGTAACTCAACACACATATAATCCAGTCGACCGCCTCCGGGCACCGAGACGTAGGGCTATTACTTCTACCGTGAAGGGCCTGAACTCGTAAATCTTGTGTGTACAACTTCACCATAGTTGAGATCTTGCCTCCTCATACCTACCCCCATTCTACTGTCAGTCTTAGTACCACGACCGTTGGCGCCCACCGTGGGGCAGGTGTCTTAGCGAATTTTTGGTGAAGTTGCGATTCTTTCGATTCCCATCATCATGGTTTCCGGTGGTCGATTGGCTGAGGGCCGCGAGATCCATCTCAGCGCGCTCGTCTTCATTGCCGACGACTCCGCCTGGCTTCAGGAAGCTCCCCTCGATGTCGAAGCACTCCCGGTCCGCGGGGCGACGCACTTTCGTGCGTGCGTTCGCGGCATCCTTCTCCGGCAGCCGTCGACCCAGTATCGGTCGGCTCCTGTGGTGTCCTCGCTAACAGCTGTTCGCCGACGCAAGCGATCCGGTCGGTTGCGGCTTCAGCAGTGGGTGAGACATGCGGCAGCCCGTCAGTCGGCCGCCCTGCAAGTCGCGGCAATCGAGCCTGACGAAACTCTCTATGACCTGTTCGACTGGCTCCGTCGAGACCGCATCTGAGTGCGATAGCAGTGATCCTGCAGCTGAAGTGTTGATGGTCAACGTACCATGTAGTCCTCCTGGCTTCCCCCGCGACAACGGCGGGGATGGTGGCGGTGATCCGTTGCGCGTTCACGAGGAATACCGCCCCGAGCCCCTTTCTTCGCAGTAGAGGGAAGAGCTTCACCGCTGCAATATGGATGCACTTCACACTCCCATTGTTGGAGAAACCCCTGAGGCCCGGGCCTTGGAGGAGGCGCTTTGGCCAACAGCTGGCCTTTTCACTTGGAGAACCTTGACATGCACTCGACGAGAGTGCTCGGCAGCGGATCCCTGAGTCCAGTCAACAACAGCTTTTTCCGCCTCAACCTCAGGTATACCGCACTCCGATTCAAAATCTCACAGCTGCAACCCGTATAGCAGAGTCAATTCAACCTTCCCAGCCGGAAGTTGGCAGAGGTTTAATGCAGATCCGGGCCTTACTCCGGGCAGCAGGAGAGCAGAACACAGCAGTGTCCCGGTAATGGAATAGGATTCATAGCAGATCTGTGATGGCAGATACAGTTCAGTCGGCCCACAGCCCAAGATCGCCCCCGCGACGTGAGGGACATGGGCACCGGCAAGATCAGTACAAAAACCATGAGCGGTTTGATCACGACTCGGCCACGATGACCGTCGTCGAGTGCCCACACCTCCTCCGAGGAGTGGATCATATGTGCCTCGGCAATATGATGACAGACGCCCTCACGGTGGCAAGTGAAGAGTGCCAGTCGACCCAAGGGATCCAGGCTTTGATGTGAGATCTATTCTCGTAAAGGTCTAGTCGACAGGAACAGAGCACACAGAGAGGGCCTTGATAGAGATCACCCGACTGGCAGTAGAGTGCATGTTTCAGGTCCGGAGTGTTTCAGCAGAGCCATCAGGGCCGCAATGATTCCTCCCAACTTCAGCTTGGCGACTAGATTCAGCAAGTTTACTGCTGAGTCCAAGCCTGACACTTGGCTTGAGGATTACCGAGTGGCTGTACAGATTGGTTGTGGCAATGATGAAGTGGCCATGAAGCACCTTCCTCTGACGTTGGAAGGCTCGGCCAGGGCATGGTTGACTCAGTTAGCACCTGGCAGTATATTCAATTGGGAGGAACTCGCCCGAGTGTTTGTTAGAACTTTTGAGGGTACTTGCAAATGACCAGCAGGGTTGACAGAATTGCAGCATTGCATGCAAAAACCGAGTGAAACTCTGAGATATTACATTCATAGGTGGACCACTATGCACCACACAGTGGAAAATGTGTCCGAGCATCAAGCAGTTTGTGCCTTCAAGGAAGGCGTTAAGTATCGAGAGCTAGTCCTGAAATTCGGTCGGACAGGATATATGTCCCTGACTCGGATGATGGAGATAGCCACTTGGTACGCTAACAGAGAAGAAGAGGATTGGCTCCGCAACGGAAAGAGCAAACCAGCCGGTTAGGACACCGTTGTAGGCACTTCCAATCGGAAGCAGAAGCGTAAGGCCGATCCAGCTGCTCCTGGTGAAGCTTTAGTCGTGGCTCAAGGAAAGTTCAAAGGGAAGACCAAAGGGCCCTGGACCCCCAAGAAAGTGAAAGATCAAGCCGGAAATGATGTGTTGGATTTACCATGCCACATTCACACCAAGAAGGATGAAGAAGGTAATCTGATTTATCCTAAACATACCACTCGACAGTGTTGAGTTCTGATCCAGCAGTTCCGAGAAAAGCATCCCAGTGAGAAGGAAAAGGAGTTGGACAAGGATGAGGATAAGGAAGAAGATGATGATGGTTTTCCCAACGTCAATTCCACTTTGATGATTTTTGCTGATGTTGAGAGCAAAAGTCGATTGAAAGTTATCAACAGAGAAGTGAACATGGTTGCTCCGGCAACACCCAGTTATCTGAAGTGGTCTCAGACTGCCATCACGTTCGACCAGTCTGATCACCCAGCATGTATAGCCACCCCTGGGAGGCAAGCGCTGGTGGTCGACCCAGTTGTTGAAGGCACTCGACTGACCAAAGTGCTAATGGATGGTGGTAGCGGCCTGAATATCCTTTATGTTGAAACCTTAAAGGGGATGGGCATTCCGATGTCCAAACTTAGCGAAAGCAATATGAGTTTCCATGGCGTTATCCCTGGAAAGAAAGCCGAATCACTCGGCCCGATCACCCTTGACGTGGTTTTCGGTGATTCCAAGAATTACCGTAAGGAAAAGTTGACATTTGAAGTAGTGGATTTCCAGAGTGCTTATCATGCTATTCTGGGTAGGCCTACTTATGCACGTTTTATGGCTCGACCATGTTACGTGTACCTCAAACTGAAGATGCCTTGTCCCAGAGGAATGATCACAATCACTGGCAATTGGCAGAAGGCAGAAGAGTGCTTCCAGAAGGGCTCAAAAATCGCCGATGCACAAATGGCAGCAGTTGAAATGCAAGAGTATCAGAAAAATGCAGATCCGAGTGATTTATTGCAAGCCAAGAAGCCTGCCACAGATTCTGCATTTCAGTCGTCCGGTGAAACAAAGCCGGTTCATATTCACCCGACCGATCCTAATGCTGCTCCTACTCATATCTCGACATCACTCGACAGCAAATAAGAAGAAGCGCTCATCCAGTTCCTCCGTGAGAACTGGGACATCTTCGCATGGAAACCTTCTGACATGCCGGGTGTACCCAGGGGACTGGCTGAGCACCGTTTGTGAGTCGACCCAAAAGTGAAAACAATCAAGGAACATCTTCGACGACAATTGGCGATGAAGTGGCTTGGCTCCTGGCAGCTGAGTTCATCCGAGAGATTTACCACTCTGAGTGGCTCGCCAATGTTGTCATGGTCCCCAAGAAGGACGACTCACTTCGTATGTGCATTGACTTCAAGCATATCAATCGGGCCTGCCCGAAAGATCATTTCCCTCTCCCCCGTATCGACCAAATCGTCGACTCAACTACGGGGTGTGAGCGTTTGTCTTTTCTAGACGCTTATCCCGGGTATCATCAGATCCGACTGTATGGACCCGATGAGATAAAAACAGCGTTCATCACTCCATTCGGGTGCTTTTGTTATGTCACTATGCCATTCGGTCTCAACAACGCCGGTGCCACATTTATGAGGATGATCCAGAAGTGCGTGCTCACTCAAATCAGTCAGAATGTGGAAGCGTATATGGATGACATTGTGGTCAAGTCACGTAAAGGTTCCGACCTGCTGACTGACCTCGCTGAAACCTTTGCCCACCTGAGAAGGTATGATATCAAGCTTAATCCGTCGAAATGCACATTCGGAGTTCCAGGAGGAAAGTTACTCGGCTTTCTCGTCTCCGAATGAGGGATCGACGCGAACCCAAAGAAAGTTGGAGCCATACTCCGAATGAAATGCCCTGTGTGTGTGCATGAGTTTCAAAACTTTACTGGTTGCTTGGCCGCCTTGAGTCGATTCATCTCTCGCCTCGGTGAAAAGGCTTACCTCTTTGCCGCCCCAATCAGCAAAGATCCTTTACTGCTTTATATTGCAGCCACTGGACAAGTTGTCAGTAAAGTGCTCACGGCCGAGAGGGAAGAAGAAGGAAAAACCTATAAAGTTCAGCGCCCAGTGTACTATATTTCTGAAGTCTTGACTCCATCCAAGCAAAGATATCCACATTATCAGAGGCTTGTCTATGGGATTTACATGACCACGAAGAAGGTTGCACACTATTTTTCTGATCATTCCATTACAGTCGTCAGTGACGCACCATTGTCAGAAATTCTGAACAACAGAGATGCAACTGGTCGAGTGGAAAAGTGGGCGATTGGACTTCTTCCACTGGATATCAAGTTTGAGGCAAAGAAAGCTATCAAGTCCCAAGCAATAGCAGATTTCCTCACCGAGTGGGTTGAGCAGCAACAACCGACTCAGATTGATTCGAAGCCCTGGACCATGTTCTTTGACGGATCTAAGATGTTGAATGGTTTTGGTGCTGGGGTGGTATTGGTATCCCCCCGAGGAGACAGACTCAGCTATGTCTTCAGATTCATTCTGATTCCTTCAACAACGAAGCTGAATATGAAGCACTTCTGTACGGGTCGCGTATGGCCATTTCACTCGGCGTCCGTCGCCTAATAGTCTATGGTGACTCAGATTTGGTGGTTAATCAAGTGATGAAGGAGTGGGACGCCAGGAGCCCGGCTATGACTGGCTACTGTCATGCAGTGAGAAAGTTAGAAAAGAAGTTTGAGGGGTTAGAGCTCCATCATATCCCCCGACTGAAAAATCAAGCAGCTGATGATTTGGCAAAGATAGGTTCCAAGCGTGAGCCTATTCCCAGTAATGTGTTCTTGGAGCATCTTCACACACCATCTGTCCAAGAGGATCCCTTCACGGAGGAGCCCCCAAAACCTAAGAGCCCTACTGATCCGACTGAAGTCGAGGTCCCAGCCGTGGTCGACTTGGTTATGGAGGTTTTGGTCGTCATTCCCGATTGGACAGTGCCATACATTGCATATATTCTCAGGAAAGAGCTCCCAGAGGATGAAGAAGAGGCCCATTAGATTGTCCGTCGATCTAAAGCTTTCACAGTAATGGGTGGACAGCTTTACAGAGAAAGTGTTACCAGAGTTTCTCAGAAGTGCATAACACCAGAAGAAGGTCGAGTGATCCTCAACGATATCCACTCGGGGACCTGTGGTCACCATGCGTCCTCTCGGACCATTGTGGCCAAAGCATACCGAGCGGGATTTTATTGGCCGCGAGCAAATGAAATGGCAAAAGACATAGTCGACAAATGTGAAGGTTGCCAGTTCTACTCCAACATGTCTCACAAGCCTGCATCAGCCTTGAAGACCATTCCACTCGTCTGGCCCTTTGCTGTTTGGGGATTAGATATGGTTGGACCTCTGAGGACTGGCAGAAGTGGCTTCAGCCATGTGCTCGTAGCAGTCGACAAGTTCACCAAATGGATTGAAGCCAAGCCTATCAAGAATCTCGAAGCAAGTACTGCCGTCAGCTTCATCAGAGAGTTAACATTTAGATATGGTGTCCCGCACAACATCATCATAGATAATGGGTCGAACTTTGATTCTGATGAGTTTAGAGCCTTTTGCGCTTCCCAGGGCACTCGGGTGGACTATGCTTCAGTCGCCCATCCCCACTCGAATGGACAAGCCGAAAGAGCAAACATATTGATTCTCAAAGGACTGAAACCCCGATTGATGCGTGACCTCAAGCATGCAGCAGACGCCTGGGTCGATGAACTTCCATCAGTCCTTTGGGGATTGAGGACGACTCCTAACCGGTCGACTGGTCGAACTCCATTCTTCCTAGTCTATGGGGCTGAGGCTGTCCTTCCGAGTGACTTGCTTCACAATGCACCCCGAGTCGAGCTTTTCTTAGAAGATGAAGCAGAACAGGCTCAACAAGATGCAGTTGATCTCCTAGAAGAGGAAAGAGAGATGGCCTTAATCCGGTCGGCCATTTATCAGCAAGACCTGCATCGGTTCCATGCCAGAAACATGAGGGGTCGAGCATTTCAAGAGGGAGACTTGGTCCTTCGAGTGGATCAGCAGAAACCTCATCAGCTTGCTCCTGCTTGGGAAGGACCCTTCATCATCACCAAAGTGCTCCGCAACGGAGCATATCACCTCTACAATGTCGAGCACAATAAAGAAGAGCCACACGCTTGGAATGCGGAGCTGCTCCGCCCCTTTTATACTTAAGCATTCAGACTATTGAGATGTAATAAGAAATACCTTCTAGTTTGATTATCAAAGACACAGTTTTACAGTCGCCTAAATGATTGTTGTTTTTTTCTCATGTGTCCTAAATCCCCCAATGGGTGCCTTAGCTTAGCTGCAAATCCGTGTCGCCTAAGTTCCAACAAAAAAGAAAATCCTGCCGAGTGATGAGCAAGCCTCTCACTCGGAGGCTTAGCTGCGAATCCATTTTGCCTAAGTTTGAAAAATCCTACCGAGTGGTGAGCAATCCTCCCACTCGGGCGCTTAGCTGCAGTCCAGTACTCGCCTAAGTTTGAAAAATCCTACCGAGTGGTGAGCAATCCTCCCACTTGGGGGCTTAGGTGCAGTCCAGTACTCGCCTAAGTTTGAAAAATCCTACCAAGTGGTGAGCAACCCTCCCACTCGGGGGCTTAGCTGCAGTCCAGTACTCACCTAAGTTTAAAAAATCCTACCGAGTGGTGAGCAATCCTCCCACTCGGGGGCTTAGCTGCAGTCCAGTACTCGCCTAAGTTTGAAAAATCCTACCGAGTGGTGAGCAACCCTCCCACTCGGGGGCTTAGTTGCAGTCTGGTGCTCGCCTATGTTTAAAAAATCCTACCGAGTGGTGAGCAATCCTCCCACTCGGGGGCTTAGCTGCAGTCCAGTACTCGCCTAAGTTTAAAAAATCCTACCAAGTGGTGAGCAACCCTCTCACTGGGGGGCTTAGCTGCAGTCCGGTACTCGCCTAAGTTTGAAAAATCCTACCGAGTGGTGAGCAACCCTCTCACTCGGGGGCTTAGCTGCAATACAGTACTCTCCTAAGTTTGAAAAATCCTACCGAGTGGTGTGCAACCCTCCCACTCGGAGGCTTAGCTGCAGTCCAATACTCGCCTAAGTTTGAAAAATCCTACCGAGTGGTGAGCAACCCTCTCACTCGGAGGCTTAGCTGCAGTCCAGTACCCGCCTAAGTTTGAAAAATCCAACCGAGTGGTGAGCAACCCTCCCACTCGGGGGCTTAGCTGCAGTCCGGTACTCGCCTAAGTATAAAACACGTTCCAAGTGAGAACCAATCTTCTTGCTTGAGGACTTGGCCACATGCTCCATCCTGATCCGCAAGGACGACGAGGTGTAGGTCGACTACGACCTTCTCCTCAGAGTTGCGCCACAAGTACAATGTGCGCTCCATCCTGATCCACAAGGACGATGAGGTGCAGGTTGACTGCGGCTTTCTCCTCAGAGCTGCGCCATAAGTACAATGTGCGCTCCATCCTGATCCGCAAGGACGATGAGGTGCAGGTCGACTGCGGTTTTCTCCTCAGAGTTGCGCCATAAGTACAATGTGCGCTCCATCCTGATCCGCAAGGACGACGAGGTGCAGGTCGACTGTGACCTTCTCCTCAGAGCTGCATCACAAGTACAAAGACTATTCTGAGTGAAGAACAAGTTCCACTCGAAGACAAACACAAGCATATTCAGAGATAAACCAAGTTCAGATAAAATCGTAAGGTTCCAGACCACGGATTAAAGTACTCGGGCATCAAGCCCGAAGGAGTTTTACTGTTAAAAAATCACTCGGCATTCCGAGGCAAATTTAAGGTGAGGGATAAAGTTTGTTCACTCCGTAGGAGGTGGGCTAGCAGGCTCGACGAACTCGTCCAGGTCGATTCCGTCACCAATCCGAGTGGCGTCAGCGATGAAGGTTTCCATGAAGGATTGGAAGTCGTGCCTTTTGGTGTTGGCAACCTTGATTGCTGCTAGCTTCTCTTCTCGTGCTTCCTTGCAGTGGACACGAACCAGAGACAGAGCCACATCAGCGCCGCACCGAGCAGAAGATTTCTTCCATCCTTGCAGTCGACCAGAAACCTTATTAAGTCGAGCCATCAGAGACTCGAGGTCGTTTTGGAGCGTCTCCCTTGGCCAGAATGTGGTGTCGATCCACGACATCGCGACTTTTAGTCGGGCTAGATAGTCGACAACACCAGGGACACAGGATTCCAGTTGGAGCACGTTCATAGCAGCTTCGTCTTTTACAAGAGAGAGGATGGGGTCCAAGCTTGTCTCAACTCACCCAGTTTCTTCCTCGAAGTTCTGGCAAAATTCTGCACACACAATACAATGATGAGTCAATGGTTATATATCGAGTCGACAGCAACAAGTCAGTCGGACAAAGGAAAGCACCTTCAAGCATGATGAACAACTTCTTGGCACGCCCTCCCAGATAGTTCTCCAGGTCGTCCCGCTTGCGAGCAATGCCTTCCATCTTTTCGGTCAGGTTATTCTTGCCTTCTTCAGACAACTCGCCTCCTTGTTGGCTTCATCAAGGGAAGTTTTCAGCTTGGCATTCTCTTCCTCCAGCTTGCCGACTGAAGCCAGCTTCTGGTCAGTGAGTGCAGTTTTCTCGTCGGCTACTTTACCTTGGCGGTACGCAAGGTCGAGATCCTTCTTGGCGAGCTTGGTACATTGTTTACGAAAGAAATAACACTTTCGGTTGAAAAAAGCAAATAACACCCGGTTCAAAGCGAGAAGTCGACAAATTTTTCATACTAGCAGCTTCATCCTTGGCCTTCTGCAAGTTCGTCTTGGCTAGCTCCAGATCGAGATTGAGCTGAATCTGCTTCTGCTCCAGGTCAGCAAAACGAGCTCCAAGTTCACATGATTTACGTAATCAAAGGGCGATCGATTCGGCAGATGAAAGGATTGGTTACTTCAGCATAATAGAGTGATAAATTCAACAGGTTCTAAGACTACTGCCGAATCAAACATCCAGCAGTAGTCCCAGGGACTACACCCAGTGGGTGCACTTAGCGTGCCCCCACTAGTCCAGTTTCCACTTGACATGGTCTGTCCAGGCTGAGAGTAAAAAAGGTGATTCTCAGACCACAGTCGACTGCCCGCAGTCAACTATGGTCTCGGGGACTACACCCAGTGGGTGCACTTAGTGTGCTCCCACTAGCTCAGGTTCCACTCAACACGGTCCGTCCAGGCCGAGTGAGAAAATTCCGACTCTCAGACCACAGTCGACCGCCCGAAGTCAACTATGTTCTCGGGGACTACACCCAGTGGGTGCACTTAGCGTGCCCCCACTGGTTCAAAGATTCAATCGACATAACTTAGTCGACTCAAGACAGAAATCTACTCAACGGCATGTCAAAACACCCAGTGGGTGTACCAATGCAAAACGCAGACTGATGGAAAGATCCTTCAAAGAAAGCTTTCAGGTAGCATATCCTAACAGAACAAGCGACAAGCTAAAGAGTCAGTCGGTAATCTGCTAACCTGGACGTTGCTCTGGAGAGCTGAGCTGGCGTCATAAGCAGCTTGGCTGGCCTCCCGGACCATCTTCATCTTCTCCATCATAATACCCGCCTGACGTATAGCCTCCTTGGCAGCACCCACCTGGTCCTCTAGGACGTGATGTGCAACAAAAAGTGAAGGTGGATTGGCTGGAGTCTGTGCGGTTGACGCTGAAGGCTGAGCACTCAACAGTGGTATGGCGAAGGTGACAGAAGTCCGATTGGCATCGCCGGCCTCCTGGATTACCGGTTCCATCACCAGCGTCGACTGAGGCATCTTACCAGTTGACGTCTTCCTGTTTCTCCTTCCCAAGGGCCTCAGCAGCACATCCTCGTCGCCATCTGGAAGATCAATGACATTGGGAGGAGCTGCAAAAAGATCAGTCGCCAGAATTCAGTCGACTGCAGTTCAATCGACAAAACAAATACAAGATTATGAAGGTCATACCTAGGTTAGAAGTAACCACATCTTCCATGTCCTCGTCCTCGTTTTTGTAAGCATAAGTCCTAGAGGTAGCGGCACTGCTGGTTTCAAGATTCATTCGGTCAAACCAAGAAAAGAATAGACATCACAGAACCTCGGGTAAAAAATGAAGACAAAACACTCATGCAGAAGCAACGGGGATATCGATTTTGATTTTGGGCAGGGTCTTCCGAGACTTCGATGCTACAACTTTGGACTGCTTCAGGGCCTTCTCAGTCGGTGCTGGAGAAGACGTCCGAGGGCGCTTCGAGGTCTGTCCAGTTGACGCAGTCGCTTTGCCACGGACACTCGTCGGGTCATGAGAGTGCTTGGACCGCCTTTCGGTGCAAGGAGGTGAGTCGACTTCCTCGCCGTCTCTAGATTCATCGCTTTCGTCGTCTTCGCCTCCATCAGAATGCCACTCGCCGCTCTCACCTCCGCTCGCCTCCCCTTCCGGGTCCTGCCCCTGCTCTCCGTTGGGCATCGAGTACATCTCAGTGAGGGTTCGAAAGACAACAAGTGGAACAAATGTCAGTCGACTAGCAAAAAAGCAATTACATGATGAATTAAGAAAACACTTGGAAGTTTAGAGCTGGACCTTGTCTGGTTCATATGAGTTGTCGAGTGGAGGGATTCTCCTGGACGCCCTGGGGTTATCCTTGTTGCCAGTGATGCCTCTCAACCACTGCTCCACCGTATCCTCGTCGACTTCCTCTGGGTGGATCCGAGTGGTATCATCGATGCCCGAATACATCCACATCGGATGGTCGCGAGCTTGAAGCGGCATAATGCGTCGTCTAAGGAAGACCTCCAGCAGATCCATGCCGGTCACGCCATCACGAACGAGCTGGACTACTCGCTCGACCAGCACCTTCACCTCCGCTTTCTCCACCGGAGTCACTTTCAAGGCAGAGGGCTTCTCGACTCGAGCCATGGAAAAGGGGGGAAGCCCAATCGACTGGCATGGAGTCGGCTGGTCTTTGCAGTCAGCTTCATCAGAGAGAATCATGGTTGGGAACGTACTCTTACCTCTCATTTGGACCCCAAGACCCCCACACATCTGGATCACATGTGTCCTCTCATCACTCGGATTAGCCTTTTTGACCGACTGAGAACGACAAGTGAAAATGTGTTTGAAGAGACCCCAGTGTGGTCGACAACCCAGGAAATTCTCGCACATGGACATGAACCCAGCAAGTTACACAATGGTGTTGGGGGAAAAGTGATGAAGTTGTGCTCCAAAGAAGTTCAAGAAACCTCGGAAGAAAGGTGGGGAGGCAAAGAAAAACCACGGTCGACATGGGTGGCGAGGAGGACATACTCACCCTCCTGCGGCCGTGGCTCGGTCTCGTCCTCTGGGAGCCGCCCTGATCCGTGGGGGATCAGTCCCCCCTCAACCAAATCATCGATGTCATCTTGCTGGATCATCGACCGAATCCAATCACCCTGGATCCAGCCACGCGGTAGGCCAGATCTCGACGAAGATCCGCCCCAGTTGGTCTTCTTCCCCTTCGCCTTCGCCGTCGCCTTCTTCACGCACTCCAAGGCCACCGTCTTCTCTTTCCCCATTGCAGCGGACAGAGCACGAGCGAGCCGGGGCACCGAGAGCAGAAGCGGATACGGTGGAGAAACAGAGGAGAAAGGGGGAGAATGAGGCGCACTATGCAGAAAACCCCAGCCGCGTCACCTTATATGAGGTCTTCTCCCGAGTGGCTGATTTGTGGGTCCAAGCAATCCCGTCAAATCCCGCAACTGTCGCGTGCGCGGTACATGGTGAAAAAGGTGGCGCGGGGATCGAGGCGCCCCTACCTAACCTTCTTCGATTACTGCGGCCTCCTCCGCCCCGCGCGCTTCCCAAAATTCGAATCCCGCAAGATCCGCAAGCAGCAGAGAAACCTGTCAGCCGGAAGATTTTTTCCATATCAACACTTGGAGCTTTTCAGTAACAGTTCACTCGACAAACTAAGAATGGATCAGGGCGACTAAAAAAGAAGTTGAAGTCATCATGATTGTTCATTTAATCCCAGTAAGACGCTTTCGAAGCGCGAGAATTGAGTCGGAGGTATTCTCAACTACTTCTCCACTCGAACACTGAACTATTCGGGGGCTAATGATGAAGCTATGTACCTAGGGTAGGGTCATAGGCCTGACCTAGACACCCTCCCCTAGGACATCACCCTAAAGCCAGAAACATTCGAGGGATATGATAATCCACTAGACCATAAGCATTCCACTCGGAAGACTCAAAGTCACTTGACTGCAACAATTATCACTCGACGACCAGAAGACCTAAAGCCACTCAGTATAGCAACTGTCGGACGTTTACTCTGTAGACTTAATGGTCAGTTATGTCACTTTATTACCGACATTACCAGAAATGCCCCATCTTTATGTAACTTAAACCCTGTGCAACTGAGGGCCGGAGTGGTCAGGCGTACTCTATATATGCCACCCCCATCCTCGGGGACAAGGGTTCGCATCCCCTGTAACTCAACACACATAGCCTCCGGGTACCGAGATGTAGGGCTATTACTTCCACCGTGAATGGCCTGAACTCGTAAATCTTGTGTGTACAACTTCACCATAGCTAAGATCTTGCCTCCTCATACCTACCCCCATTCTACTCTCAGTCTTAGTACCACGACAGCGGCAGCCTGTGCAGCCGCGGCTTGGCGCGCCTCCTCCTCAGCCTCGCAGGCCTCCTCCTCGAGGTCGCGCTCGAGCATCTCCTCGTACTCACCGTGACAGTGCTCCTCGGTGAGCCGTCGCTGGCGCCACTTCTCGAGGTACGCCGCCTCCTGCTCCGGGGTCGCCCCCATCCAAACCGGTGGCGCGGACACCCACTCGCGCACCACTCCCGTCCAGGAGAAGCGCGCGATGGGCTTCGGCTCCGGCTGCGGCTCCGGGTCGGCCTTGACGAGCCGTCGGGGAGGGGACGGCGGGGCCACCGGCGGCACGACGCAATCGCCGTCCGCGGAGAGGGCAAGGGCCTGCGCCATGGCCGCCTCGTAGCGAGCCTCCTCTTCCACCACCGCCTCCACCCTGCGCCACTCGTCCTCCTCGCTCTCGCGGTAGACCGCCACAAGGGCCGCCTGGTAGGCGGCCTCTGCCTCATGGTCTTCCTCCGGGACGACGAGCGGGGGTGGCGGCACGCTCTGGTCGAACTCCCGCACGCCGCGTCACCTCGCCTCCTCGTGCTCGAAGGTGAACCACCTCGCCCAGTTAGGCAAGTCAGTGGCGTAGGTGCCGTCGCGGCGCTACTTTGGTGTCAGCATTGCCCGCCGGCACCGCACCTCCTCCGCGTGCGCCCTAGTCGACCGCGGCGCGCCGCTGGGATCCTCTGCAGATCCGGATGCGATCATGCGCGAGGTGGCGTTGAAGATGCGTCGAGAGGAACCGCAGTCTTTGCCGGTGCCACCCGCTGGTGCAGCGCACGCTCACTCGCACCCTCTGCCGGTGAGCCGGCGCCGGCGGTGGCGGTACAAACCCAGAGAGGAAAGGGACGGCGGTGGCCTTGCCCTTGGACTTGCTGCTGCCGGCGCCGGAGAAGAGCCCCATTTGGCTAGGGTTGTCTAGGGTTTTTGCTAGGTGAGGGAGTCCTGGATTAGGGGGTGTCCGGATGTCCGGACTATGACCATTGGACGAACTCCTGGACTATGAAGATACAAGATTGAAGACTTCGTCCCGTGTCCGGATGGAACTTTCCTTGGCGTGGAAGGAAAGCTTGGCGATACAGATATGTAGATCTCCTACCATTGTAACCGACTCTGTGTAACCCTAACCCTATTCGGTGCCTATATAAACCGGAGGGTTTTAGTCCGTAGGACGGACAACAATCATACCATAGGCTAGCTTCTAGGGTTTAGCCTCTCTGATCTTGTGGTAGATCTACTCTTGTACTACCCATATCATCAATATTAATCAAGCAGGAGTAGGGTTTTACCTCCATTGAGAGGGCCGAACAGGGTAAAAACATCGTGTCCCTTGTCTCCTGTTACCATCCGCCTAGACGCATAGTTCGGGACCCCCTACCCGAGATCCACCGGTTTTGACACCGACATTGGTGCTTTCATTGAGAGTTCCTCTGTGTCATCGCCGTCAGGAAGGATGCTTCATCCCGTCTTTAAAGATGGCACTGTTGCTAAAGAAGCTTTGGCTGTCGGCCAAACTCTCCGGCTAGGCGGTTTTCTTATGACCGCCTGTTCGGCCGCCACGCCGACGATGACTTCTCGGGTCATCGAAAGCAATATTCACATTAATTCGGAGCTCGCCGAGCAGTTAGATCCGATGGAGCTCTCTTCCTTAAACGAGCTCTTGGATCGCATCGCCGCCCTGGGAGTCGGTACAGACTATGATCAGATTGGGCCTAAACCCGATCTAAGAGAGATTAACTCTCCCGGGTTACCCACCACGTTCTTGTGGTGGAGGAACAATCTGGTGACCCTTCTTCTATCTTAAGGACTAGCTACGTCGGATTCCCAATCCCTCCATGCGGATTACATGAAGGAGAGGGCGTCACTCAAGCCACGAACCTAAAGTCAAGCGGCGGGCTAGATTCATTAGACAACATCCAAGAATCCAAGCTTCCAAGTTCGAAGCTCCTTGGCCTATAAGTCTCAGATTGGGCGTGGTTCCGGATTTAATTCCACCGCCCACCCAAACATAAGCGACCTATCTCAAATTCGGCAAGAGCCCGCATGAAACAATACACCATTCTTGGGCAGATTCCTCCTGGTTATGGGCGGGATAAAGGACTGCCGCGAGGAGGACGCAATCTCATTCTTCTGCAATAATTGCATGGACAACGGGATCCTCAATGCTATAAGTCGCCGTGACATTACACGCTTTGCCGACTTGGCATCCATAGTACGAAAGTACTGTGCGATGGAAAGCGCATGGAAAACCGAATCAAGATTTTGGGACAATCCGACCTTGAATACAACCCCAGTCCGAAATAAAAGGGTGCATCATCGCCAGACACCTGGGTTAAATACCAAAAAGCAAAAACCCTCTATAGGGCATGGAACCGTACTGGAGGGATGGCTCAATGGACCCTGTAAAATTCATAGTACAGAGGGCGCCACTCCAACTCATAGCCTTAGAGCATGTTGGATACTACGGCAGGTGGCCAAAAGTGGCGAAGAGCTTCTAGCTCTAGAGCACCAACCCAGGATACCGATGCAGTATTAACAGTCTTCGAGACTTTCGCATCAAATAATATGCGGAAACAAACACTCCGTAGCCTCGCCGAAGTCTACCAAGTAGCAACAATAAACCTATGGAGTGACACAGCTATTACCTTTAAAGCCAGTGACGAACCTAAATTCCGAACAGCCCGAGCACCAGCCGCATTGGTCCTCAGTCCGATAGTGGACGACTTTCGTCTTACCAAGGTACTCATGGACGGTGGCAGCGGATTGAACCTCATTTACTGAGGAAACCCTCCGAAAAATGGAGATAGACTGGAGCCGCATTGAGCGAAGCGGCACAACCTTTAGAGGAATAATCCCGATCGGGAAGCGCTGTCTGGGGAAAATCCTGCTGTATGTGGTGTTCGGCTGCTTTGGATAATTCTTGGTCCGAGGAGGTCACGTTCCAAGTGGCCCGTTCGATGCGGATACCACGCTCTATTAGGGCGAGAGGCATTCACGATTTTCCAAGCTATACCCCATTATGGGTACATGAAGCTTAAGATGCGGGCCCAGCGGAATCATCACTCTTGCTAGTGACCGGACATAGCACTCCGGCGAAAAATAAGACAGCCGCCTTGGCCCTTGAGGCACTATCCAAAGCCCTAGCGGCGAGGAACTTCTGCGCTGCGCTCCACGGTGAATAGGGACGATGTGATACTCGATAAGAGATCCAAATCCACTTCCTTCAAACCAGCGGACGAAATAGTCAAATTCCAAGTCCATCCAACGGACCCTACAAAACGGCCTCCATCGGGGCACAATTAAATCCTGATGTAGGCGCCGCACTAAGAGAATTCCTATGTGAAAATTGGGACATTTTGCTGGCACCCTTGAGACATGCCGGGAATCCCACGCCGGGTGGCGAGCACAGCCTAAACATCCTAAAAGGATTCAAGCCAGTCAAACAGGCTCTTCGGTGTTTCTCCGAACCCAAGAGACAGGCCATGGGAGAGGAGCTAGCCAAACTAGTGGAGGCCGGATTCATCAGAGATATAAAACATTCGGACTGGCTAGCAAACCTGGTGATGGTACCAAAGAAGGACAAATCCTGGCGCCTGTGCATCGATTTCAAGGACCTCAACAAGGCTTGCCCAAAGGATCCCTTCCCCCTCCTCCGCATTGTCAAATCATCGACGCTACCGCAGGACACGATTCACTATGTTTCCTCGACGCATACTCCGGCTACCACCAAATTAAGATGGCAGAGCCTGACCAAGCCGCAACGGCATTCATCACTCCATACGGCCCATTCTGCTTCAACACAATGCCCTTCGGGCTCAAAACGCCGGTGCAACATATCGGTAGCATGATTTAGACATGTCCGCAAACCAGATCGGCAAAAGCGGTGGAGGCATACGTGAGCGATGTGGTCGTCAAAAGCAAGCACGTCGAAACTCTAGTAGACGACTTGAGGCTCACATTCGATAATCTCCGAACATATGACATTAAGCTCAACCCGGAAAAATGCGTTTTCGGCGTACCAGCTGGAAAGCTCTTGGGCTTCATTGTATCCGGTAGAGGAATTGAAGCAAACCCAGCCAAGATCCGAGCTCTGTCACAATTGGATATCCCAAAAGACCTCAAACAAATAAAAAAATTAACTGGATGCGTGGCGGCTCTAAGCCGCTTCATCTCTCATTTGGGAGAAAAGGCATTACCCCTTTATCGCCTCCTCTGGCGCACCGAACACTTCGAGTGGGCCGGATGCATACGTCCGGACTTCGAAGAAATAAAGGCCATATTGGCAACAAACCCGGTCTGGCAGCGCGCCACATGGGCGAACCAATGCTATTATACATCGCGGTAACTCATCAAGTTGTAAGCGCGGTGCTCGTTGTCGAGCGAGAAGCGGACGGAAACAAGTTCCCCTTCAAAACCAGTTTACTACGTGTCCTTGTCCTAACTCCATGCAAGTCACGGTACCGCATGATCAAAAGATAAGCGTGACGCGGTGTTTATGGCATCCGGAAGCTGCGACACTACTTTCAAGAGTGTTCAATAACGGTAGCCTCAAGTACCCCTTAACGACATTATAAACAATCGCGACGCGACGGGCCGGATTGCCAAATGGGCCATTGAGCTCCTCCCGTTCGACATAACCTATAAGCCACGGAGAGCTATTAAGTCGCAAGTTTTGGCCGACTTCGTCACCAAATGGACCGAAGCCGAACTCCCTAAAGAGTACGGTGCATATTCCAACTGGATAATGCACTTCGACGGCTCTAAAATGTTGGCTGGCCTGGGAGCTGGCATCGTTCTGACGTCCCCAACCGGAGAATCTGATTCAATACGTACTCCAGATAATGTATACGGACTCCAACAACGTAGCCGAATACGAGGCCCTTCTACATGGTCTCCGGATGGCAGTCTCCATGGGAATTCAACGCCTAGAGGTGCGCGGGGATTCGAACCTCACGATATCACAAATAAATGGAGACTTTGATGCCAAGGATCCGTAAATGGCAGCCTATCGCAATGTCGTCCTAAAAATGTCAGCTCGGTTTGAGGGGCTCGAATTTCACCATATAGCCGGGACAACAACCAGGCAGCAGACGTGTTGGCACGCATCACAGCATAAGCGCGATGCTGTCCCCCCCAGCATCTTCCTAGAGAGGCTGTTCAAGCCATCCATATTATGGGAGGAGAGTCCGGAAATAACAACCCGGACCCAACCGCACTGCCCCACACCGAACATTCTGACACAGTTGGTGATTCTACCAACGAAATAACATCCTCATCCCACGTAATAATGGCAGTCATTGCCCCGTGGACAGAACCATTCCTAGCCTACCTAACCAGGCAGGAACTTCCCGAGGACCAAAACGAGGCCCGCTGCATAGTGCGGTGATCTAAAGCCTATAAAGTCCATGAGGGAGATCTTTATAAGAAAAGCACAACCAGAGTCCTTCAAAGGTGTATCTCTGAAGAGGAAGGGCGGAATCTTCTGGCTAAAATTCATGCCGGACTCGGCGGGCACCACACCGCAGCCCGGGCCCTTGTAGGCAAGGCCTTCCGTACATGATTTTATTGGCCGACGGCCCGGGCAGATGCTCAGGACTTAGTCCAACGATGTGTTGGATGCCAGCTCTTTGCTAATCAAAGCCACATGCCACCCACCGCCCTCAAAACTATACCCATCACCTGGCCCTTCGCGGTCTGGGGGCTTGACATGGTTGGACCCCTTAAAGGGGGAACCCACAAGAAAAAATACCTACTGGTCATCTGGATAAATTCACCAAATGGATAGAGGCCAAGCCTGTCAAGACGGCGAATCCGGACCGATGATAGACTTCATATCGGGTCGTACACCATTACGGTGTCCCCACACGCATCATCATCGACAACGTCCACGAACTTTCTACCGACGAGGTCAAACTCGTGCAAAAATATGGGCATTAAGCTTGACTACGCTTCAGTCTATCACCCTCAAACTAACGGTCAAGTTGAGCGAGCAAATGGTCTAATTATGAGCGGCATCAAACCCAGATTAGTGCGGTCCCTCAAGGAATCTAACATGCACTGGGTAGAGGAGCTCGACTCCGTACTCTGGAGGTTGCGGACCACTCTGAATCGCATGACTGGATTCACACCATTCTTTATGGTATACAGCGCGGAGGCAGTTCTGCCCTGCGACATAATTCATGACTCACCTCGCGTGCGCATGTACGAAGAAAGAGAAGCCGAGCTCGATCGGCAGGACAGTTTGGACGCCTTGGAGGAGGAGCGTGACGTAGCAAAAGCCCGTTCCGCATTCTATAAACAGCAGGCTCAAACATATCAAAGCAGAGAAGTAAGTGCCAAAACTTATAATGTTGGCAAGCTAGTTCTATGCCTGCCGGACAAGAAAAAGGACAAACTAAAGCCCAAATGGGAAGGTCCCTTTATCATCGACCAAGTCCTGACCTGTGGAGCGTACCGTCCGCGAGATGCATCGGATAACCGACTCGAGCCGAACCCATGGAACGCAAAGACGTCTCCGAAGATTCTACGCCTAGCGCCGGATTCTCGAGTTCGTCTCCTTCCTCTGTCCATATTTTACATTTTAGTTTTCTTCTATTTTTCTCCTTCTCCCTCTTTTCTCAAGCCTTGAAAGGCTCGTTAGCGCATTGTTCGCACAAACTTGACGCGCTATCAACGCTCATTGTACCTGGGGGCTTCTTTCACAGAAGCTTAATTGTAAGGGCTCCATGCCCAATACATGTGTCACACTTCCGCATGTACCTTTTATTCACCATTATATGCATTGATATGACTTAAGTTTTGGCCAAGCTGGGTTGTTCGGCTCCTGTGCTTACCCCTACGTTCCCGATTGTTCGGCTAGGTGGTAAAGGGAGCACCTCTGCAATTGTTACTGCCGGGTCAGCCGGATGTGTACCTCAGACTGGGTGAAGCCGAAAGCTAGCGTTCTTAAGAGAATATTCGGTCGGTGAACTAAAAGAAGATTTCTTACCTATTTATTTATCTGCCCCTAGATGTTTTTCTGCTTTTTCACAGTCGGACATGCACTTTAGGGCATGCCTCCTGTGGAAAGGAACCCCTAACGGAACTATTCTCACGGAAGATGTTTCTTACTAACCATGTAATATAACATAACTAGTTGGGCACTTGTCTGATAAAGCACTAATGACCCCTACGCCTGGTCTCCACGCATGCCCCAGTTTTTATATAACCGCGAGGGCATTCGGACACACTCCGGACTATCGGGTCCCGAGGTTGAAGCGAAAAGGTCCGCTAAGACAAACGATCTACAATCCGGCTAGAAGGCATTTTACATGTCACCATAAATTACATAGTCAATTTGACTGATTGTATTCCTCTTCAATGCCATCTAATAGGCTGTCTAGTTTACTGATCCTGTTTGGGAATACTTTGCAGCCAATTCTACTGGCCGTACACTAAGCTCACAGGGATCTCCTTCCCATCTGGCCCCATAGGTCCGACCTCGGCCATGTGGTTTGGGTCGACCTTCGTGTACCGCGTCTTCACCATGGCCTGAGCCTCCCCGGCACCTTTGACGGTAGGCTGATATCTTCCATAATCGGAGCGCCTCGGGCTCCTGGAGCCTCTCTGCAAGCTCCCCAAGGCCTTGGGCAGGGGAGACAGAATGCCACAAGGCCTGGGCGACGCCTTTCATCACCTGCCGAACTCGTTCGTGTAGTTGTAAGAGCTCGGGAAGAAGGTCACCCGTAGAACCGGGCATTTCCTCTGCAGGACGGCCTGTGAGCATACCTATAGACATAACTCTGTTAGTCGGCATCCTCGCCGAACTCTTTTTTTCAAAAGTTCGTTTAAGCACTTACTAAAAATGTCGCGTCGAAGCCGCCGATTCTCCTTAACGGAGTCAGACAGCTGGGCACGAACATCTTTCAGCTCCTCACCCAGCTGGGTGTTGGCATCTTGGAGATTATTTTTCTCTGCCTCACCCTCGTAAGCACGCTCGCTGCCTTTAACCGGCGCAAGAGCTGTTGCTTGTCCGGATCTACCCCGGTGCCATCTGCAATGTCATTGTCAGATCTATACACACCCCGCACTTCATAACATACTTATCTTTTAAAAGCGTATGTTACCAGAGGGGGTCTCTTTGACTTGCCCTGTCGCGGCTTGTGCGGCCTCAAGTTGGGCTTTTCACTCTTCAAGCTCCTGGGACAGTTGGGTATTCTATTCTGTAAGATCCTGCACAATAAATGATCCTTAAATCAGTTATTCTAACTATTTCAAGTCTCGGGGGCTACTGGTATATATAACCATCAAATTTTCTCACCCGTATGTCTTTCACATACTGCTCCGTGGCTCTGGCTAGACCATTTTGAGCAGCACGGAGGTGCGCATCTCCCGAATTGAAGGCATCCAATGCCTATTGGGAGAAACATGTGTCACGAAGAATTGTCCGGCGGCGCCTGTGATTCATGGCACTCTCCACCTCGGAGTTGGTGGCGGACAATCTGTCGGCATCCTCTGTCGGAGGATAATCCGACGCGCGCCTAATGTTCGCCTCCGCTTCTGGGCCTGGCTTTGAAGCCTGGTTGGCGGAGGCTCGATTGGCAACCTCTCCGGATATAGTTCGGCGAGTGCTCTTTTTCCTGAAGAGAGCATGAGCGTTAGTATGCCTTCCGGAATAAAACCTGGGAATAAGGCAACACGTCATACCGTTGCGCCGACGCTTCAGTCCGGACCGCACTTCTTTTCAAATTTCTTTGGCCTTGCTGCCCCTTGTTGGCTAGCCACCGCAGGTTCGACCTTCCGCCTCAAGGGCTACCCCTGCAAAACACCATTGATATACGGTGGTCAAAGATAAGCACAGAGAGATCATTTCTAAAGTATTGGGACTTCGGTCTCAATTACCTGTGAGGCTGGAAATATTCCGGGGTAATCGGCCGTAATGGCAACCAAGGCATTGTCGATGCTCAGTTGGTAAAATACCCCATCGATCAGCTCCACAGATATGTCCGGATCCTCTTGGGAGGCCGGATCGAGGGACCGTTCCGGATCCTCAGGTTGTGGAGGTGGGCTATTTATATCCATTATGCCGGCGCAATTCTGCGTCAAAATCACAAGATAAGGTACTTAACTATGGGAATATGGAACGGATGGGCATAAAGAAATGTCCGCTACCCAGCTTGGAGGGTTGTTCATAGAAAACCCGTCCACGAGGATTGACGAAAGAAATTCTTCCTCTTCTCCCTTGTACAATGCGCATAAGATCTTCATCGGATCGGCGACCGATCCCGGCCCCTTACGGCCATGGCGGGTGGCATCATCCTCCCCGTTGAAATCCCACATGGGGTGGCCCCTATACTGGAACGGCTGCACTCCCCGCATAATGCATGTGGCCATGACTCCGATCATGGTCAGTCCGGAATGAGCCAACAACCTTATTCAGCTCATCAGTTAGAGGACGTCCCTGTCATTTTCCCTCTGAGGGCTCCGTGGACGCCAGCTTAGGCGTTTCTTCAAAGGAGCATTGCTGAACTCCGAGAGGCCGATCCAAACAGGGTCCGGCAGGGGGACATCTTCTATATAAAACCATTCCGAAGGCCAGTCTTCGGACGCCTTCTTCGGGGTTCCGGATAGATATCCGGTCCCGGCGATGCGCCATAGTTCGGCTCCGCCCACTTGATATATCGACCCCTCCTGAGAACGGGGTACGAGGCAGAACAACCTCTTCCACAACACAAAATGAGCCTCGATGCCCAAAAACAGCTCGCAAAGGGCCACGAAACCCGCAATATGCAGGATGGAGGCAGGCGTAAGGTTGTGCAACTGGAGGCCATAGAACTCCGGGAGCCCCGAAGAAACGGATGAATTGGAAATCCGAGCGCTCTTATCAAATAAGGGACAAGGCATACCCACTCTCCTCGGGAGGGACTGGGGACGCTCTCCGCTTGTTTTCCGCCCTTATAGGTGGTGAGCCGGCTCGAACCGGAACCATGAAGGCTGGGGGAAGAAACCCCTTGGTTTGGAGCGTCACTAACTTCATTTGTGGGGACAGAGCATCTCTCCCAATCTCCGTGTTGAGGACTAGGAGGGCGAGAGGAGGAGCCGCGTCGGCCCACGATGGAATGGGTTTACGCCGATGCGCCCGATGAAAGCTTCATGAAGGGAAGGTGGTGTGATTTGGATCTAGATCCTCGTCTCTTATATAGGCAGCTCATTTGCGCAGCTAGGGGGGTAAATGTAAAAATACCCTGGCTTTTCGCATTCATTCAACACGTGGAACATGGCCATTATTGGGCGTGGAAGCCAAGGAGCGCGATATTTACAAGAAGCTGGACACTATTCAAACATGTACACATGATTTGGAGAAGAACCCGCCTTGCAATGCCGAAGACAATCTACCCGCCGGACTTGTTGTCATTGAAGCCTGGTTCGGGGGCTACTGAGGGAGTCCTGGATTAGGGGGTGTCCGGATGGCCGGACTATGACCTTTGGCCGAACTCCTGGACTATGGAGATACAAGATCGAAGACTTCGTCCCGTGTCTGGATGGAACTTTCCTTGGCGTGGAAGGCAAGCTTGGCAATATGGATATGTGGATCTCCTACCATTGTAACCGACTCTGTGTAACCCTACACCTATTCGGTGCCTATATAAACCGGAGGGTTTTAGTCCGTAGGACGGACAACAATCATACCATAGGCTAGCTTCTAGGGTTTAGCCTCTCTGATCTCGTGGTAGATCTACTCTTGTACTACCCATATCATCAATATTAATCAAGCGGGAGTAGGGTTTTACCTCCATCGAGAGGGCCCGAACCTGGGTAAAAACATCGTGTCCCTTGTCTCCTGTTACCATCCGCCTAGACGCACAGTTCGGGACCCCCTACCCGAGATCCGCCGGTTTTGACACCGACACTAGGGTTTGCCGGCGACGAGGGAGCGAGCTTGCCTAGATGGGGACGGTGAGTTTGGATGAGGACGGCCCCGCCGCACGGTCGGCTTAAAAAAGGGCGACCGCCGTTGCTGACGCGTGGGCCCGTGGTCACAAATTAAGCTGACCGCAAGTGGGCAGCCGCCAGGTGGGGACGCGGCAGACAGCGATAAGGCGCGCGTGGCGTCCATTCGACGTCCGCGCCGACGCATTTGGAGCGCAAATTTGGGCCGCAAATGCGTCAGCACGGACGCGAATCGGACGTGATTTGGGTTTGGGTTGGCGCGTTGGGCCACCACTTTTGCCCGCGCCGACCCAAACGGACTATGATCTTAGGTGCTGCAATGATCACACATGTTGTGTAGGAAATCAAATGCATGCTCCAAATGAGATCATGTAAACCTTGGCAAACACAGACAAGACAAATTCAAGAAAATGCAAAAACAAGTAAAACCTCGACAAATTATCTATGTCTGTGTAGGAGATCATGTGTGCAAAATTTGAAGTGATTTAGAGGAGGTCAAATAAATTTGAATTTGAGAAAATGTGCTCCAAATGAGCTCCCAGGCTAGGGTAAACAACCCATTTGGAATCAAGTTTTTTTTGAACCTACTCTAAATGAGCCAAATGTTTTTTTATTAACACATATTAACTTTCCATAGTGTAGATTCGAAGTCTCACTATTTTTTGAATTAATCTTCATATTTTTACATTTGTCTTTTGAAAATATATGCTTTAATATAAAAACTATTAAAAACACGTTTTGAAATATGAAAATGGAAAACTAACTTCAGATCCTTCTTATTCACTCTAAAATAAAGCTTTAGTGATTTTTTTGATTTTTTCTTTAAATTTTTTCAAAAACAGAAGGTAACACCACCTCCTCTCCTTGAACACTATGAAATCATGTACATGATAGCTCATATGTGTGAAGGTTTTCTCATGAAAATGACCATAGAGCAAGTTTATGATTTTTGGTTGGTAACATGTCACATAAGACAACATTGTGCCTAGGTTTTATATATTTTTGATTTTTTTAAATTAATGGTGCTCATTTGACCTCGATCGTGCTAGCCAGGGTTTTTTCATGAAAATGACCATAGACCAAGTTTCGTATTTTTTCCTTGTTAGTTTGTCTTATAAAACGATGAACTACGAAGGTTTCAAATTTTTTTATTTTTTTAAAATTAGTTATGCTCAGTCAAAGCCTTTGAAACCCCGTTAACCAGCTCAAAACCCCTCTAAACCCCGCGGGGTTTCGCCTAACTCTAGATCCCAACGTCAGTCGTCCGATCATACCCTCGCGCCAAGCGATAGCCCTCAGATCTGGCCTTCTAGAAGGAACTAGGTGGGCTGGCTGTGTGCAGGCTCCGCGTCGTTGGATCACAAGGACGGCTCCGCATCATTGGATCGTGAGGCGATCCGCGGGAGGCGATCCTATTGGTTGTGCTCGGCTGCTCACCCACCACTAACTCCGTGAAAAAAATATGTTGTTATTGGGCCCAAAAGGAAAACAAGCTCTGGGCCGTCGAATTGCGTCACTTTTTTGCATCGTTTGCTCTGTTTTTTGTGAACGTGCTGGCTCTGTATTTTTGGATCGTTTTTTGCATCGTTTGCTCTGTTTTTTGCATTGTTCTTTTTGATCTATACAAATGTAAAATGACCAAATTTATAAGGGCTAAATTTATTTTTATCATGTAAAATGGCCACAAACTATAAAAAAAGGGTCATTTTGCATTTGTATAGTGGCCACAAGCCCTCTATCTCTTTTTATCATGCAAAATGACCAAAATTTTAAGGGACAAATTTATTTTTATCATTCAAAATGGCCACAAGCTCTTCAAAAATTGTCTCTTTTTGTTCATATAATATAGGGTTTGACCACGGATTCCCACCCGTGCAATTAGCTTCTTTTTCTTCTTCTTTTCAAACCACCGTTTCCCACACGTGTACACTCCCGATGCTGCGGTGGGTTTGAAAATGGGCTACTAACTTCACATTTGACCCCGTTATTGCCACGGCCAAATAACACATAGCACTACGGCTATTTAAGCCACCCTCTGCCTCTGCCATCTATCATCCATCTGCCCTTCTTGCTGTTCCACCCCTTCTCCGTCTTCTGCACATCCCTCAGCCATGTAGTACACCGGACCAACCTACCGCTTCCCACCCACCATGCCGGAGAGGCTCTACCCTACCGGCGTGTACGCTGATCGCACACTACGTGTGTGGGCGATATCAAGGCTGAGGACCGCAAGGAACTTCACCGAGTTCTTCCTCGCGTCCGGCTACCACCACCTCCCGAGGGGATATCCAATGATGTTCCGCGTCGAGGAGGTCATCCAAAACCGGCTGGTGATTGCTCTCCTTTCCCACTTCACCAACACATTTGACGCCTTCTACCTCCTCGGTCGGGTGTTTTGGTGTGGCTCCGAGTTCATCGCTTTCACCACCCACAACAGGTTCACGGAGTACAACAACATCTTCCCCACCGCGACACGCATGCACACTCTTCCGTACCCCATCGACAATGCCCCGGAGGAGTAGTGAAAAGGGCGCCCGGAGGAGGAGCGAGGTAGAGAAGGCGGCGGCTAGGGTTCTAAACCCTCTATCTTTTTTTAGTCTATGTTATGTTAAGTTGTAATTGAACTATGTTGGAGTTGCTATGGGCTTGTTGGCCATTTTCTTAAATTCTACTATTAAGTTTTCTATCTATTCTATTATTAAGTTCTTCCTAGTTTGATCTATGTGATCGTGCTATGAGCTTGTTGGCCCTATCTACATATTGGAACTGCATATTTGTTGATTATTTTCTTAGAGAGCTCGGCTTGTTAGTAGGGTTCCCTTGTTAGTAACCACCTAACTAATGCATGCCAGCAAGCTTTGTTAGTAGGGATGAATGAGTACAACTAAGCAAGGGAGTGGTTCTTTTTTTACACAAGCCACAAATATGTAGCCACCTAGCTAGAAGAGAGAAAATAGCGGCAGTGACCGTCGCTGCATCCGTGGCGGCTGGCGTGCAAGAAAGCCGCTCCGTCAGTGCATCATGGCGGACGCATCGGTGCATGTAGGCTCAGTCGGCGCATCATGGGATCATGGCATCGGTGCATGTAGGCTCGATCGACGCATTCAGGTAGGGTTTGCTGGGTGCATGCATAGCAGGCTTCTGTCCTGGCAGCGTGCGCAGACGTTTAAGGCAAGGGACGGTCCAACGAAACCACATCCCAATGGTCGAACAGTGACACCACCCAACGCGGCACAGTCCAGCATGGCCCCACTAGTTAGAGTTAACGGTCAAGGCTTTGACCCAACGGCAATGTCCGTTGTGCCCACTTATGAGGGTTTCTAGCAAGGGAGTGGGGAAAATTGAGCAAAAGTTAAGAGCGCGGGGATGAATGAGTAGAGCTAAGGAACCAGGGGCACAGATGTAAAAATCCCTAAAAAAGAGAAAAAGACCCAAATAAAAAAAGATGAGAGAAAAAGAGAGAAGGAACAATGTTACTATCCTTTTACCACACTTGTGCTTCAAAGTAGCACCATGATCTTCATGATAGAGAGTCTCCTATGTTGTCACGTTCATATACTAGTGGGAATTTTACATTATAGAACATGGCTTGTATATTCTAGTGATGGGCTTCCTCAAAATGCCCTAGGTCTTCTTGAGCAAGCGAGTTGGATGCACACCCACTAGTTTCTTTTGTTGAGCTTTCATACACTTATAGCTCTAGTGCATCTGTTGCATGGCAATGCCTACTCACTCACATTGATATCTATTGATGGGCATCTCCGTAACCCGTTGATATGCCTAGTTGATGTGAGACTATCTTCTCCCTTTTGTCTTCTCCACAACCACCATTCTATTTCACATATAGTACTATGTCCATGGCTCCCGCTCATGGATTGGTGAAGATTGAAAAAGTTTGAGAACATCAAAAGTATGAAACAATTGCTTGGATTGTCATCGGGGTTGTGCATGATTTAATTATTTTGTGTGATGAAGATAGAGCATAGCTAGACTATATGATTTTGTAGGGATAACTTTCTTTGGCCATGTTATTTTGAGAAGACATGATTGCTTTGTTAGTATGCTTGAAGTATTATATTTTATGTCAATATGAAACTTTTATCTTGAATCTTTCGGATCTGAACATTCATGACACAATAAAGAAAATTATATTGAGAATTATGCTAGGTAGCATTCCACATAAAAAATTCTGTTTTTATCATTTACCTACTCGAGGACGAGCAGGAATTAAGCTTGGGGATGCTTGATACGTCTCCAACGTATCTATAATGTTTGATTGTTCCATGCTATTATATTGTCTGTTTTGGATGTTTAATGGGCTTTATTATGCACTTTTATATTCTTTTTGGGACTAACCTACTGAGGGAGTCCTGGATTAGGGGGTATCCGGACAGCCGAACTGTATACATCGTCCGGACTATTGAAGCATGAAGATACAAGACTCAAGACTTCGTCCCGTGTCCGGATGGGACTTTACTTGGCGTGGAAGGCAAGCTTGGCGATCCGGATATTATATTTCCTTCCTTGTAACCGACTCCATGTAAACCCTAGCCCTCTCCGATGCCTATATAAGCCGGAGAGGTTGGTCCTTAGAAGGCCGATCACAATTACAATCATACCATCATAGGCTAGCTTCTAGGGTTTAGCCTCTACGATATTAAAGATATGGGTCCATAGTTATTAGCTAGAAGTAGGGTCCATAGTTATTAGCTAGATGGCTTCTTATCTCTCTCTTTGGATCTCAATACAAAGTTCTCCTTCATTCTCTTGGAGATCTATTCGATGTAATTCTTTTTGCGGTGTGTTTGTCGAGATCCGATGAATTGTGGGTTTATGATCAAGATTATCTATGAACAATATTTAGTTCTTCTCTGAATTCTTATATGTATGATTTGATATCTTTGCAAGTCTCCTCGAATTATCACTTTGGTTTGGCCTACTAGATTGATCTTTCTTGCAATGGGGGAAGTGCATAGCTTTGGGTCCAATCTTGCGGTGTCCTTTCCCAAAGGATGTTAGGGTAGCAAGGCACATATTGTATTGTTGCCATCGAGGATAAAAAGATGGGGTTTGTATCATATTTCTTGATTTTATCACTCTACATCATGTCATCTTGCCTAATGTGTTACTCTATTCTTATGAACTTAATACTCTAGATGCATGTTGGATAGCAGTCGATGTGTGGAGTAATAGTAGTAGATGCAGAATCATTTCAGTCTACTTGTCGTGGACGTGATGCCTATATACATGATCATGCCTAGATATTCTCATAACTATGCGCTTTTCTATCAATTGCTCGACAGTAATTTGTTCACCCGCCGTAGAATTTGCTATCTTGAGAGAAGCCACTAGTGAAACCTATGGCTCCCGGGTCTATCTTCCATAATCTCCCTTTAATTAGCTATTTCTGTCGCCGTTTATTTTGCAATCTTTACTTTCCAATCTGTATCATAAAAATACCAAAAATATTTATCTTATTATCTCTACCAGATCTCACTTTTGCAAGTGGCCGTGAAGAGATTGACAACCCCTTTATCGCGTTGGTTGCAAGGTTCTTATTTATTTTTGCAGGTACAAGGGACTTTTGTGAAGCCTCCTACTGGATTGATACCTTGGTTCTAAAAAACTGAGGGAAATACTTATGCTACTTTGCTGCATCACCCTTTCCTCTTCAAGGGAAAACCAACGCATGCTCAAGAGGTAGCAACAGTCAGAATAGATCAGAGGAACATGTCAACCTCAGTGAGGGCACTAGTCCAAGCAGCAGCTATGATGAGGGCAGTAGAAGCACCCCTAGCAACTTGCCTAAAGCTGCTACCAGACAGAGGAAGAAGAGAAATTCTAACAGTGAGGATGAAGACTTTGTAATTGAGGAAGAAGTGACCTCAAAGAAGAAAGTCCTTAAGAAGGAATATGCTGCAGCTACTATCAGCAAGCCCGGCCTCCAGAGGAAATCTCCTGCTAGGAGAGCTCCTATGTCAAAAGTAAGACAGTCAACTGTGCCTCAAGAAACTATGAAGTTCACTGTTGAACAATCTGATGATGAGGGTGGTGATGGAAAGAAGAAGAAGAGGGCCAGAACAACCACTTCTAAGGTTCTTGGCAAACCTTCCATGATGGAAGAAGATCAGGAGGAGGAAGAGCAAGCAGAAGCACCACTTGCCAAGTCTTAGAAGTTAATCGCTGCAGATATCTCTCAGCACTCGCCCTTTGGCGACATGCTGGACTCATTAAAGTCTCTCTTTGTCAGGAGGCTCTTCGCCGAACTATGTCCGGCTCGAGTGGGAGGCAGGCGATGAAGGAATTCGTTGCCCACCCACCACCCACTTCATTGCCACGGTCGATGATTTAACCGAGGTATTGAACTTAGACTCCGAAGACATCGACAGTATGGACGACGATGCAGGAGTAGAACATGAACCACCGCTCACTGGGCGGTGGACAACCACCTCTTCCTATGATATATACATGGTGGACACTCCGAAGGAAACAAATGGCGATGAGGCAACGGAGGATAAAACCTCAGGGAAGAAAGCAATGCACGGGCGTCGTCGGCGCCACTCCAAGCCCCGCCACACCAATACCGGCCCATGAGACGAAAACAATCTGAATGGTGCCGAAGAAGAATACAACCCTGATCAGCCCGCCTTCGAGCAGGCCGAACAGGAAGATGAGCAGGTCAGCCCAGAAGAACATGCGACGAACGAATACCCGGAGGATGACAACTACATGCCCTCCCCCCGAAGACGAGATTAGCCTCGGCGATGGCGAGTTCGTCATGCCTGAGGATCCCTTACAGCAGGAGCGCTTCAAGCGTTGGCTTATAGCCACTGCGAGGAGCCTGAAAAAGAAGCAGCAGCAACTCCAAGCTGATCAAGACCTGCTCACAGATAGATGGATCAAGTCACGCAGCCGAGGAATACGGACTCGAGCGCCATACGGCTGATCGGCCACCTCATGGCCGGGATAAAATGGCATATCAGTCCGCATACCAGCCAACACCCCCACGCCAACATACTACGGCCCGGGGCAACAAAACAGGACAGCCAAGATCGATCTACGGATCGTGGGGGCGCGCCTCAGCATGCGACGACGACCGTCACGCCGGATACACCTTCAACAAGTCTGGCCGGGCCGAATATAGCCACCCAGAGCAATTTTACATGCGTAGCCACATAGCCCGGCACAGAGGCGCCGCACACCCCCTCTACTTCACTGATGAAGTGATGGATCATGAATTCCAAGAAGGGTTCAAACCCGTAAACATTGAATCATGTCTTCGGATCTCCGGATAACTTCCGAAGTGAAGAGTTAATCTTCGATATCGTCCCTTTCCGCAGTGGTTACCACGCACTGCTCGGACGAACCGCATTCGCTAGATTCAATGCGGTACCACACTACGCATACCTCAAGCTCAAGATGCCAGGACCATGCGGGGTCATAACAGTGAACGGAAATATGGACCGCTCTCTCCAAACAGAAGAACATACTGCAGCCCTCGCGGCGGAAGTACAATGCGGCCTCCTCCGACAAACCAATCCGGCGACAACAAGTTCAAGCACCGTCAAGAGAGTCCGGAGCACCCCGCAACAGGATCATCAGGCACGCCAAGATCGCGACTAGCAGTCCGGCCTCCGCTTAAGCCCCATCAAAGCAGCATTCGCGCCATGCGTACACAATTACGCACTCAAGATACCATGGGCGTAGGCGGAGGCGCAACAATGACTCAGTCAAAAAAGCGGGATAACCGCCACATACCTCCATAACCTGTCCTTCTTCTTTTTCAGGACAATGCTTTAGAGCAGCCTCTTTGGAAGAGCCGGATTGTCGGACTTACACAGGAGAGAAAACCAAGGAGGCAACAGGCTTCGTGCACATAAGGAAACACCCAGATGGAATCTATTTATGATCGCTATACCTGTTTTATATATCCATACGCGGCCTGCCCCCAGATAGGACATGTTAAATAGTCCTATTTATCTCCGCTTAATGCATTCATTGTAAACATACTCTTAAACGTATTTTCATCAATGGGAGATTATATAGCGTCAGCTCATTATTGTTATTTGAACATTTTTCTTACAAATGTTTCTTTGATATTGCATCCGTACACATTGGTACGGTCCGTTTGCCAGGGGCTTCCTATGGTGCCCCGTTCTACGGCAACTAAAGTCCGAACACTTTAAACAAAGGCGGCACCCCGAACTTATAGCACTATATGCATCAGCTCCGAATCATGTCTTGGGTCTACAGTTGGGTTAGCCTGGCTCCCTTGTTTTGGTACCTTACGTTCCGTTATATCGGCTAAGGTAGCACAGCGAGAACTACTGCGATTGTGTCCCGGTTCTTCCGGATGAGCACCTCAGTAGAGAAAGCCGAAAACTGACCGACATGATGTGGTGAGAGCTGGTCGCTGTTCGAGAGGTCTTAAAATCCTTAAAGATTTTCTGCTTTAGGTGATAAATCGGCTTCGTCCGATCTAGGTGTATATAGCGCCGCAATTCGGCCTTTCGGATTCTAGGGGAGTCGGTGTCAAAACCGGCGGATCTCGGGTAGGGTGTCCCGAACTGTGCGTCTAGGCGGATGGTAACAGGAGACAAGGGAGGACGATGTTTTTACCCAGGTTCGGGCCCTCTCGATGGAGGTAAAACCCTACTCTGCTTGATTAATATTGATGATATGGGTAGTACAAGAGTGGATCTACCACGAGATCGGAGAGGCTAAACCCTAGAAGCTAGCCTATGGTATGATTGTTGTTAGATCCTACGGACTAAAACCCTCCGGTTTATATAGATACGGATAGGGTTAGGATTACCACAGTAGGTTACAATGGTAGGAGATCTACATATCCGTATCCCCAAGCTTGCCTTCCACGCCAAGGAAAGTCCCATCCAGGACACGGACGACGCCTTCAATCTTGTATCTTCATAGTCCAGAGTCCGCCAACGGTGATAGTTCGCTATCCGGACACCCCTAATCCAGGATTCCTCGGTAGCCTGAACCAGGCTTCAATGACGACGAGTCCGGCGCGCATATGGTCTTCGGCATTGCAAGGCGAGTTCCTCCTCCGAATACTTCATAGAAGATTTTGAACACAAGGATAGTGTCCGGCTCTGCAAAACAAGTTCCACATACCACCTTTGCACAGATCTGCTGACGTATTCTGCAGCTTGATATCACACCACGGCCAGGCCTTTATAAGAATTGTTTTTACTGTTCCACCTCTGTGCGTTTAGCGAGGCGGTTTCCTTGGCACGTCTTATCAGAGCGGAGATCGTGCCCCCTAATTCTGGGATTCTCATCAATACGGGCGTGGGTAACCCAGTCGTGCCCGTTGGCACGCCTCCTCCATCGAAGGCGAGTCCCGAACAGTCACGGGGAGGGATCTTGGTATTCAACCTCTTTATAACGAGACCAAGGCCCGCTCCTTTCTTTCAATCTCAATCGAATCCGCCCCTCGCCTCGAGTTCCAACACCCAAAGCTCCAGATTTAGGCGCTTCGGACCTTCAACGATGTCTGGCTCCGACCTGCACGGCCGGTGGATGTCTTCCTCTGTCACGGAAGAAGATGTTCTAAAGCTGAGAGACGCCAGGTATATAACCGGCAAAATTTCGCATAGGCTGCCTGCCCAAGGGCAGGTTATTCCCACTCCCGAGCCTGGTGAGAGCGTGGTATTCGTGTCTCACTTCCTTCGGGGTTTAGGCTTCCCGACGGACCCCTTTGTGAGGGGGCTCATGTATTATTATGGGCTAGAATTCCATGACTTGGATCCGGATTCCATCCTCCACATCTCGTCGTTCATTGTCGTATGTGAAGCCTTCCTCCGCATTACCCCTCAATTCAGATTGTGGCTCAAGACCTTCAAAGTGGAGCCGAAGATGATCAAGGGGCATCCGGCAGAGTGCGGAGGGGCTGTTATAGGCAAGAATGCAGACGCTCCATGGCCCGAGGGCTCTTTTCAAGAGGAGCTCAATTTATGGCAAAATGAGTGGTTTTATATCACCGCTCCCAGGGGCACCAAATGGGTGGCGCCACCTGCCTTTCGCTCGGGTCCTCCACTGCGGCGGGCGTCATGGGTCAATAATGGGCTCGACTGGGGACCGTCCAAGGACGTACCTCTGTTGCAGGGCCGTATTCGAGACCTCCGAGAGAGGGAGATCAATCTGGTCGTAGTAGCGCAGGTCATGCTGATTCGTCGCACCTTGCCCTGCAAACGTCGCCCCCTCCGTCTGTGGGAGTTCAATCCGGAGGGACCACGAGCTCTTCAACATTTTATGGGCGCAACGCCCGTGGAGATGTACCAACTGTTCTTGGGATTACAAGCAATGTGTCCGGACTTAACCGAGGACGCAGGTCTGAGCTGCAATCGCCTTGGATACACAAGTAAGTAGTCCTCAGACCCAGACATGCTATCCGCATATTTATCATAAACTTGCCCTTAAAAGAGCTATCCTTTAAACATGAGTGGATAGCAAAAGCCAAACTGATCGGTGTCCGGCCCCTCCCCACGAGACCACGCCGGATCCTGTATTAACCAAGATGCTAGAGGTTGTGCCTTTTGAAGAAGGCGAAGGGGGGAACAAGGGAACTACTACCTCCGTGAAGGAGGCTATCAAGAAAGGGGGGATCGATAATCCCTCCCTCCAAGGGGAGAAGAGGACCGCTTCTGAAGATCCGGAGACCAAAGCCTCGAAGCGGGGGAAGAAATCTTCACCAGAGGGTCCTGCGACGGGAGATGCCCCAACCGCACTATTTCCCCAAGGAGATCAGCCCTCCAACGAGTCGTAAGTAAAGGGGGGCGTTCTTTTTAAAAGAGAGACATCCCTGTTTTATTTCTGAAGGTAACCGAAAGTTTACCTTGTAGTTCGGATCTCAGCCCTTCACAGCAGAGCTTCGTCTTGAGGATCTTGATCGAAGATGATGGAGAGCGAAACGCCTCCGCTTGCATACCGTTATGCGAGGTGGGCGACTACGAGGTGTCGCGAAGGGCTTCTCCGAATCCGGCGGGGCCAGAAGGCAGCCGTATGTCCCCTCAAAGCCCTCCATGTCCGGCCTTCGAAAAAGGCCACCGGACGAGTCCGACACCAACGGGTGTACGGTCGGAGGAGCTGAAGGATCTGCTCGGGTGAGCGTCTATCTCGGAAGATCGCCGTACGTTAATGGGTACGGTGGTTGAAAGGATTTCATCCGCTGAGAGCGGATTGCATGAAGCCGTCGTAAGTTTCATCGACGGGTTTTGAGGTACGCAAAATGATGTACCTTCTGACAGTTTTGCATATAAAATGCGCCCTGTATAGATAGTAGCCCTTGAGACTTGGTGCGGTGTCAAAAATGACGGCGCGCCGAGGATCATAATCCCAGGTATAATATGCGCTCTTCCTATGTAGGTGGCGAAGCGTCCGGTGGCTAGCCGGGCTGATGAATTTGCCGAACTCAAGCGGCAACTTGACGTGGCGGATGCGGACATCACGCTTGTTAATAAGCGGCTTGACGAGTCACAAGGTATGCAACTTCTCCGCGGACACCTGGTAAGGGAGCTTGACGCCCATGCCTTACAACATGTATGTTTAATGCAGATGGTGCCGCTGCTATGGAGAACCTTCGGGCGGAGCTCGCCCGAGCCAAGGAGCAAGCCAGAAAAAGTGATGCGACGGCCTTAAAGGCGGCCGCAGAGCTAAAAGCCGAACAAGCTGCTCACTTCCGAAGAAAGAAAGAAATGGCCGAGATGGCCGTGAAATTGAAGAATGCTACTGACCGTTGCGAGCTTCTTGAAAAAGAAGAGTGAAACAAGAGGACCTGAAAAAGGCCGCCACCGAGGCCAAGGATACTCGCTCTGCGATGAGAGCTATGAAGGAGGAGCTACGTCAGGCCGGAGATATTGCAGCTGGAAAGCCTTTTCTGATGCGGAGAAAATTCACGGACCCTAAGTACGCTCAATTGGACCGGCTGTGGGGTGCAGAGGATGCTTATCTAGACTTGGCGGTGTGTGCCGCAGACGCGGTCGAACACTTCCGAGGTCAAAAGGATCACGGAATGGAAGAGCTTTTTTGGTCGCAGTTTCATAGTCCGGAGCATCCACTTTCATTAACCGATCGTTTGGCCGAATGGGCTGAGCTGAATAGGTTGTCCGGACTCGCCATGAAGGCTGTCGTGACTCATTTGTGGCTGAAAAGGCCCGAGCCGAAGAGTTATTTTGGCTTGGTGCAACAGTTCCTTGGTGCGGTGCCGCATATCGATGCAATGAAGCGGTCAACATGCATAGAGGGTGTGCGGATGGCTCTTGCCCGTGTCAAGACATACTGGGTAGAGATGAAGGCCACCGACGTTGCATCCCAAGATTCGGACAGAAGCCGAGTACCTGCTGAGCACTATTTTGAGGAAGTCCTGCAGGGCGCTCGTTTAATAGAGACGCAGTGCTTGAAGGATATTATGTTTTAATGACATGTATGGTTTGTGAAAACAATGTAATAGCTTTTTATACTTGTGTGTTCAAGTATTAAACACCTCCTGTGCGGCCGTTGATGTATATGTGTATATAACCTGAAAGATGGCAGTCTTCGGCTTCAGCCCCCACGCACATAGTGCGGGGGTGTTTGCAAAAAGGTGCATTTTCACACTTAATCCAACATCTTGGTCTTGTAAAGGAGGTGATAGCGTAGCAAAGTAGGTAACCGGACTATAATGCTTTATCACTTTCACTTAGCCATAGGAGTTCGATGGTGGGGCTACTATATAGCCCCTAGGGGCACCGCGCTCTCCCGAATTCGGGGCGCGTATGTCTCGATCGGAAAGCGGTCCTTCGTTAATGCGGGGAATTCTAAACATTCCGATGGGTCATCAGTGGTTGACCAGTCTCACGCTATATCATTGTGATCGGTTTTCGGCTTTCTCTCTTTGAGGTGCTCACCTAGCGAACCGGGGCACAATCGCAGAGTTCTCCTGGTGCCGCTAGCCGATAGAATAGAACGTAAAGGCAGCAAAACACGAGCCGGGCAAACCCAACATTTGACCAAAGACATGATTCGGAGCTGATGCATATAAGGCCCTAACTTCGACCGCCGAACACTCCCTAAGGTATTCGGTCTTTATGAAAGCGGGCAGAATAATGCCCTAAGCCCCCGTGTCGGTATGCATAAAAAATTCTGGTGCGGCCGATGCCAAAACGCCAGCCTTCTCCTCGGTTAGAGCAAGAAACCGGGGGATGTGTATCAACAAGTGAGAGTAAAAAAGGTTTACGCAGGGTCTTAATCTGAAAAGAATCCTTGCAACGGGTCCCTCATCGCGCGTCTGCGCTGTGTCTCCGTTATGCCGTATCCTAGGCAGGTGTAACACGGTGTTCATCTGTAAAAGAGAAGAACTTAGTTGAAAAGAAAAAAGATCGTGCGAAAAATGTACTTTATATTAAATAAGCGAGTACGGTTCAAAAGTGAATATAATTGAGCTTTATTGTCTCTTGTTGTACATGCGTGCAGCCCTTATGCGGGGTATGCTGCTAGTAGGCGTTTATATGTTGACGCGGACTCGTCTAGCCATGTCCGAGGTTGAATGACCTATTCAGGTGCTTTGATTAGCGGAGCGGATTAGTGTGGGGCTGTCAAGGCAGTCTCACGTTCTTCCGTGCTTTCGAGTAACACTTGATACTCCCTTTTAATGAGATGGTGCCGCATGGACGGACATTTTAAGTGTAAGAGATGCATAATGTGGTATTGCGTTAAAGCGGTAAAGCTTCACATCCCAGTAGTGCTTGATAGCTACTTTCGAATGGGGCGATGTGGAAGGTTAACTTTTCGTGGCGGAAGTTGTCGGATGAGCCGAACACAACTTCTAGCAGTAGGGAGCCCGTACAATGGGCATATAGGCCTGGCATTACCCCTTTGAAGGAGGTGTTGCTATGGCGAATTTTGGTTGGGTCTATCCCCATTTTGCGGATTGTGTCCTGATATAGCAGGTTTAGATCGCTACCTCCGTCCATTAGGACTTGTGTAAATTGGAGTCCGTCGATTATAGGATCTAATATCAAGGCAGTCCATCCTACATTCCGGATACCTCCGAAATAGTCCTGATGATCGAAGGTGATTGGTTTTGACAACCATCGTTGGGACTCTGCTGGGATAGACCGTGAGGCGCGTGTTTCTATGGGCGCCGCTCTGTTTTTCCCTTTTGTCACTTGAAGTGAGTTCACTGTTTTGACTTTTTGTGGGAAATTCTTTTGTTTTCTGGTGCTCTGCTTGTGGGGTTCGTCATCGTCCTCTCTTGGTGTGTCGAGCCCCTTGTGTTCGGCATTGAGTTTGCTGGACTGCTTGAAGACCCAACAATCTCTGTGGGTATGGTTTGCAGGCTTCCCGAGAGTACTGTGGATTTGGCATATTTTGTCCAAGATTTTGTTTAGGTTGGATAGCTCGTAGTTGTTGTCCTCGAGGGGCAGTTTTTTATGATTCTGTCGGGAGCTTCTGAATCCGGCGTTGACTGCTGCTCTTCGGGCTGTTTCCCTTTGTCCGGCGCTGGTCCTTGCTGCGTCGTGGTTTTCCATTTCCATCCCTGACTTCGGATGTACTTGGGTCGCTGGTACTGCATCTTGCCAGCCAACTATCCTCTCCCGCGCAAAAGCGGGTCATGAGGCTTGTTAATGCAGCCATTGTTCTCGGCTTCTCCTGGCCGAGGTGTCTGGCGAGCCATTCGTCTTGGACGTTGTGTTTGAAAAGTGCTAAGGCTTCGGCATCCGGACAGTCGACTATTTGGTTCTTTTTGATGAGGAACCTGTTCCAGAATTTGCGGGCTGACTCTCCGGGTTGTTGAGTTATGTGACTTAAATGTCTGCATCCAGAGGACGGACATAAGTCCCTTGAAAATTTGCCCTAAAAGCATCCTCGAGCTCTTCCCAACTTCCAATGGTATTTTCAGGGAGGCTTTTGAGCCAATGCCGGGCTGGCCCTTTGATCTTGAGGGGTAAGTATTTTATGGCGTGGAGATCATCTCCTCTAGCCATGTGTATATGGAGGATGTAATCCTCAATCCAGACTCCAGGGTCTGTTGTTCCGTCGTATGCCTCTATGTTTATGGGTTTGAATCCCGCTGGAAATTCTGATCCAACACCTCATCGGTGAAACATAGGGGGTGTGTGGCACCCCTATATTTGGGTGTGCCGTGATGTTCAGATATTTGGTGTGTTGCATTGCTTGGAAGAGCTTGCTTTCTCGGCCCATAGATGGACCTAACAGGGCCATCCTTTTGATGCGAATCCTTATGCGGATCGCGTGCCGGCTTGTGTGCGGTGCCGCTTGCCGCTCCATGTTTGCCATGTGGTCGTCTATCCGACCAGGCGACCTCTTTGTTATTTGATTGCGGGGGCTCTACGGCCTCCTCATCGAATTCGGGCAGTAATTTGCGCTTCGGGTAGCACTTTGTTTGGCGACTGTCGCCGTATTTCTCTGCGGTGTTGAGTACTTTGCTCCATATGATTCTGAGTGCATCTTCCGCTGTTTTGAGCTTCCGCTTCTATTTTTTCAGGTTGCGCACAGTGGCGACAAGCCTTTTGTGGAGGTTCTTCTGCTCCAACAATTTGTCCGGCGTGAGATCGTCCGGACTGTTATCTTCGCCGGGGACGGGTTGTTTATCCAAGTTGTCCTATTCGGACGGTTGCTCGATAGCATGTTCGTCGTCCACCGGTTCGCCCTGCTCTATGGCTGGGTCTGTGTGGCTGCCGTCTTTGTCGAGGCGGGACTTGGTGCGGCATTTACGTTGCCGTTTTGACTGCTTTTCGAGGGATTTATCCTTCGTAGTGTCCCGTTGTTCCTCGTCGTCACTTCCTTTAGGTGTATCCACCATGTATACATCGTGGGATGAGGTGGCTGTCCAGTATCCTATAGGTGCTGGTTCATGGTTGTCTCCTACATCGTCATCCATACCGTCGATGTCTTCGGAGTCGAAATCGAGCACGTCGTTTAAGCTTTCGACAGTGGCTACAAAGTGGGCGGTGGGTGGGCGTTGAATTTCTTCGTCATCCGCATCCCAACCTTCCTGACCGTGGTCCGGCCAGTGCTCTCCTGATAAAGAGAGAGACTTCAGTGAATTCAGGATGTCGCCAAAGGGCGAGTGCTGAAAGATGTCCGCGGCGGTGAACTCCATAACCGGCGCCCAATTGGATTCGATTGGCAGGGGCGCGGGAGGTTTGGAGTCCGGAGAGGAGTCCGGCACCTTGGAGTCACGGTCTTCGCAAAGGACAGGGATGGAGTTCGGCTCAATCGCTGTAGAGATCGTAGCCCCCGAGGCGGTGTCCAACCACTCGACCTCAATCGGCGGAGTCGGCTATGAGCTAAGGGTCGGCGCGGACGCTGGTGCGACCTCCAGGGCACTGTTCGGCGGTAGAGCCAGATCGTGCCCATCGAGACAGATCGCGCTGCTTGGCTGTGGCTCGAATCCGTCAAAGATCAAGTCTCGGCGGATGTCGGCCGTGTAGTTCAAACTCCCAAATCTGACACGATGGCGGGGCGTAGCTTTCGATCTGCTCCAGATGGCCAAGTGAATTGGCCCGCAGTGCAAAGCCACCGAATACGAAGATCTGTCCGGGGAGAAAAGTCTCACCCTGGACCGCGTCGTTATTGATGATCGAAGGAGCCATCGGCCCTAAGGATGACGACACAGAGGAACTCTCAATGAAAGCACCAATGTCGGTGTCAAAACCGGCGGATCTCGGGTAGGGGGTCCCGAATCGTGCGTCTAGGCTGATGGTAACGAGGAGACAAGGGACATGATGTTTTTACCCAGGTTCGGGCCCTCTCGATGGAGGTAAAACCCTACTCCCGCTTGATTAATATTGATGATATCGGTAGTACAAGAGTGGATCTACCACGAGATCGGAGAGGCTAAACCCTAGAAGCTAGCCTATGGTATGATTGTTGTTAGATCCCACGGACTAAAACCCTCCGGTTTATATAGACACGGATAGGGTTAGGATTACCTGAGTCGGTTACAATGGTAGGAGATCTACATATCCGTATCACCAAGCTTGCCTTCCATGCCAAGGAAAGTCCCATCCGGACACGGGACGAAGTCTTCAATCTTGTATCTTCATAGTCCAGGAGTCCGGCCAACGGTGATAGTTCGGCTATCCGGACACCCTCTAATCCAGGACTCCCTCAAGGGGCTTCGCCGAAATTTATAATTGTAGACTTCTATGGCTAAGTGAAAGTTATAAAGCTGAATAGTCCGATTGCCTTGTTCGCTGCGCCGGATACCTCCTTAAGGGACCAAACATTTGGATAAAGAGTATCTGGGTTTTTCCAAGAACACCCCGGCACTAGTTGCATGGGGGCGGAAGCCGACGACTGGCCTACTTTCAGTATTCTATAAACAGCCGCACAGAAGGGAATATTTTAAATCAAACAGTGCTACATAGCACAAGTAACTTCGTCTTTAAATTACAACAGCGGTAGAGGTACATTTAGTCAAAGATCTTGTCCTTGGAACACTCATCGGCCACGAGACGAGCGCCTTTCATAATGCCATCATAATACTTCTCGGGATGGCGATGCTTCTTGCCCTCTGGCGGACCGTCCTTCACCAGCTTCTCCGCATCCAGCTTTCCCCAAAGCACCTTCGCGCGGGCAAAGGCCCGGCGGGCATCCTCGATGCAAACGGATCGCTTGATTACTTCAAGTCACGGA
The DNA here is from genome assembly GCA_021605145.1 of Aegilops bicornis. Lineage (NCBI taxonomy): Eukaryota > Viridiplantae > Streptophyta > Magnoliopsida > Poales > Poaceae > Aegilops > Aegilops bicornis. Next base: position 489,797,651 of record CM038671.1, on the reverse strand, counting down.
CATGCATTCACCATCCGCTTGATCACGCCGAAGTAGCTAGTGGGCAGGGGCTCACCAGGCCACATCCGGACTATGAAATCTTTCATAGCCACTTCAGCCACCTTGTGTAGTTCGACCAACTGCTTCAGCTGGTCACTCAGAGGCATTGGGTGTTCGGCCCCAACATACTGGGACCAGAACAACTTCTCCACTGAGCTCCCCTCCTCGGCACGGTAGAACTCCATGGCGTCACGAGATGCCGCGTGGCAGATCTGCGAATGCCCTGGAGAGCTCCGACCGGGTAAGTAAAAGAAACGCCTCCTCCACATGTTTGCTTTGCATAAAGAATTTCTTACCCGCCGTTATCTTTTTGGCCTCCTGGATCTCCTGTTGTGCCTTCTCGGCTTCGGCCTTGGCGTCTTTCATACTCACAAGGGCCTTCGCAAGCTTAGCCTCTTTAATCTTCAGATCATGCTCCACGGACTCGAACTTTTTGCCGAGGTCCTGGAGCTCTTGCTGTACCTCGCCCACTCTAGCACTTTGCTTCTCGCGCTCCTTGCATTCCAAGGCCGCCTTGTCTTGACCTCGAGATAGCGCTTTCTTGAGGGACGCCACTTGGCGGTGGACCTGTCATGATCCACGACGCTTCATCGTCAGACTAAATACTTTTCTCTATCTTTACATACATAAGAGTGGAGAATCACTCACCTTTGCTCTCTTCGAGCTGCCTCTTCGTGAGATTGAGCTCTCCCCGCGCCTGCTCCAGGTCCCGCTTTTGTTCGGCAACCTCGGCTGGGCGGGCAGTAGCGGCAAGCAGCACGGACTGCTTATTCACATAAACGCTTATTAGACTCCTGCGGATTATAATTGACCCTCCGTTTGGCTTTTCTTTCCAAACACCAAACAGAGTCTCAGGGGCTACTACCTATCGGGTGGGCATTTCACACATTTTTATTACTTACCTCGAAGCCCGTCAGGAGGCTTGTGCAGGCTTCGGTTACTCCGCTTTTGGCGGACAGAACCTTTTGAATCACCGCACTCATAAGAGTACGGTGCTCTTCATCTATGGAAGCACCTCGAAGCGCTTCCACCAGACTATCCGACGCCGTTGACGCGACAGAAGTCCTTGGCACGAGCGGCTCGCCCTCCCTAACGAGGGGCTGCCCGCCTAAGACCGGAACCATCGAGGGTTCCGGAGCAGTGTTCGATCGAGAGTCCGCCTTGTTGCATCTCTCATCGATGCGATCCGTGGGGATCTTGAACCCCGCATGTCCGACATCTGGAACTCCGCCTTGGGGCGTCTCCAGGGTCACCTCCCCCTGCTCGGGGAACCTTCGGGACAACACCTCCATGTCATCCGCAGGCTGAGGAGTGGTGGCCGTCGGCAGCGAGTTCATCTCTGAAGCGCTCAGAGACCCATTCGAAGACGACAACTCCGGATGAGCCCTGGCCGGACTGCATATATGTTCGGCGTTATTAAACAACTATGAGGTGATCACGATAGAGTGCGGACACTTACGATCGCGCCAGGGGCTTCCCCCTGGGCAGCCACCCTTCCTCGCTATGTGCGGCCGTGGTGGAGTAGTCCGGAAGGGATGTCTTTCCCTTCTTGGGCGTCCCAGACCCCCCCCCCCTCCGGGGCGGCTTTCCTCTTTTTCTCCTCCCCAGCATGGGGAGGTAGAGTTTCTTCTTGCTTCCCCCCGCCTCCGCGAGAGGAATCTGTTTCGTCGTCATCGTACGACGTAGGTATGACGGCCTTGCGTCGAGGGCCTCTCCTGGCCCCATGGCCCGTCTCCTCAGGCCCCTCATCCTTTCCAGATGGGGCGGCCTCTTCTTCCTCTTCTTCCTCCTCGTCGGGGGAGGAGTGTTCCTCGTCGTCTTCGGACGAGGCTTCTGACACAACCTTACGCCGGAGACCCTTCCTGGTCCTCGGGGCCTTCTTTTCGGCCTTCTTCTCCGGCATCTGGTAGGGTGCCGGGACTAGCATCTCCGTCAGGAGAGCATCAGCTGGGCCTTCTGGCAGTGGAGCCGGACAGTCAATTTGCTCCGTTGTCTCCACATAATTCTGAATGAATATGCACAATTACTTAAGGATCCCCCATGAATATATTGGGAAAAACCGAATCTGGTGGTGGCCTGAAAACTCACCTTGCTAGGAGGCCGCATGATGTGGAGCCCAGAGTCCTCGGATGTGGGAGGAGGTACTTCGGAGGCCTTGAACAACGCCTTCCACGCGTCTTTGTGCTTCATGCCATAGAGCCTCTGAAGCGTCTGGTGTTCGGCCGGGACGAACTCCCACAGATTGAATGCCCGCCTTTAGCATGGCAGAATCCGGCGAACGAGCATGACCTGGATCAAGTTGACGAGCTTAATGTTCTTGTCCTTCATGCTCTTGATGCAGGTTTGGAGTCCGGGCAGCTCTGTAGGTTCGCCCCAAGTCAGGCCCTTCCTTTCACAGGAGGTGAGCCGCATGGGGGCTCCGGATCGGAACTCGGGGGCCGCCGCCCAGTTGGCGCCGCGCGGCTCGGTGATGTAGAACCACCCCGATTGCCACCCTTTTACGGTCTCCGCAAAGGAGCCGTCCAGCCAGGTGACGTTAGGCATCTTGCCCACCATGGCTCCTCCGCACTCCGCTTGCTGGCCGCGTACAATCTTCGGCTTCACGCAGAAGATTTGCAGCCACAGGCCGAAGTGAGGCCGGATGCGGAGGAAAGCCTTGCATACGACGATGAATGCCAAGATGTTGAGGACGAAATTCGGGGCTAGATCATTGAAATCTAGCCCGTAGTAGAACATGAGCCCGCGAACGAAGGGGTGAAGTGGAAATCCCAGTCCACAGACGAAGTGGGTGACGAACACGACCCTCTCATGGGGTCCCGGGGTCGGAATGACCTGCCCAACGTCCGGTAGCCGGTGCGCTAGGTCGGCGGCTAAGTATCCGGCCGCCCGAAGATTTGCGATATGCTTCTCCTTGACGGTGGAAGCCACCCACTTGCCTCCTGCTCCGAACATGTTTAGTTGTGCGGAGAAGACCTGGGCTTGGGCGCTGGAGCTCGAGGAGGCAAGAGTGGGCAAAGGAGGAAGAAGGCATGGGTAAAAATGGAGAAATCTTATCCTTTTATAGAGGCGATGAAAGTGGTGCGCCTCCCCACTTGCCCGTTGGGAATCGCTTGCTTCCCAAAGCGCCGCGATTGATGATGCGGCGGGATTACCCGTACCCGTATTGATGAGAATCCCGTGATAAGGGGACACGATCTCTGCTTTGACAAGACGTGTCAAGGAAACCGCCTCGCAATACACGCTGGGGCTGGTTGTGCGAAAATGGTTTGAATGATGACCCGACCGTGATGACACGTCGCGTTGCCTAAAAAGTTGTCAGCAGATTGCATTTGTGAAATATCATTCTCTCAACGGTGGCATGCGAAGATCATCTTGTGGACCCGGACACGGTTCAAGTGGTCGATAATTACGTTGGAGTATTCGGAGGAGGAACCCGCCCTGCAATGCCGAAGACAAGACTGCGCGCCGGACTCATCGTCATTGAAGCCTGGTTCAGGGGCTATTGAGGGAGTCCTGGATTAGGGGGTATCCGGAAAGCCGGACTATATACATCGTCCGGACTATTGAAGCGTGAAGATACAAGACTCAAGACTTGGTCCTGTGTTCGGATGGGACTTTCCTTGGCGTGGAAGGCAAGCTTAGCGATCCGGATATTATATTTCCTTCCTTATAACCAACTCCATGTAAACCCTAGCCCTCTCCGGTGCCTATATAAGCCGGAGAGGTTGGTCCTTAGAAGGCCGATCACAATTACAATCATACCATCATAGGTAGCTTGTAGGGTTTAGCCTCTACAATCTCGTGGTAGATCTACTCTTGTACTACCCATATCTTCAATATTAATCAAGCAGGAAGAAGGGTTTTACCTCCATCAAGAGGGCCTGAACCTGGGTAAACATCTGTGTCCCTTGCTTCCTGTTACCATCAGCGCAAGACGCACAGATCGGGACCCCCTACCCAAGATCCGCCGGTTTTGACACCGACACCTTCTAACCAAAGGCCCAGTGCAAATTGCTGTTTTTTGCCTATTTCAGTGTTTCACAAAAAAGGAATATCAAACGGAATCCAAACGGAATGAAACCTTCGAGAGAGTTATTTTTGGAACAAATGCAATCCAGGAGACTTGGAGTGGACGTCAAGGAAGCAACGAGGTGGCCACGAGGTAGGGAGGTGCGCCCAGGGGAGTAGGCGCGCCCCCACCCTCGCGGGCCCCTCGTGGCTCCACCGACCTACTTCTTTCGCCTATATATACTCATATACCCCGAAAACATCCGAGAGCACCACGAAACCCTATTTCCACCGCCACAACCTTACATGCGTGAGATCCCATCTTAGGGCCTTTTAAACATTCATGGAGGGGGAATCGATCATGGACGGCTTCTACATCAACACCATAGCCTCTCTGATGATGTGTGATTAGTTTACCATAGACCTTCGGGTCCATAGTTATTAGCTAGATGGCTTCTTATCTCTCTCTCTTTGGATCTCAATACAAAGTTCTCCTTCATTCTCTTGGAGATCTATTCGATGTAATTCTTTTTGCGTTGTGTTTGTCGAGATCCGATGAATTGTGGGTTTATGATCAAGATTATCTATGAACAATATTTGGTTCTTCTCTGAATTCTTATATGTATGATTTGATATCTTTGCAAGTCTCCTCGAATTATCACTTTGGTTTGGCCTACTAGATTGATCTTTCTTGCAATGGGAGAAGTGCTTAGCTTTGGGTTCAATCTTGCGGTGTCCTTTCCCAGTGACAGCAGGGGTAGCAAGGCACGTATTGTATTGTTGCCATCGAGGATAAAAAGATGGGGTTTGTATCATATTGCTTGATTTTATCCCTCTACATCATGTCATCTTTCCTAATGCGTTACTCTGTTCTTATGAACTTAATACTCTAGATGCATGTTGGATAGAAGTCGATGTGTGGAGTAATAGTAGTAGATGCAGAATCATTTCGGTCTACTTGTCGCAGACGTGATGCCTATATACATGATCATGCCTAGATATTCTCATAACTATGCGCTTTTCTATCAATTGCTTGACAGTAATTTGTTCACCCACCGTAGAATTTGCTATCTTGAGAGAAGCCACTAGTGAAACCTATGGCCCCCGGGTCTATCTTCCATAATCTCCCTTTAATTAGCTATTTCTGTCGCCGTTTATTTTGCTATCTTTACTTTCCAATCTGTATCATAAAAATACCAAAAATATTTATCTTATTATCTCTACCAGATCTCAATTTTGCAAGTGGCCGTGAAGAGATTGACAACCCCTTTATCGCGTTGGTTGCAAGGTTCTTATTTATTTTTGCAGGTACGAGGGACTTTCGTGAAGCCTCCTACTGGATTGATACCTTGGTTCTCAAAAACTGAGGGAAATACTTACGCTACTTTGCTGCATCACCCTTTTCTCTTCAAGGGAAAACCAACGCATGCTCAAGAGGTAGCAACAGTCAGAATAGATCAGAGGAACATGTCAACCTCAGTGAGGGCACTAGTCCAAGCAGCAGCTATGATGAGGGCAGTAGAAGCACCCCTAGCAACTTGCCTAAAGCTGCTACCAGACAGAGGAAGAAGAGAAATTCTGACAGTGAGGATGAAGACTTTATGGCCCGAGGAAGAAGTGACCTCAAAGAAGAAAGTCCTTAAGAAGGAATATGCTGCAGCTACTATCAGCAAGCCCGGCCTCCAGAGGAAATCTCCTGCCAGGAGAGCTCCTATGTCAAAAGTAAGACAGTCAACTGTGCCTCAAGAAACTATGAAGTTCACTGTTGAACAATCTGATGATGGGGGTGGTGATGGAAAGAAGAAGAAGAGGGCCAGAAGAACAACCACTGCTAAGGTTCTTGGCAAACCTTCCATGATGGAAGAAGATGAGGAGGAGGAAGAGCAACCAGAACCACCACTTGCCAAGTCTTAGAAGTTAATCGCTGATGCCATTAAGACTGGTGTTGCTCCCTCCAAGCCTGATACGTCTTCAACGTATCTATAACTTTTGATTGTTCCATGCTATTATATTACCTATATTGATGTTTTATATGCATTGATATGCTATTTTCTATTACTTTTGAGACCAACTTATTAACCTAGAGCCCAGTGCCAGTTTTTTTTCCTTGTTTTTGAGTTCTACAGAAAAGGAATATCAAACGGAGTCCAAACGGAATAAAACTTTTGCGATGATTTTTCTTGGACCTGAAGACACCCATGTAACTTGGAGAGAGGGCCAGAAGATCCCCGAGGAGGCCACAAGCCTCAGGGGTGCGCCCTAGGGGGGTGTCCTGAGGGCTCGTGGGCCCTTCGGGAGTCCCATAACCCTAAAACCAGCTCTATAAATTCCCAAATATTCCCAAACCACCAGAAGCGTCCACCAAAATACTTTTCCACCGCTGTAACCTTCTGTTCCCGTGAGATCCCATCTTGGGGCCTTTTCTGGCACCCTGTCGGAGGTGGATTCGATCACATAGGGCTTCTACATCAACCCTATTGCCCTTCCGATGAAGCGCGAGTTGTTTACCATAGACCTACGGGTCCATAGCTAGTAGATAGATGGCTTCTTCTCTCTCTTTGATCTTCAATGCAATGTTCCCCTCGATGTTCTTGGAGTTCTATCCGATGTAATCTTCTTTTGCGGTGTGTTTGTCGAGATCCAATGAATTGTGGATTTATGATCAAATTATCGATGCATATTTTTTGAGTCTCTTATGAATTCTTATATGCATGATTTGATATCTTTATTTCTCTTTGAATTATCGATTTGGTTTGGCCAACTAGATTGGTTCTTCGTGCAATGGGAGTGGTGCTTAGTTTTGGGTTCAATCTTGCGGTGTCCTCACCCAGTGACAAAGTAGGGGTAGCGAGGCACGTATTATATTGTTGCCATCAAGGATAAAAAGATGGGGTTTTCATCATATTGATTGAGTTTATCCCTCTACATCATGTCATCTTACTTAAGGCGTTACTCTACTATTATTAACTTAATACTCTAGATGCATGCTAGATAGCGGTCGATGTGTGCAGTAATAGTAGTAGATGCAGGAAGGAGTCGGTCTACTTGACATGGACATGATGCCTATATTCATAATCATTACCTTGGATATCGTCATAACTTTGCGCTTTTCTATCAATTGCTTGACAGTAATTTGTTCACCCACCATATGTTTTATTTCAAGAGAGAAGCCTCTAGTGAAACCTATGGCTCCTGGGTCTATTTTCCATCATATATTTTCATATCTATAAGCCAAAAAACCCCAAAATGCCTTGCTGCAATTTATTTAGTTTTATTATGTTTTACGTTTTAATAAACTTTTAGATCTATCTCTATCAGATCTCATCCTTGCAAGTGACCATGAAGGGATTGACAATCCCTTTATTGCGTTGGGTGCAAGTGTTTGATTGTTTGTGCAAGTACATAGATTGGAGACTTGCGTGTACCTCCTACTGAATTGATACCTTAGTTCTCAAACTGTCGGGGATATCTAGCGACATATGCCAGGGGGTGGCTTATCATGGATGGGGACAAGAGTACGTTGCCGGGCTCTAGAAGCGGGAGTGAGCGAGACCGCATACGCCTGTGAATCTTACCCAGGTTCGGGACTACCCGTGGAGATAACACCCCTAGTCCTGCTCTGCGGGTCTCCGCATGATGACTATCGTCAATAGAGCAGCTACAAGATTGCTCCTTAAGCTGTTTGGCTAGAGGAGGAAGAAGGGCAAGGCTAGCTCTACTCCTCTCTCTATATGGGTGTGTGTGTTCTCAAAGGTTCTGAACCCCTTGCATGGGTGAGGGAGTTCCGGACTAGGGGGTGTCCGGATAGCCGAACTATCATCATCGGCCGGACTCCAAGACTATGAAGATACAAGATTGAAGACTTCGTCCCGTGTCCGGATGGGACTTTCATTGGCGTGGAAGGCAAGCTTGGCGATACAGATATGTAGATCTCCTACCTTTGTAACCTACTTTGTGTAACCCTAGCCCTCTCTGGTGTCTATATAAACCGGACGGCTGTAGTCCATAGGACGAACAACAATCATACCATAGGCTAGCTTCTAGGGTTTAGCCTCTTTGCTCTCGTGGTAGATCCACTCTTGTAACAGACATCATCAATATTAATCAAGCAAGACGTAGGGTTTTACCTCCATCAAGAGGGCCCGAACCTGGGTAAAACATCGTGTCCCTTGTCTCCTGTTACCATCCGCCTAGGCGCCTTGCGATTCGGGACCCCTACCCGAGATCCGCCGGTTTTGACACCGACATTGGTGCTTTCATTGAGAGTTCATCTGTGTCATCACCGATAGGCTCGATGGCTTCTTCGATCATCAACAATGACGCGGTCCAGGGTGAGAGTTTTCTCCCCGGACAGATCTTCGTGTTCGGCGGCTTTGCAATCGCGGCCAATTAAGCAGCCATCCGGGCAGATCGAAAGCTACGCCCCTAGTCAGATTTGGAAGTTTGAACTATACGGCCGATATCCGCGGAGACTTGATCTTCGACGGATTCGAGCCGCAGCCGAGCGTGCCGCACTATTTCGATGGGCATGATCTAGCTCTGCAGCCGAACAGTGCCCTGGAGGCCGCACCTGCATCCGCTCCGACCCTCAATCCGGAGCCGGATTCCCCGATCGAGGACTAGTGGTTGGACACCGCCTCGGGGGCTTTAATCTCTACGGCGATCGAGCCGAACTCCATCCCTGTCCGTCGCGAAGACCTCGACTCCAGGGTGCCGGACTCCTCTCCGGACTCCGAACCCTCCGCGCCCTTGCCAATCGAATCCGATTGGGCGCCCGTTATGGAGTTCACGGCCGCAGACATCTTTCAGCACTCGCTCTTTGGCGACATCCTGAATTCACTAAAGTCTCTCTCGTTATCAGGAGAGCCCTGGCCGGACTGCGGTCAGGACGGTTGGGATGCGAACGACGAAGAAATTCAAAGCCCACCCACCACCCACTTCAGAGCTAATCGCCGATAGCCTACACGACGTGCTCGATTTCGACTCCGAAGACATCGACGGTATGGATGACGATGTAGGAGACAACAATGAACCAACACCTATAGGATGCTGGACAACCTCATCCCATGATGTATACATGGTGGATACACCTAAAGGAAATGAAGACGAGGAGCAACGGGATGCTAGGAAGGATAAATCCCTCGAAAAGCAGTCAAAACGGCAACGTAAACGCCGAACAAAGTCCCGCCTCAGCAAAGACCCAGCCATAGAGCAGGGCAAACCGGTGGACAACGAACAAGCTATCGAGAAATCGTCCGAACAAGACAACTTGGATAAACAATCTGTCCCCAGCAAAGACAACAGTCCGGACGATCTCACGCCGGACAAACTATTGGAGCAAAATGACCTCCAGAAAAGGCTCGTCGCCACTACACATAGCCTGAAAAAGCAGAAGCGGAAGCTCAAAACAGCGGAAGATGCACTCAGGATTAGATGGAGCAAAGTATTCAGCACCACAGACAAGTACGGTGACAGTCGCCGAACAAAGAGCTACTCGAAAAGAAAGCTACGCCCGACCACGAGGAGGCCTTAGAGCCCCCACAATTAAAGCGTAAGAAGGCCACCGGTCGGATGGGCGACCCCACGGCAAAAAGAGAGCGGTGAATGGCGCGCACACAAGCCAATATGCGATCCGCATAAGTTCATATCAAGAGGATGGCGATTAGGTCCATCTATGGGCCAAGAAAGCAGGCTCGTCAAAGCAATGCAATACGCCAAAATTCCGAAGATCACGGCACACCCAAATATAGGGCGCCAGACACCCCCTATGTTTCACCGATGAGGTCTTTGGATCATGAATTTCAATGATTCAAACCCGTAAACATAGAGGCATACGACGGAACATCGGACCACGGAATGCGGATCGAGGATTACATCCTCCACATACACATGGCTAGAGGAGTCGATCTCACGCCATAAAATACTTACCCTTAAACTCAAAGGGCCAGCTCGACATTGGCTTAAAAGCCTCCCGAAAATACCATTGGAAGCTGGGGAGAGCTCGAGGATGCATTTTGGGCAAATTTTGAGGGACTTATGTCCGCCTTGGGATCTGAGACGATCTAAGTCACATAACTCAACAGCCCGGAGAGTCAGCCCGAAATTCTGGAACAGGTTCCTTACTAAAAAGAACCAAATAGTCGACTGTCCAGGATGTCAAGCCTTAGCAGCTTTCAAACACAACATCCGAGACGAATGGCTCGCTGAGACACCTCGGCCAAGAAAAGCCAAGAACAATGGCCGCATTGACAAGCCTCATGACACGCTTTTGCGCGGGAGAGGACAGCTGGCTGGTTAGATGCAACACCAGCGACCCGAGTACATCCGAAATCAGGGATGGAAATGGGAAATCACGACGCAGAAAAGATCAGCACAGGAATAAGGAAAATGGCCCAAATAGTATGGCGGTCAACGCCAGATTCAAAAGCTCTCGGCCGAACAACAAAACACTGCCCCTAAAGGATAACAGTGACGAGCTATCCAACCTAAACAAGATTCTGGATAGACTGTGTCAAATACATGGTACCTCCGGGAAGCCTACAAACCATACCCACAGAGATTGTTGGGTCTTCAAACAGTCCAACAGACTGAACGCCGAACACAAGGGGCTCGACACACCAAGTAAAGATGACGACGAGCACCACAAGCAGAACCCCGGAAAACAAAAAACTTTCCCACAGGAGGTTAAAACAGTAAACTCACTTCACGTGATCAAAGGAAAAACAAAGCGGCGCCCCTAAAAGGCGCGCCGCACAACTGATTGTCAAAACCAATCACCTTCGACCATCGTGACTATTCCGATAATATCCTAACGCAGGATGGATTGCCTTGATATTGGATCCTATAATCGACGGATTCCAATTTACACATGTCCTCATGGATGGCGGCGATGACATAAACCTGATATATCGGGACACAATCCGCAGGATGGGGATAAACCCAACCAAAATTCGCCATAGCAACACCTCCTTTAAAGGAGTACCGCTTGCCCATACACCCTCTCGACGGGCTCCATCTTTGCTAGAAGTTGTGTTTGGTTCATCCGACAACTTCCGTCATGAAGGTTACTCTTCCATGTCGCCCCGTTTAAAAGTAGCCATCAAGCACTATTGGGACACGAAGCTTTCGCCCGCTTTAACACAATACCGCATTATGCATCTCTAACACTTAAAATGCCCGGTCCACGCGGCATCATCTCGTTGAAAGGAAGTATTAAGTGTTACTCGAGCACAAGAGAACGAGAGACTGCCTCGACAGCCCCACAGCTATCCGGCTCTGCTAGGCAAAGAACCTGAGTTGGTCATTCAAACCCCGGACACGGATAGACGAGTCCGGCGCCTACTAGCGGCATACCGCCATACGAGGGGCTACATGCATGTATAACAAGAGACAATAGAGCTCGATTTTATTCTTTGAACCGTACCCTGTTTATTTAATATTAAGTACATCTTTCGCACGATCCTTTTTCTTTCAAACTAAGTTCCTCTCTTTACTGATGAACAACATGCTACACCCGTCCAGGATACGGCTGCGGAGACACAAAGCAGACGCAGCAGTGAGGACTGTTGCAAGGATTCTTTTCAGATTAAGACCTGCGTAAACCTTTTTTCACTGTCTCTTGTTGATATACATTCCCCAGTTCCTTAATATAAGCGAGGAGGAGGAGGCTGGTGCTTTGGCATTGACGCACCAGAATTTTGGCGATACTGGACACAAGGGGCTCGAGGGGCATTATTCTGCCCATTTTCATAAAGACCGAATACCTTAGGGAGTATTCGGCGTCTCGAGATTAGGCCTTATATGCATCAGCTCCGAATCATGTCTTTGGTCAAATGTTGGGTTGCCCGGCTCGTGTTTTGCTGCCTTACGTTCCGTTTTCACGGCTAACGCGGCACCGGAGAACTATCTGCGATTGTGCCCGGTTCGCCGGGCGAGCACCTCGATGAGAGAAAGCGAAAACTGTCATGATATAGCGAGAGACTGGTCAACCACTCGATGACTAACAGGAATGTTTAGGATTCCTCCGCATTAACGAAGGACCGGTTTTCGGTCAGGCACATATGCACCCCGAATTCGGGAGAGTGCGGTGCCCCCAGGGGCTATATAGTAGCCCCACCCTCGAACTCCTATGGCTAAGTGAAAGTGATAAAGCATTATAGTCCGGTTGCCAGGTTTGCTATGCTATCACCTCCTTAACAGGACCAAGACGTTGGATTAAGTGTGAAAAATCGCTTTTTTGCAAACACCCCGCACTATGTGCGTGGGGGCTAAAGCCAAGGACTGCCATCTTCGAGTTATATACACATATACATAAACGGCCATACAGGAGTAGTTTACTACTTGAACGCACAAGTAAAAAAAGCATTTATATTACATTGAAACATTGTTTTCACAAATCATACATGTCATTTAAACATAATATCCTTCAAGCACTGCGTCTCTATTAAACGAGCGCCCGGCAGGACTTCTTCAAAGTAGTGCTTTCGGCGGTACTAAATCCTCTGTCCGAATCCTGGGATGCAACGTCAGTGGCCTTCATCTCTGCCCAGTATGTCTTGACACGGGCAAGAGCCATCCGCGCTCCCTCAATACATGCCGATCGCTTCATCGCGTCGATACGCGGCACCGCTCCAAGAAACTGCTGCACTAAACCAAAATAGCTCTTCGGCTGGGGTCCGTCCGGCCACAAGTGAGTCAAGACATGCTTCATGGCAAATCCGGACAATCGATTCAGCTCGGCCCATTCGGCCAACCGATCGGTCAGCAGAGGACGCCCGGACTATGGAATTGCGACCAATATAGCTCTTCCTTCGTGCCCCTTCTCGGCCCCGGAAGTGCTCAACAGCGTCCTGGCGCTCGCCGCCAAGTCCAGATAAGCATCCTCTGAACTCCACAACTTATCTAACTGAGCATAATTTGGATCCGTATATTTCCTCCGCAGCAGAAATGGTTTTCCAGCCGCAATTGCCCCAGCCTGACTCAGCTCCTCCTTGGCAGCTCTCAAAGCCGACTGGGCACTCTTGGATTCGGCGGCGGCCTTTTTTAGGCCCTCTTGTTCCACTTGACATTCTTTCTCAAGAACCTCGCAGCGATCGGTAGTATTCCTCAACTTTTTGGCCATATCGGCCATCTCCTCTTTGCTTCGGCAAAGGAGCAGCCCGTTCGACTTCTAGCTCTTGACCGCCTTTAAAGCGGCCGACATTACTAATTCTCGCTTGCTCTTTCGCTCGGGCAAGTTCGCCCGCAGCTCTTCCACGGCAGCGGCACCATCTGCATTCAGCATATGATTAGTAAGACATGGGCGTCAAGCTCCCTTACCGTGTGTCCGCATAGAAGTCGCATACCTTGTGACTCGTCAAACCGTTTATTGACCAGCGATGTCGCATCCGCCTCATCAAGCTGCCGCTTTAGTTCGGCATATTCATCGATCCGGCTGGCCTCCGGACGCCCGCCACCTGTTTAGGAGCGGCGATATGTTAAATCGAGAATTTGATCCTCGGCACGCCGTAAATTTTGACAACATACCGAGTCTCGGGGCTACTATCTATACATGGCGCATTTATATGCATAAGCGCCGAAGGTACATTATTTTTGCGTACCTCAAACCCCGTCCAAGAAGCTTCACGGCTTTGTGCAATCCGCTCTCTGTGGATGCAATTCTTTCAATCACCGTACCCATTAGAGCACGGTGATCTTCGAGATAGCCGCCGCCCGAAAGCAGATCCTTCAGACCTCCGATCAAGACTCCACTTGGCGCCGGACCTTCCGCCCCCGCCGGACTTGGGGGAACCCTCCGCGACGACACCTCCGGGTCGTCCGCTTCACATGAGAGTGTGACAGGTGGAGGCGTTTCGCTCTCCATCATCTCCGGAAGAAGACCCCTCGAAGACGAGCTCTACTGAGAAGGGCTGAGGTCTGAACTACAAGGTACAATTTCGGTTATATTCATAAATAAATACAGGGATGTTCCTTATTTTCAAGACCCCTTCTTTCTACTTACGGCTCGCTGGAGGGCTGATCCCCTTGGGGAAATAGTGCGGCTGGGTTACTTCCCAGCGCCAGACTCTCCGACGAAGATTCCCTTCCCCTCTTTGAGGCCTTGACCTCGGATCTTCAAGCAGTCCTCTTCCCTCCTCGAAAGACAGGACTTTTAATCCCTCCTTCCTTGATAGCCTCCTTCATGGGGGCAGTCGCTTCCCCGCTCCCCCCTTCGCCTTCTTCAAAGGGCGCGACCTTCAACATCTTGGTCAGCATGGGATCCGGCGTGGTCTCTGGGAGGGGAGCCGAACACCTTATTAACTTTGCCTTGGCTATCCACTCCTGTTCAAGAAACGGCTCCTTTAAAGAGCATATATATATATATATAATAAATGAATGAACAGCTTGTCCGGTTACAGGACTACTTACTTGAGTATCTGGGCGATTGCAGTTTAGTCCTGCGTCCTCGGTCAAGTCCGGACACTTCTCTTGTGATCCGAAGAACAGTTTATACATCTCCATGGGCGTCGTGCCCATAAAATTTTGGAGAGCTCGTGGTCCCTCGGATTGAATTCCCACAGTGAGGGGGCGGCGTTGCGGTGGCTGAAGGCGCCGGATCACCATAACCTGCGCCACTGCAACCAGATTGATCCCTCTTTCCTGGAGATCTCGAATACGGCCCTACAGCAGGGGAACGTCCTTGGACGGCCCCCAGTCGAGCCCCTTGTTGACCCATGACGCCAGCCGTTGTGGTGGACCTGAGCGGAAGGCAGGGAGCACCGCCCATTTGGTGCCCCTGGGAGCGGTGATATAAAACCACTCCCGTTGCCACAAACCAAGCTCCCCTTGAAAAGAGCCCTCGGGCCATGGAGCATCAGCACATGTGCTTATGACTGTCCCTCCGCGCTCTGCTTGCTGCCCCTTGATCGTCTTTGGCTCCACCTTGAAGGTTTTGAGCCACAATCCATAGTGGGGGGTAATATGGAGGAAGGCCTCACATACAACAATGAATGACGAGGTATGGAGGATGGACTCCGGATTCAAGTCATGGAAATCAAGCCCATAATAAAACATGAGCCCCCGCACAAAGGGATCCGTCGGGAAGCCTAAACCCCGAGGGAAGTGGGACAGGGCTATGCGAGATCTCGCCGGTTAGATACCTGGCGTCCCGCAGTTTTAGCACCTCTTCTTCTGTGACGGAGGAAGACATCCATCGGCCGTGCTGGTCGGAGCCGGACATCATCGAAGGTCCGAAGCGCCTGAATCTGGAGCTTTGGGTGTTGGAACTCGAAGCGCGAGGCGAACTCGATAGAGGGTGTAAAAAGAAGAGGGCCTTGGTCTCATTATAAAGAGGTTGAATACCAAGAGCCCACCCCGTGGTCGAGTAGGACTCGCCTTTGATAGAGAAGGCAGGCCGACGGGCATGGTTGGGTTACCCACGTCCGTATTGATGAGAATCCCGGAATAAGGGGGCACGATCTACGCTTTGATAAGACGTGCCAAGGAAACCGCCTCGCTAAACACGCTGAGGTGGAACAATAAAAAACGATTCATATAAAGGCCTGGCCGTGGTGTGATTTCACGCCGCGGAATAAGTCAGCAGATCTGTGCAAAAATTATTCTCTCTACGGTGTTATATGGAACTTGTTTTGCAGAGCCGGACACTATCCTGGTGTTCATAATCTTCTATAAATTATTCGGAGGAAGAACCCGCCTTGCAATGCCTAAGACAATATGCGCGCCGGCCTCGTCGTCATTGAAGCCTGGTTAGAGCTCTTGAGGAAGTTCCGGACTAGGGGTGTTCGGATAGCGAACTATCATCATCGGCGGACTCCAAGACTATGAAGATACAAGATTGAAGAATTTGTCCCGTGTCCGGATGGGACTTTCCTTGGCGTGGAAGGCAAGCTTGGCGATACGGATATGTAGATCTCCTACCTTTGTAATCGACTTTGTGTAACCCTAGCCCTCTCCGGTGTCTATATAAACCGGACGGCTGTAGTCCATAGGACGAACAACAATCATACCATAGGCTAGCATCTAGGGTTTAGCCTCTTTGATCTCGTGGTAGATCCACTCTTGTAACACACATCATCAATATTAATCAAGCAGGACGTAGGGTTTTACCTCCATCAAGAGGGCCCGAACCTGGGTAAAACATCGTGTCCCTTGTCTCCTGTTACCATCCGCCTAGACGCACAGTTCGGGACCCCCTACCCGAGATCCGCCGGTTTTGACACCGACAATGGGGAAGCCTGGGGGGGTTTATATAGGCCTACCCCCAGGGGTACAATGGTAATCCGGCCCGCTGTAGGACCCGACTATTAGTGTCTCTAGGCGCCGGCTTCTCTGCTGGCTGCTGGGGCCCGACGTTTGGTGGGTCCTGACTGCTGCCGTGATCTCGGCCAACAGGTAGGGCCCGCCGCCTACGGGCCATGCTGACTTCTTTATACTGTAGCATCGCTCCTGATGACGGAGGCTTTGTCGGGGGAAGCATGGCTACAGTCCCGCCGTCTGGCGGGCGCTCACTGTAGCCACACCCCGTCTCATTTCATTAATGGCGCGCAGACTCCGAGAGGGAGAAGGGCCGCCTGCTAGGAGTCGGCCCGCCCTCGTTGCCGCCTACTTGGGGTTCGCCGCCTTCTGGTGGCTCGCGGACAGGTAGGGCCCGCTGCCTATGGGCCATACCGACCGCCCGTCGTGGGGAGCGTGGCTCCCTCTGACATAAGTGATGTCACGGGCTGTGTGGCAACAGTGTCATGCTGGGCGAGGGGTGTACGCTTGGTACACCGCACTATGGCCATGATCCGCCCTGGATTCGGGGGTGGCAGGTCGCACTATTGCCACGCCCCGTCCCGTCACGGTTATGTGGGTGTAAACTTTGAGGGGACGAGGGGCCGCCTGCTAGGACTCGGCTCCCTCGTGGCCGCCTTCTGATGTCTTGCCGTCTTCTAGCAGCCGGCCTCCTAGATCAGCCGACCCAAGAAGTCGGTCGTTCGTCTGGGAGGTGTGAGGGGAGCAGCGAGCACCGATGTCTTGAAATACCATGGGGGATCGATGAGGCTACCCATGGTCATTTACTCCGACAGTAGTCCCCGAAGCTGGTGGGGGCGTCAGAAGAACCGAGGAGCCTCAGCGGCTTCCTACTCTGAGTGTCTTGGTAATCTTGCTTCGTCCGTCTTTGGGAGATGCCGACTGCCAGGAGCCGGCCGAGGACGGACCGGCCGCCTGGTGAATTTGAATCGTCATGGTAGAGGCCGGGTGGCGCGCCAGCCGGGTGGTAGGCTTGCCGCCCGTTGCTTATCCGCCTTGCGGCGCCCGCTGAACAGGCCAGCCTGCCAGCCACGTGCGCGATGGGACGTCGCCGCAGGCCTGGGCCTGCCACTATAGGGCCTCGGCACGTGCACGGATCCGCTACGGCCGAGGCGGGCGGTTGTGCTTCCCCGGCGCGTTAATTACAAGCCGTTATGGCCCGGAAGATGCGGGGTCGTGGGGGGAGTGGGCGCAGTTAATCCCGTGCCCCCCATGTCTCGCCCCCCTCGGCTCCGCCACTGGCGGGCTATAATTGGGGGAGGAGGGGGCAGCAGAATGCACGCGCACCCTCTTCGCCCTTTGTCTTCTTCTTCCTCTGCTTCTTGCCGCTGCCGCACCGCTCGCCTTCTCCTTCCTCGTCGTGCTGCTGCGCCATAGAACCATCATGACCATGGGCGGGAGGGTCGCTCGGGCGATTGGGAAGGCTCCAGCGTCCAAGACGAGGACATCGCCTTTCTCCGTGCGACGCGGAGGCTGCCCGGAGAGGAGAGCATAGGGGTGCCGATTCCGTTGGAGCGGGAGATCTCGCCAGCGCAGGAGCCCGATGAGTACGTGGTCTTCCATAGCCACTTTCTCTATGGGTTCAGCTTGCCGGCGAGTGGCTTCTTATGCGCCTTCCTCAACAACTACGGCCTACAGCCGCACCACCTCACGCCAACACCGTGGTACTTCTCTCCGCCTTCGTTATTTTCTACAAAGGTTATCTCAGAACTATTGTAGGGTGAAACCCATGAGGGGATCTTTTCACACTTGGAGGGGGGAAAGAGGAAGAACACTCAAGAACACAAGACACAAATCACTCAAACAAACCCAAATATCACATCCACTAGAGTAGCATACATGAGATCCACAAGATTACAAGATCAATCCAAGGAAACAAGCACAAAGGTAAAGTTCTTCCCACTCCTAGAGGAGGTGAGGTCTTGATGATGATCTACTCCCTTGGGAGGTCTTGCAATCCACAAGGATTCTTCCCAAAGAGGGGTCTTGATCTCCAAGAGGAGGAGGATACAAGGAGCAAAGCTCTCTTTGGTGTTCTAAAATACTTTGCTAACCCTACAAATGACCTAGGAGATGCCCTTATATAGTTTGGGGACGAAACAAGTTGAGAGTGGCGGGGGGGTACAAAGGCCACAAGGCCACACACACGCGGCTGGACCGGAGGGATCCGGGCACCTGGGCACCATGGGTCGGGCACCCGGCCTGCTCAGGGGGTGGCTGGAGGGGTGGCCGGGCACCTGGGGCCCAAGGCCCGGGCACTGGGGTCTTGTTGGAGGCCAGAGGAGTGGCTGTGCACCTGCAACGCCCAGTGTGGTGGTGCAGGGCCGGGCACCAGTCTGGCCTTGGCTGGTGGTGCAGGGGCCGGGCACCCGGCCGGCCAAGGCCCGGGCACCCGAGAGGTGCGGCTATAGGCGGGCAGGGGCCCAGGCACCCGGGGGCCAAGGAGCTGGGCACCCGGACCAAGTCGGGGCAGCTCCCAGGTGGTTTGGCCGGGCACCCGGGGCTGCAGGTGCCGGGCACCCGGGGTGTCCAGGGGGTTTTGCCCCTCCTCCCCCTTCTTCACTTTTCTCGATCTCTCCTTCCTTCTCTTGCTCCATGGGTGCTCGGAGCTTCACCTTCTCCTTCTCACGATCATCTCCTTGGTATCCTAGAATGTACAACATGTCTTTATGAGGTAGAACCCAATTCTCTTGTTATTCCGAATGAAACTCGAAGAGGAGAGAATTCACCTCGTTCTCGATGGCGCGTGCATGTGCTCTTGTCATTGGTCCTCTTGGTGCTTGCGGTGGTGAAGGAGTGTCGGTACGGGTAGGCGAGGGATGCTCCGCATCATCTCCCCCCCTCCTTTGGAGAGATCCGTCCATAGATCGTGCTCTTCATCACCATGGTACTTGGCCAAGTCTTTGGCGTTGAAGATGTCGCTTACGTTGTACTTGTCACGTGGGATGTCGACCTTGTAGGCGTTGTCATTGTAGCGTGCTAGCACCTTGAATGGTCCGTCGGCTCTCGGGAGTAGCTTGGACTTGTGTTCCTTGGGGAAGCGGTCCTTGCGGAGATGTATCCATACTTGATCACCCGGTTGGAACACCATCGGTGATTTGTTGATGTTGAGCTTGGAGGCTAGTCGTTGTACTTGGCGCTTGATCGTGGAACGTGTTTCTTCATGCATCTTCTTGAGGTAGGTGGCTCTTGCGCTTGCGTCCATGTTTGCTCGTTCTTGAAGCGGTAGAGGGAGAATGTCCAATGGCGACAAAGGGTTGAAGCTGTAGACAACCTCGAAGGGGGACTTGCCGGTTGTAGAATGTCTTGCGCGGTTGTAGGCGTACTCGGCAATGGGTAGGTACTCCTCCCACTCCTTGATGTTCTTCTTTATCAACACGTGTAGGAGAGTTGCAAGCGTCCGGTTGGTGACTTCCGTTTGGCCATCGGTTCGAGGGTGGTACACCGTGGAGAAGAGCATCTTGATGCCGAGCTTGGCACATATCGTCTTCCAAAAGTAGCTTAAGAACTTGACATCTCGATCCGACACAATTGTCTTTGGCACACCGTGCAACCTCAAGATTTCCCGACAAAAGAGATTGGCAACATGTGAAACATCGTTTGTCTTATTGCATGGTATAAAATGAGCCATTTTAGAGAATCGGTCCACAACAACAAATACGGAGTCCTTGCCATTTTGAGTCCTAGGTAATCCAAGCACAACATCCATCCTAATGTCTTCCCAAGGTTGGTGTGGAATAGGTAAAGGCATATGTAAACCATGGGACTGAGATTGTGACTTAGCTTTGCAACATGTAGAGCATCGGTTGGTGAAACGGGCGACATGTGAAACATCTTGGGCCAAAAATAGTTCTTGGAGAGCGTGGCATAAGTCTTGTCGCGTCCAAAGTGTCCCATGAGTCCACCTCCATGAGCCTCTTGCGAAAGTAACAAACGAAGAGAAGACTCGTGAATGCATAGTTTGTTAGCTCTCATAAGAGAACCATCTTTGATATAGTATTGTTCCCAAGAAGTATGCGTCACACACTTAGCATATGGGGTAGCAAAAGTCACATCATGCTCATATAAATCTTTGATATGATCAAATCCAACAACATTCAATTCAAGTTGAGTAAGTAACATGCATTTATGGAAAGGGCATCCGCCACAACGTTCTCTTTGCCCTTAATGTACTTGATCACATAGGGGAAAGATTCAATAAATTCACTCCATTTAGCATGTCATTTATTCAACTTGGTTTGGCCTTTAAGGTACTTAAGTGTCTCATGATCAGTATGTATGACAAACTCATGCGGTCTAAGGTAATGTGCCCAAACATGTAAAACACGCACTAAAGCATACAATTCCTTGTCATATATGGGATAGTTAAGTTTAGCACCGGAGAGTTTTTCACTAAAATATGCAATAGCTCATTTTTCTTGCATCAAAACTCCACCAATTCCATTACCACTTACATCACAGTGAACCTCAAAAGTTTTGTCAAAGTTGGATAAAGCAAGAATCGGAGCATGAGTAAGCAAAAATTTGAGCTCATCAAAAGCGGTAGATTGCAAAGGTCCCCAAACAAAAGGAGCATTTGTCTTACTCAAGGCATGCAACGGTCCGGCAATAGTGCTAAAATCTTTCACAAAGTGACGATAGAAACCCGCAAGGCCAAGAAAACTACGCACTTGTTGCAAATTGGTGGGTTGTGGCCAAGTTTTAATTGCTTCAATTTTAGACTCATCAACATGGACACCCTTTGAGGAAACAACGAAACCCAAGAAAACAAGCTTGTCAACACCAAAAGTGCACTTTTTCATGTTCGCATAAAGACGTTCTTTGCGAAGAGTTTGCAAAACAGCCCTAACATGCTTTATATAATCTTTGATGGATTTGCTAAAAACAAGTATGTCATCGAAGTAGACCACAACAAACACTCCAATCTAAGGACGAAGCACAAAATGCATAAGACGCATGAAAGTACCGGGAGCCTCCGATAAACCCATAGGCATAACCAACCACTCGTACAAGCCAAATTTAGTTTTGAAAGCGGTTTTCCATTCATCACATTCTTGTTTGCGGATTTGATAGTAGCCACTTTTAAGATCAATTTTTGAAAAAATAGTAGCACCGCTAAGTTCATCTAGCATATCATCAAGTCGAGGTATGGGATGCCTATAACGAACGGTGATAGCATTGATGGGTCTACAATCAGAGCACATGCGAAAACTACCATCTTGCTTGGGTACAAGTATAACCGGAACGGCACAAGGGCTTATGCTTTCACGTACATGGCCATTGTCGATGAGTTGTTGGACTTGCCGTTGGATCTCCTTAGTTTCTTCGGGGTTGACGCGGTAGGGAGCCTTGTTCGGAAGAGGTGCTCCGGGGATGAGGTCAATCCTATGTTCAATGCCACGTAGAGGAGGAAGACCGGGAGGTAGCTCATCGGGAAAGACATCCTCGAATTCCTGCAACAAGTTAGAAAACACTAGCGGAAGAGGATTAAGAGTGTTAGTTTTTTCCACCTCATCTTTGCATAGGAGAACAAAGTGGATGCCACTCGATGGGTTCTCACACACTTCTCTCGTCTCTCTTTTTGTGGCTAGGAGGACTAAGTTTTTCTCTCTTGGCGAAGAGGCGCTCAATTTTGGCTTGTGGCTCTCACTTTCTTTTTGGTGGATCACTCTCTCACTAGGATATCCATGATGGGTGGATGCTTGCTTATCGGCGATCACTTGGCTTGGTGACATTGGTCGAAGGACATATTCCTTGCCTTTCATCTTGAAGCTATAGTAGTTGGTTCGTCCGTTGTGGATGACTCCACGGTCAAATTGCCAAGGTCGTCCCAAGAGAAGGTGGCAAACTGACATAGGAACTACATCACACTCCAAGGTGTCCTCGTAGGCGCCAATTTTGAAACAAACTTGCACTGTATGCTCCACTTGAATGGTGCCAGAGTCGCTTAGCCATTGCACCTTGTAGGGACGGGGGTGCTTCTTCTTGACCAATTGGAGCTTGGAACATAGCTCCTCACTTGCCAAGTTGTGACAACTTCCTCCATCGATGATGACCTTCACGGAACTCCTGTTGGTGCCGGCCTTTGTGTGGAAGATGTGGCACCGTTGGTCTTCATCTTGATGGTGTTGGAGTGTCAAGACCTTGGAGACCACGAGAGAGGGACTTGAATCATTGTCACAAAACACTTAATCATCTTCATCTTCGTTGACACGCCGGTGCATGGCCACGTGCTCAATGGCTTCCATTTCTTCTTCACTCATCGAGTCATAAGTGCCATCATCGTTGAAGATCATAGTTCGCTTGTTGGTGCACTCAAAGGACTTGTGTCCCCGACCACCACATGTGAAGCACTTGAGAGAACTTGTCTTGACAGGGTCGTTCGGTGGCGCCGAAGATGGGGGAGTCTTGGATTTGTAGTTTCTTGCCGGAGAACGAGTCGAGGAATGCGTAGCTTGCTTGGAACTTGACTTGTCGTCGGTACTTGGTGATGCTCTAGTTGAGGTAGGAGTTGCCGAAGTCGCGGGAGCTTCAGAGTAGGATCATAGCTCTTGGACGAGTACTTGGCATATTTGAAGTCATCTTGGACTTGTCACTCGGCCTTGGTCGCTTGATGAACTAGCTCGAGAAGGTTTGAGTATGGTTGGAAGTCGGCAATCCGCTTGATTGGGTGGTTGAGGCCATTCAAGAAGCGTGCCATTGTTTTCTCATTGTCTTCCTTGACATTGGCTCGTATCATGGCAATCTCCATTTCTTGGTAGTATTATTCCACCATCTTCGTTCCTTGTTTGAGGAGTTGCAACTTCTTGAAGAGATCACGGGTGTAGTGTGTAGGCACGAAGCGAGATCTCATGACATCCTTCATTTCCGTCCACGTTGTGATTGGTGGTTCGCCTCTTGTATGTCTTCGCTCGATCACTTGTTCCCACCAAATGAGAATGTAGTCTTGGAACTCAAGGGAGGCCATGGAAATTTTCTTCTCCTCATCGTAGTTGTGAAGACGGAATATCTTGTCCACCTTCAAGGCCCATGAGAGATACTCTTCGGGATCATTGCTTCCTGAGAACTTTGGCATGGTGAACTTGAGCTTGCCATAGCGGAGTTCTTCATCAAAGTAGCGGTTTTGATATCGCTCTTGCCGTGGAGGAAGGTCCTCAAATGCTCGTGCCTCGAGATGTCGCTCTTGGCGTGGAGGAGGGTCTTGAAGCACTTGGTCCACTTGGTGTCGTTGTCGTGGAGGAGGACGAGGGATATGCGCTTGGTTGCGCCTTTCTTGTTGTTCTTCGCGTCTCGCGGCTTCTTCTTGTATCTCTTGAAGAAGAGCTTCCTCTTGTTCTCGTGCTTCCCGACCGTGTTGGGCAACGACACATGTGGAATCTCGGAGTGCATCTAGGGCCGCTTGAGCTTGAACTTCTTGCCGTAGTTGTTGTTGTTGAAGTGCTTCGGCATCTTGCTCCTCCTGGTGTAGGCACGCTCGTTCCTCTTGTTCTTGACGGATGGCGTCTTCGTCTTGAGGTTGTTGCCATGGCACTTGTGGAGGCATTTGCTCTTGCTCCCTTGGTTCTTGCGCTTGTTGTCGCGCCCTTTCACGTGCTCGGACTCGGTCCTGTAAGCCATTGCCATAGAATGGATTTTCATGAGCTTGGCGATCTTGAGGTGCTTGACGTCGAGGAACTTGAGCTCGTGGAAGACTTGTATCATAAGATGAGTAGTCCGAAGAGTGTCGACTTGAGCGGTGGCTTGAGTGGCGCCATCTTGTTGACGATGATGAGGAAGACGGGCGTCGCTCGATCATCTTGCAAAGTTCTTCCATTTGTGTAGTGAACTTGTCGTCGATCGATTGATGAAGGTCGAAGGCGAGTTGCTCCAAGCGTTCACCCAATGCTACGCTTTCTTGATGTAGATCTCATTGTGCGATGAAGAAGTGGTTCTTGGTGACGTAGCCGTTATCATCACCTTGCTCCTCGAAAAGCAGATTCGCCGACGAACTTGGCCTATCCATCATAACCAAGTGGGGTGAGTAGGAAAGTGAGAGAACAATACCGAAGTTACCTTTTCCGAGGATTGAGGATGTAACAAGTGTCACTCAATGTAGTGCCATAATAGTAGAATTGGAACCGGGTTTGTTTCTCACACCTACAAGTAAAAGGCTTATGGAGTAGCTTGGTTAGGATGGTGACAAAAATTTCAAGCAAATGTTAGTCAAGATATCGACAAGGTTGAGAAGGTTCACAAAAATTCAAGTAAAGCAAATAGATCAAAGCCAAGGATATCACTAGGAACACACACATGGAAGATAGATGGGATCCGCACAACCGAGGGGTGAGCTCAAAATGTGAGTGACCACAGAAAATGCTCTTGTTGTGCGAATGCTAGAGAGACGCTAGCTCGATTGCTCAAATGGGCAAGATACACATGTGCACCAACCTATAAGAGAAACCTGCCGTCTTCAATCCCAACTATTCTAAGTATGCGGTGACCAAGATGATATGAGTTTGTAAAATGGCTCAATGCTATTGCTTACAAGCTCTTTGTTTCTCCTCTTGTGCTTAAAAGCTTTTCTTTCTTTTTTTCACTATGTTTGATGCTCGAGCCAAGTATGATATGAGACAAGTATGTAAGATATGCACGGGAGAGACTTATGGCACTAAGATCATAACAAGATCACTACGGTGCACAATAGCATGGCCCGACAATTCTCAACTCGCTAGTCTCGATGGGTAAGCAACGCAAAAGGCTCGGGCTATCAACACAAAAGCAAAGGTAAGTGTCATCGAGGTTACCGTCCTTTCTTATGGTTAGCGGTGAAGATGACTCCAGGCGATGATGTCGATGTCACACGCTTCTAAGTAGCCGAAACACCTTAGGAAACGCAAATCACAACTCAAAATCGGTCAAATGCGGAAGGTGGGTGTTTTATGTTGATTTTTGGATGGAGGCTAATGGTTGTGGTAATGATATATGTGGATGGGGGGTGTCAAGAGCTTCCAAACAAGCTAGAGAACACAAAAAACGGACTTGGGAGGTGGAAGTTATGGTCAATTTGGTGTTGTAGTTGGGCTGATTCGGGGGGGTGCGGGTACCGGGGGTGGAGGGTGCGGGTGCCCGGGGTGGTCAGGGGAAAGTGGCCCAGGGGTGCAGGTGCCCGGTGGTTCGAGGTGCGGGCACCCGGTGGTCTCTGATTTGGGCGGAAACTTTGGGGGAAATGCAAAATTTGGAGGATTTCGTGGTGGGAAGGCTGGGGATTGTTGGGGAGGGGCTAGATCCACTTGCCAAACATCAAATCCATGGACCAAAACTACCAAATCTCACAAGATCCAAGAAATTGCAAGAAAACTTTTTGGGGCTATTTTTGTGGGGAATTTTTGAATTTGGACGAAAAACAACAAAATCAAGCCAGCAAATGGGGGGATGGCACTCCAAGATGTGAATCAACGTTGCTCATGATACCAAGATATTGTAGGGTGAAACCCTAGAGGGGATCTTTTCACACTTGGAGGGGGGAAAAGAGGAAGAATACTCAAGAACACAAGACACAAATCACTCAAACAAACCTAAATATCACATCCACTAGAGTAGCATACATGAGATCCACAAGATTACAAGATCAATCCAAGGAAACAAGCACAAAGGTAAAGTTCTTCCCACTCCTAGAGGAGGTGAGGTCTTGATGATGATCTACTCCCTTGGGAGGTCTTTCAATCCACAAGGATTCTTCCCAAAGAGGGGTCTTGATCTCCAAGAGGAGGAGGATACAAGGAGCAAAGCTCTCTTTGGTGTTCTAAAATACTTTGCAAACCCTACAAATGACCTAGGAGATTCCCGTATATAGTTTGGGGACGAAAAAAGTTGAGAGGGGGGGGGGTACAAAGGCCAAAAGGCCACACACACGCGGCTGGATCGGAGGGATCCAGGCACCCGGGCACCATGGGCTGGGCACCCGGCCTGCTCAGGGGGGGGCTGGAGGGGTGGCCAGGCACCCGGGCCCAAGGCCCGGGCACCCGAGTCTTGTTGGAGGCTAGCAGGAGGTGGCCGGGCACTGGTGCTGGCCAGTGGTGGTGGTCTGAGGGCAGCACCCGGCCGGCCAAGGCCGGGCACCCAGGAGGTCTTGGTTGTGGTGGCAGGGGCCACAGCACCCAGGGCCAAGGAGCCGGGCACCTGGACCAAGTCGGGGCAGCTCCCAGGTGGGGTGGCCGGGCACCCGGGGCTGCAGGTGCCGGGCACCCGGGGTGTCCAGGGGGTTTTGCCCCTCCTCCTCCTTCTTCACTTTTCTCGATCTCTCCTTCCTTTTCTTGCTCCATGGGTGCTCGCAGCTTCACCTTCTCCTTCTCACGATCATCTCCTTCGTATCCTAGAATGCACAACATGTCTTTATGAAGTAGAACCCAATTCTCATGTGATTCCGAACGAAACTCGAAGAGGAGAGAATTCATCTCGTTCTCTATGGCGCGTGCACGTGCTCTTGTCATTGGTCCTCGCGGTGCTTGCAGTGGTGAAGGAGTGTCGGTACGGGTAGGCGAGGGATGCTCCAAATCAGGAACTCTGCCCATGCTCGAGCTGTGGGGGCGCTTCTTCTACCTCAAGCTTGGCATCGCGGCCAAGGGCGAGGCGGCTCAGTGCGGCGCTTGCGTCGCCGTGCGGAGCTCCGGTAGCGGAACCCGGTTTCCGCCTGTGGTGATACCGGAGTCGGCCAAGTTGTGGCAGAAGACATATTTGTACGTCCGCAACCTGGATCCGACTCGCAATTTCATCAACATGCCGGGTTTCGTGCTCGGCCCACCTGCTGAGCCATGGAGCAACTGGGCCAACAGCTGATAACCCACAAGTATAGGGGATCGCAACATTTTTCGAGGGTAGAGTATTCAACCCAAATTTATTGATTCGACACAAGGGGAGCCAAAGAATATTCTCAAGTATTCGCAGCTGAGTTGTCAATTCAACGACTCCTGGATAACTTAGTATCTGCAGCAAAGTATTTAGTAGCAAAGTAATATGATAGTAGTGGTAACGGTAACAAAAGTAACGGTAGCAAAAGTAGTATTTTTGGTATTTTGTAGTGATTGTATGATAAGCAGCGGAAAAGTAAATAAGCGAAGAACAATATGTGAAAAGCTCGTAGGCATTGGATCGGTGATGGAGAATTATCTTTGGATGTGGTTCATCATGTAACAATCATAACATAGGGTGACACAGAACTAGCTCCAATTCATCAATGTAATGTAGGCATGTATTCGAATATAGTCATACATGCTTATGGAAAAGAACTTGCATGACATCTTTTGTCCTACCCTCCCGTGGCAGCGGGGTCCTAATGGAAACTAAGGGATATTAAGGCCTCCTTTTAATAGAGTACTGAAAAAAGCATTAGCACATAGTGAATACATGAACTCCTCAAACTATGGTCATCACCGAGAGTAGTCCCGATTGTTGTCACTTCGGGGTTGCCCGAGCATAACACATAGTAGGTGACTATAGACTTGCAAGATAGGATCAAGAACTCACATATATTCATGAAAACATAATAGGTTCAGATCTGAAATCATGGCACTCGGGCCCTAGTGACAAGCATTAAGCATAGCAAAGTCATAGCCACATCAATCTCAGAACATAGTGGATACTAGGGATCAAACCCTAACAAAACTAACTCGATTACATGATAGATCTCATCCAACCCATCACCGTCCAGCAAGCCTACACTTCAAAAAAAATACACTTCCGTGATGATACGTGTTTGTCACAGTAGGTCGCGTTTTTTGTCATGCATGTACATCCATGACAAATTTATGACAGAATCAAGATAGTCATACTGTGTCGTCATGGAAGTGTTCCATGACATTACGAAAATTATCATCACGGAAGTGTCCACTTCCATGACGATAAATCATGCGTCACAGAAGTGCTTTCGTCAAGGGTGACCGACACGTGGCATCCACCGTAACGGAACGCCGTTAAGCTATCGGGTCGGGTTTTGGATCCGATAACCCATTTACAGCCCCGACCAATGGGGATTTTCCACGTGTAAAATCATCATTGGCTGGAGGAAACACGTGTCGGCTCACCGCTGGGACATATGTCATCCACTCATTGGACAGAAGGCGCCTATGATATGTCGACACGTGGCACGGCCCAACAAAGGCCCATTGCTGTGAAAAGGCCGGCCCGTTTGACTTGGTCAAATGGTGGCGGGCCGGCCCATGGAAAGCCTGTTAACGGCCTGTTCGCATATTGCCCATTTACAGCCCGCTAACCCAAAGCCCATTACGCCCTATTCAAATTAGGCCCAGTAGCGTCATCTAGGCCATCTTCCAAATTTCGCCACTTCTCGCCCATGTATGGCCCATGACGTCTTCGCCCATATGAGGCCCTATGTAACTCTTGGCCTATTAACGACCCGTGGTGAAATCGCCCGTAATGAACAAAGTGTATCAATTTACACCCATTAACGGCCCGTGGTGAACCGGTCCGTATAGAACAAAGGTATCACTCTATACCCATTAACGGCTCGTTATTCCGTTGGGTCGTTTCCAGCCCATGTTATCTTCGGCCTTCTCGAGCCCATTTATTCTTGGGCTCATTTCAAAGATTCGCTTACTTACGGCCACATCGCTATTTTACGCTTGTGGGCCAAATTCAGCCCGTGGTGACAGTCGACCCGTTTGTGGTCCGTTAATATGTTGGGCCATTTTCATAGCATCATCATATACGACCTATTAACGATGGCCCGTTATGGTCGGCCCATGAACGGACGATTCCAACTCTAGCCTGTTTACGGCCAGAATGCGGTCTGTTTGGCCAATTGATCATACGGCCCGTATAAGGCCCATTGATGATACGACCCATAGAAGGCCCATTGTTTCTATGGCCCGTAGAAGGCCCACTGTTTCTACGGCCCGTAGAAGGCCCACTGTTTCTACGGCCCAGTGTCACTACTGTAGCGTTTATTGTGGCCTAGTTTTAAAAAATAAGTTATTGCAGCCACTAGCAAACCACAGAAAAAGAACTGCACTGACTACAAGCAAACAACTAAACAAGACAACAAGGAAATAAATAAGCAAGCAACTTACACTAGGCTATCACAGCTATTACACATATTACATCCACTGGGCATCAAAGTTCGCCACCAGTGCAAATATAGGGAACACAACAGCATATAAACGCCACAGAGAAACAAGTCCAGAACTGAAACCACTTCAGAAGAGATCAAGAAACAATATCCTGGGTACCCATAATGCTGGCAAGATGCTTAGCAAGCTTATTAACTTTCTCTTGTTTGGCGCTTAAGTCCTCCAGTAACTAACATTGCACCGAAAGTATGCATCTGAATTCTGCAGGACTTCTCGGTCCTTGGCTCCACGTCGCATAACAACGGATCGATGTCTTTCAACTTGAAGCATAGACTCAAGAAGCCGAAACGATTTCGAAGAGCTGGTGCCAGCAGTAGTAGCCAGTAACTCGAACACTACATCAAGACAGAACTTTGGGGTTGTCTCAGTGTCTTCAATATAGTTTTTATTAGCTTTCTTGGAGACCAATAGGGATGTCTCACTATCTTGAACCTTATATGCATTACTTACTTTACCATTGCATAATAGGGTACTCTTCTCCAATATTTTATCCGCGTTCTAAAAGAGAAACAAACAAACACATCTCAGGTTTACAATGTAGTATATGATACTCATTTTGGTAAACCAGTTCAGTAGTAAGGTGGATAGGATAACAACATGAAACAAACATATATCTATGTAGTATGGTCACTGTATGGTCTATATCATTCTAGTTTATGTTGCCAAATCAAGATAGATACAGTTTGAATCATATCTATTTAAGACAAAGCAGCATAGACAGAATATAAATGTGGGAAACTACACAACAATAAAAACACTTGTAATGTGCATGGCATGAGAACATAACTGTTTATTCAATTGAAACTGAAATCAACATAGAGCAAGTTACAACAGCAAACAGCCAAACAAGTTGAAGAAACAGGTTTAAAACATACCTATTGCGCCATTGGAGTTTCAATTGCATCCTTCAAATTTGAAATTGGTTGGTATCGAGAATACACTGATGCAAGAGCAAAGTAGTATGAACCATAGCTACGGAACCTGACCTGAGAACAATTCTTCTTATGCTTTAAGCGTTGACTTCGGGTTCGGAGTGGTGGTCCTCGTGATTTGGGCACTACAGTTGCCTTACTAACTGCTCGTGTTTGGGTGCTCTATGGTGGAGACGGTCTTTGTGTCAACGGAACCAGGTGTCTATATGCTGGGGTTGGGGTTAGAAGGGGTGTAGCTGGTTCTCTGTCAACTGGGTAGGGGTACAATCTGCATGAGTGTGGGTTATGTGTGGTGGGGCTGGTTCTTGGGAAAGTACAACCGTGGTTCTATCTGCATCGACAGGTAGCACGATCTTTTCTGAAGACCGTGTTTTTACTCCCACAGATACTGCCATCACTCCCTCCAATTTAAATGGCTGATAAACAAGAAAAGTAATTGAATGTACAGACATTATAAGATAGACATGTGCAATGGATAGTAGGGAAGAGAACAGGGCATGAAATAATTCACATTTATGTTGAACAGAATAGCAGGACATAATTTCACATATATGATGGCTAATTAAACAGGATAGAATGACACAATTTCACATGTATGATGGCTAACTAAACATGATAGAATGACATACTTCAAAATATGATGACTATGTAAACAGGATGACATGATATAACTATACGATGTGTCTATTAAAGTGGTTGGCATGCCATAAATCACAAACATGCCGTTGATGGAAACATGATGGCATGATATAATTCACGGATAGAATGACATAAATTAAAATATGATGACTATGTAAACAGGATGAGATGATATAACTATATTATGTCTTTAGAAAATGGGTTGGCATGCCATAATTCAGATACATGCTATCTATGTAAACATCATGGCATGACATAATTCAAATATATGATTTATATAGTAAGGAAGTGAGCAGAGGGCAATCGCATATATGATGTGTCAACTAAGGAGATGGCATTCAATATTGTGTATATGATGTAAAAACTAAGCATTGAAATACAACATACGCATTATATGAGTAATATAACCCTGCCAAGTTTGAGCATACACCTCAGGGGGATAATAGGATTGGTCATCTGCCTCTGAATCCTCCTCTGAAGAGCTATGTGTAACCAGCAATATATCTGCTTCAGCAGGTAGCATTGTCTGCTCTGAAGACCTTGTTTTCACTCCAGATTTCTCCATCACCAATTCAAATGGCTGATGCACAGGAAGAGCAATTGAATATACAAACATTGTCGACAAAAGCAATGAGAAATACAAAAAAGGATGGCATGATATAATTCACATATATGACGCTTGCTAAACAGCATGTCATTGCATAATTCACATACATAATGCCTTGCAACAAGATAACATTGCATAATTCACATATATAATGTCTTGCAACAAGATGGCATTGCACAATTCACATATATGGTAATTAGACACTAAATAGGTGGCATTCACACAAAGCATGTCTAAACTAAGCAAATGACATAGCAATGCAAGATACCATACGCACGATATGAGCAACATAACCTTGCCAAGTTAGGGCATGCACCTCGGTGGGGAAATATGACTGGTCATCTATCTCTGAATCCTCCTCTGAGGAGCTATCGGTAATCAACAAGACATGTGCTTCGTCAGATAGCATTGTCTGCTCTGAAGACCTTGTTTCCACTCCATATTTTTCCATGACCGTGCCGAATGGCTGATGCACAGGAAGAGTAATTGAATGTACTAAAATTGTTGACAAATTTAACACGCAATAAAAAATGATGGCATGATATAATTCACATATAAGATGACTGGCTAACCAGGGTGGCATTACAAAATTCACATATATGATGCCTGGCTAGACAAGATGGCATTGCAGGATTCACATATACGATAAAGAAACTAAACAGATGGCATTGCCACAAAGCATGTCTAAACTAAGCAGATGACATCTTTAATGTATACAGTAAGCAATGCAAGGCACCATATGCATTACATTACCAACATCAGCATGCCAAGTTAGAGCGAAGACCTCATGGGGTAAATAGGAGTGGTCTTCTCCTTCTGGATCCCCCTCAGAACAGTTATCTTCCTCTTGATTACCATCCGAAATGGGTGGAGGGGGGATGCCTTTGCGCCCACCATGGAGCAGCGTGCATGAAATTTTATTGCCACGCAAGGCTCGTCTCTTTTGCTCTACATGATCAGTTCCGTTGTGTACAATAACTGGCATGCATAGGAATAAAACATAGTGATATTATGTAAGGAGTGCATGAACAAATCCAGAGTGATGGTAGCAAACTGTGGATAGACCCAAAACCAATGATAGGATGCAGATAATAGCTTTAGTTAAAAAATACAGATAATGGCTCCTTTAATGTTTGTTTGCACCCAACATGAAACTCATAGTAGACACCGGAGATTAACGAGATAGTAGACAGATAGTACTGATTGCTGCCCCAATATGTACCCCACAACCATTTAAAAACTCAAGTTTCAGCATTAGTTTGGACCTGACTCTGAGTCTAATAGGTGAACACGACGATAATGTAGCATGTCATCATATTAAGCGACGCATAACGTAAGCAGACATGGAAGAGTGCGACCTCTCTTGCGGACCCATGTAGTCCTCAAGGTCATCTGCTTTCGATTGATGATGGTAATGCGGTTATCGTGGCTGCGGGCGGGGAAGAAGATCCGAGGCGGCGAAAGACAGTCTGAGAGCGGATCCTCGCTGTGGTGAACCCTGCCGTCGTTGGAGCAGCTGAGCTAGGGTGGAACATAGCGCCGCAGGAGCAGGAGAAACCACACAAGGTTTTCTTTGACACATATATGTAATAGAAGTAATTGAGTAAGGGCTTGTTTGAATTTGAGGATTCTAACAATGTAGGGATAGGAAATAGACAGGAATAGGATTGGAATGCACGTGCAAAACAGAGAATTTAAAAACACAGGATTTCTGCCAATCTGGGTGTTTGATTTACAACAGTTGGAAGATCACAGGATGCAAAAAAGCATGGTCAGATTAAGTCAAACCACAAGAAAATGTACGGTTATAATGCTATTATGCCACTATCTATTAGTCTTGTGCTTGATGAATAGGAATATGAAAAGGAGGAGAAGTGGAAATTAGAATTCCAATGGTTTATCTTTCAAGGAGACACAAAAGGAACAAATCCTACAGTTTTCCTTTGCTCCATTCCTTTGCACCAAATTCATGAAAAGTACTACCATAGGAAACTTTCCAATTCCTATGTTTTTCATTCACTTTTCCTTTCAAGCACTGGCGATTTTAGTAGGCAGGCTTGAGCAAGAAAATCCTACACTAAAAAAATCTTTTGGTGCTACTTCTATTACTTTGGACCCAAGCCACTACCATACTAGCTCAACTCCCAGGTCCATCGACAAATATACAGCTCAAACACGCAGAGATAAATAATGATGGCGTTCAAGAGAGTCCATCACGGATAGCTAAGTTGCCTGGTACCTCACTGCTTGTCATATAGTAGGATAAAATAATCGTATTTCCCGTTACTACGAGTGCTCAGTGGACAATATATATATATATATATATATATATATATATATATATATAACATGTAGAGTAAAAAAGAGATGCAACAGGTGTACAACCTCTTTGGCGAAGCCATGTCGATCTCAGCATGATTGGGTTGGCCGCTGAGGATGCTCCGGCTGACTTTGCTGTCGGAGGAGGGGAAGAAGATCTTAGGCGTCTGGAGATGGAGCCCGAGGTATTGCTCCACTGTGATGGAGGGTTTCGTCGTTGGAGCAGCTCCGGTGAGTTGGACGGCGCCGAGGCTGAAGCAGGACAAGAGAGACAACGAACAACGTTGACTTGAGTAGAATTCTAATAGCATCTCCAATACATGACGTAAAATACATAACCACAAAGTGCTAGATGTAAAATACATCAGCCGCTCATCTCTGAACTTACCTGTCGAAACTGAACTTAACTGTCGAAACTGAACTTAACTGTCGAAACTGACCCTAACCGTCGAAACTGAATTTTGTTGTCGAAACTGAATTTTCTTTAAAACTGAATTTTGCTGTCCGAAAACTGAACGCACTAGCAAGGTGAGGCTACACGTCGGTCAACTGACTTTTTCATCTCTGGTCACCGATTTTGCAGCCGTGGGATACGAAATCAAGGGCTGTGGTTCATCTTCAACCTCCACCCCACGAGCCTTGACCACCACTGCCAAACAGCAGCCCCCGCCGCCGGGCGGTGCGCCGCCCGCTTGACCTGAAACACTCCCCACCACCGGTCCGCCGCCTGCCATCCCTCTAGGCCCCACCGTGCCGAGCTTTTTCTCCGGCGATCCCCACGCCACCTCCCTGCCAACGCCCCGTCACCGCCGGCGACCACCGCCCCCGTCCTGAACCCGCAGATAGATAGTGGGGTACCTCTCCGTGAGCCCTCCCCGCCATGCTGGTTCTTCCTTCAACCCGCGAGCCCCCCACCCCCTAAAAATTGACTGACCCAAAAGTCGATTCAGTCGACTGAAGTGTAGCTAAATCGGAGCAGGATCACAAGAAAGAGCAAGAGCGAGAGCAGCATCGCAAGCAAGATCAGGAGCAAGAGCAGACCAGGCAGGGGACCAAGAGCAAGAGCAGAGCAGCAGCACGAGCGAGAGCTAAAGTAGAAGCAGCTCCTACTGATGTGGACGTCGCCGCCGAGGGAGCGACGCCGTGGAGGAAGTGGCCGGTGATGCCGCCATGGATGGAGCTACCAGACGTGTCGGCTCGGGACCGGCGCCCGGCAGCACCGTGAGATCGAATCAAGAAGAAAATGCGGCGATTAGTGTACAACCTCTTTGGTGGCGCCGATTAGGCCGCAGCTTCATCCGAGGAAACGGTGATGATGATGCTCTTCCGGTGGTGCAGGTGAAGACAGCGGTGTGGGAATGGAGGTGGCGCAAAAGATGAGGGAAACTTCGGGGCAGCTCCTTGGAGGTGGAGGACGGGGTGGCTGAACCGGCGGGACGATGAGATCGACGACGGATCCTCATCCGGTACGTTGAATGAGGGACGTCGAGGTGTAGCTGTGGATGACATCGTCGGGGAAGAGGCTCCAGCTGGGTGGCAGACGGAGCAGGGTGTGGGGTTTCGTCGCGGGTTTTCGCGGCCTCGGTGTACGAATGGGTGGGCGGATGGGATGGCAGTGGGGAACCATGGCTTAGAGACGCACTTGTCCGAAATGTGGGGTAAGTTACGAAAGTACCCCCACCGATTTGAGGCGGTTCTTTCGGTTCAGGGGTACCACGGGCTTTTCACGTGTCGGGATTTCACAGGAGGTGGGAGTTTTGTGGCGTTGTAATTTCAGAATAGCAAGGCGCGGGTTGAGATGGAGGGAGTTGTCGGAGCACAACGAGACAAAGATATATCTTAAATATTTCAGGCTAACAAGGCGCGGGTTGAAGAGGCGGGAATTTCGCAGCACGATAGACAGAGACGCTAGCTTGAATTTTCGGCAGAACAAGGCGCGGCTTGAAATTTCGGAAGAACAAGCTTAACGTGTACCCAAAAAAAGACACTCACAAACACCATTTGGACTAGAGTAAGGTACACGTGCATTGCACACATGAGATTTGGGAACCAAATTATGAATAAATACCACATTATAGCATGCAAGCTTTGAGTCATATATGCATGGTGTAGATGTTCGTTTAATTCTTATAGTTCATTTCATTCAAAGTCATCTAGTTTTTATAAGAAAGCTAATCTATTTTAAGATTCATGGAATTGTGCGTTGTAAGACATAAAGTAAAAACAAATAATGGCAAATCATGTAGAAAAACATTTGGGCAATTTTGATACGGAAGATTCTATAACAAATAAGAAGTGCTTGTGTTTTGATGTTTGTGCATTATTCTTAAGTTCAACCATGGAGTCTTCTAGATTATACATGTGGCGAAATCTAGATGATATCCAACGACCAATAGTGCTCAAATTTGCCATCTTTGGACCATCGATTCGCCTCATCCAACGACCATCTTTCAAAGTTAAATATATATATATATAGGTGTATAGATATAGATATGTGAGGCGAAGCCGCCCATCATCTCCAATTATAATAGTGTGTCCATGCACGGATGCGACGTGGCCAAATGATGTCTGCCATCGGTATCTCAAATTCAAATCAGTCTGACCTTGTTCAATGTGTATACATTACAACATGCTCGTTTCCAAACCACACCGCGCAGATCTCCGTTATATTCACGCATGCATGGGTTTCAAAAATCAGGATCTCTTATTCAAATATTTGAATTCAGCTTTACATTAATTATGACCTCACCTATTCTTTTACACCCACACAGTAGTCTTCTCTTTATAATTGTACCACTAACTT
This sequence comes from Aegilops bicornis, assembly GCA_021605145.1. Classification (NCBI taxonomy): domain Eukaryota; kingdom Viridiplantae; phylum Streptophyta; class Magnoliopsida; order Poales; family Poaceae; genus Aegilops; species Aegilops bicornis. The sequence continues at coordinate 489,760,889 of CM038671.1, read as the reverse complement.
TCTCTCGTGCATGCATGCACACACACTACCAGTCGACATTATCCATCTCACGCATGCAATCTTTTTCGTCAGGTCGATCTCCCATGAAGGCACACACCCACACACATCCCCCTCTCCATCATATCGGGCATTCTTTATCTCTCACGCGTGCATGCGCAACGATTGATGTTCCTCTATGTATGTGTGTATATAGCTAGATCTTTCATAGTTTTCCACATAAACCGATCAATCGATATATCCAGTGACGTCTCACCCTCTTTCCCACGTCCACATCGATCAATCTATACCTCTCTATATAGGATTAACATATATAGCTAATACACCCACATTAATTATATATCCAACGTCCCCCTCTCATCATCCGTATGCCTTCTCAGACGCGTGCACAATGGCAAAGACAGGGGGCAGTAAGGGCCCTTCCCCCCCCCCCTAACATCACTATATATCAAGGCTAATATGAATGTGATCATTAGACAATTGCTGCTAAAAAAAGTTTAATTTCATGAATTGACCCTCCTTGTAAAGGATTAGCAATGCTTGGCCCCCTAGCTCATTTATTTTTCATGGCTCCGCATCATGCGTGCAACAACGCACGTGTTCGCCCCCTCTCTCAAAATATCAATCTCGCACTTGTGCATTCCTTCATAGTCTCCCTCCACTCGGCCCCTCGCACCATCTTCTAGCCCCCCACCGGATTTTGCCACATTTACAATCTAGCAGACTCCATGGTTGAACTTAAGCATAATGCACAGACCTCAAAACAACAGTGGTTCTCTTTTGTTCTAGAATCTTCCGTATCATAACTGCCCAAAAAAATTTTCTAGTTGAATTGCCATTATTTGTTTTTTACTTTATGCTTTACAACGCACAATTCCATGAATCATAAAATAGATTAAGGGCTTCTTTGATTCAAAGGATTCTCAAAGGAATTTTGGAGGATTCTAATCATGAGGAATTTTTCCTATCTTAGTTGTTTGATTCGTAGGATTGTAAACCATAGGAATTTTTCCATATGATTCATTTGCACTAGATTTCATAGGAAACATCCCATCCACTCAAATCTCTTTGAAAGAACTCTGCATTTTTCCATGCACAATCAAACACTCGTACAATCCTGTAGGATTCAAGACGACATTCCACTATAATCCCATGTTTTTCCTATTCCCGCGTTCTTAGATTTTTTTATAAAAACTAAGAGGGTGCTTGGATCCAAGGGACTTATTTTAGTCTGACTAAAAATAGTCTCTTTAAGAGACTAAAGTTCCAAGCACCCCTGACAAAAGAGGGGCTAAAACTAGTCTTGAGACTAATTTTTTTTAGTCGGATTAGTCCTCTCTCTCCTCATTTAACTCCTCTCCTTTAACACGGGCGAGTTCTGGATTGGAGGGTTTGGAGGATAATAAATGCTCATTAACTTGATTTTAGTCTCCTTAGTATTTGGATCCAAGCATGGATGAGGCTAGCATGTTTTAGTCTCACTACTTTTAGTCATGGGACTAAGCGTATCCAAGAACCCTCTAATTGATTTTGAATGAGATGAACTATAAGAATTAAACGAAGGGCTACATCAGGCATATATGAGTCGAGCTTACATGCTATAGTGTGGTATTTATTCATAATTTGGTTGCAAAATCTGATGCGTGCAATGCACGTGTACCTTACTAGTACTTCGAGTATGTGCAAAACACGTAAATTAGAATACCAATGGCACGCTACACAGTCTCTCTCTTACAGTTCATGAAGCCACGTGGCACATGTGGAGGAGTTGTCGCGACCTCCTTGCATGGATTGATGACAGTGACGTGCTGCGGGTTCCGGTAGAATGTACTCGTCCTCCCTGAGCCATACTGGCGGTACATGCACGAAGCGAAGATGTGCACGCACGCCACGCACGCACTCATTCCCTCGCACGCACACGCGGGTACACGGGCGGACGCAATTTTGTACCAAGATCCACCCCATGTGATAATTTGACGCGTGTAAAGTCGTTCACTTCATTGACTGTCAATTAAACAGGGCATGCAAATTGAGTGGACGTAAGGGCGGAAGAAAGACATTATTACTCCACTGCGCGCATGCGAGTAGTTAAATCGTGGGTTGCTAAGTAGTACTTCCATTGGTCTCCTTCGTATTTTGTGCCAATTTTTGACAATAACATAATATTTACGCATTTGAGCAGTGTAGTACTTGAAATTTATGTTCCGCTAAACTCATCGGGAGCCGTTTCGGGCCTCGAATCCAAAACCATCAATTAATCTTTACCTTGTTCCCATCACATTCGAAAGCCTGCTCACACCTACTAGTACGTACCAAACCTGAACGTGTCCCCACTATGCAGGTATTAGTACTAGTGCTAGTACTTAGTTATAAAAAGGGGAACTACCTAACCAAAAATTACTCTACCTTTCCTCCTCATAAGTGCTTCTTCTTCGTCCGTCGTTGCCATGGCCGGTGAGCAGAGCTCTAGGTCGAGAACTACTCATAACAAGGGAGCAGCAACCAAGGCTATGCAAAAAAAAGAGAGGGCTCGCCGCCATGCAGAGACCTCGAAAGATCTCTCACGAGCAGGCGATGGCTCCCAGGAGCGCCCTAGCCGCGGAGGCGAACATGCTGAGCCGGCAGAGCTGGAGTCGTTATCCCTCGATGGCATGCCCGATCAGCTCAATAAGCACCTCAATAAGCAGAAGGAGTTCATCCAAGGCTTGATGGAGTTGCTGAAGGAGAGCCTCGACGACATGCCCGCTGAGCTTAATCAGCAGGGGGAGTTGACCGTCGGATTGGTGATGCTGCAGAAGAAGAGCATTGCCTCGGAGAAGAAGGCGACCGGTGAAATCCTGCGACTTCAGGAGGACAAGGCGAAGCTCTGCCACGAGATTGATCTGTTGAAGGAGAAGAATGCCGGCTGGAAGAAGCTGCATGAGAATAGTAGTTCCTCGATGAAGATGCTTCAGGCCCTCGTTATGGAACAGAAGGAGGAGTTGGCGAAGCTCCGCATCAAGCACCCGGCTGCTGTCAAGGTACGTAATGCTGCCGCGGACAGATGATGAAGGCTCGCGTCGAGAAATCCCGCGTCATGGAAAGAATGAAGAAGATGGCGGAGGAGACGCACAAGGAGATGGAGGTCGTGGAGATGATGAAGAAGCAGTTACGACTCCGCGGCGAATTAGATCATTTGGGGTGATAATCTTCCTTCTTCTTTTGCTGATGTGTTTCATCTTTTGCTTCGGGTGTTTCGCCGCACGTGTCACGTTCTCTGCGAGGCATGAATAGTACAATGCTTTTTTTTGAGGGAATGAATAGAACAATGCTAACAATGAGATGACTAGCAAATTAGATCATTTTTATCACCATATGGCACTGGGCTGCAAGAGCCAGTGCTCCTCGCCGCAGTAATACTCTAGTGGAAAACTTGAGTATACCGCACGTTCTTTGCTCCTCCTCGATCAGGTCGTCGGCGCATTTATACGTAGCAAATCAAATCACAAGGCCCCGCCATCCAGCAGTAATGAGCCATCAAATCACAAAGGCCCTCGCCTCGTGAAACCGACCAAGCTAGACTACCCCGCCTCTAGCCTTTTAAAAATGTATACTTTTGTACAGCAGTAGTATCGATGGATTGCGTCATGGAGCAAAACTTGAAACTAAAAAAAGGTGTTACATATAGAGAGCGCTGGTCGCCAAGTTATGCATATAGTACTATTAAAAAGGTTAGTCACAATAATGGTGTCCAGCACAACCCACCCCTCAAATAAAACTAAGCACCCTGGAATTCTTTGACAAAACTAAGCACCCTGAAATTCTTTGACAACTGCTGGCTATATGATGTTGGCCATATATATTGTACGTATATAATGTGAAGAAACGAGTGGTAGTACTATACCAACTAAAAGATGAAATGTAAGAAATACTAGTATGTACGTCTTGAAGAGTTAAAGTAACAAGAAGAAACATAACATAGTTCTGCTGGGGCTCAAAGACAACACACCCCTCAAATTAAATTAAGCACACCTGTAATTAAAATTTGCAACTATCCTGATAGACACTGCATTAGAACTACCAGGAGCAACGACACTGCCACCTTACTCGGAGTATTCGTCCACGTCCTTGACTTCGTCCTTGTCCCTCTTCCTCTTGGCCGATACTTCTTTGCTTGAATCGCCAACTTGGTTGTTGCTCTTCATCCAACCCTTGTAGATATTGAAACAAAGGTAGCCATCCATTGCAGCATAGTGGACGTGGTCTATATCTAGTACATTCCGCTGCCATGCATGACGTGTATGGAGGTTTCTCCAGTTTACCGTACGAAGGATGAACCATGGCTCCTGCCAGGGTCAGCATTGAAGACTGACGAGAGGACACCAGCCGATTCTTTTGGAGGTCGAAGGTGTTTCCTACAACGAGGCCTATCCGACGCATGACTTCTTTGTCATTACCAAAGTCTGATGAACGAATTTGACTAGGTTGCTCTCGAGGAAGTCCTTAAAATCCTGGCACTCAATGTTGGCATGGCATATGTGGTAGACCAAGCATAAGTCATGCACGCAAACCTGGATCACGGCGGGCTTCTTCCTCTCTTCGTCCTTCAGATCCTTCTATCGTCCCAGGACTGTGGTGTACTCAACATCTAGCCCAGCGACCCACTCATCATCTGAGTCTTTGAACATGCATCTGAAGCGAGAAAGGCATCCTTCCACCGTCGCGGAAGAAAGGGTGTAGATGACGTCGAACTCATCGTCAGTGATGGTTCTGACCTTGTAGTCACCGCCGTTCGGGGAGATTTGGGACGCCATGGATTTGGGAGGAGGGTTAGGATTAGTGGAACTGCCGTAATGTGAATGGACGGATGACTAGGAGCGAACCGCCGTAGTATTAGAAGGGCGTCACGAGGGGACGAGTAGGAAGCGAAGCTGCCCGGCGTGCGAACGGCAGGGTAGTGGCTTTCCATTCTCCCATGATACGGGCTTCCGAGAGCCCTTGGATCTGAGATTGAACGGTTGCATGGCGTGATTCTAGACCTATGGATGAATATCCTATCCTGGAGGGTTATTCTGCAAATTTTGAGCAACTTAGCATGCGACCGTTTGATCTCAGATCCAAGGGCTGCCAGCAATACGCTTATCATGGTCGCGCCTACCACGACCGTCACGTCGCTCACGCGGTCGCGCCCTTGGAGATTTAATACGGTGCGTTAGGTTATCTGATGTTGGCATGTCATACATAGTCATCACTTAGTCACTCATACTACAACAAGGTTGGCTATAAGGTTGTCTATAAGTGTATTTTTTTACTCCTCTCTATCTCTTTCTTCGTACTCCCTCCGTCCCATAATATAAGAACGTATTTGACACTAGTGTAGTGCCAAAAATGTTCTTATATTATGGGACACAGGGAGTACTAGTATTTATTGCATTTGTCAAGGAGTGACCTCTTCCAATGAAATGGTGTTGCTAAGTTTGCTTCGTTTAATTAGCTATAGACTCAAAATTGTCTTTTCACCTAGGTACACGCGCTTAGCACCGTTTTTCCCTTGGGTCACCAAACTAGTCTCTCTCTTCTTGATTAACTTGCCACATCAGACTTTATGCCTATGTGGCAAGCTTTAGCACCTGTAGGAGCAAGTAAGGTGCCCATCCGTTGGACGGAAGAGTGAAATGCATTGATCGGGGTGTTGTTTATTTTGACAAAGGATGTGGGGGTCATCTCATGTGTAACAGGTATCGATAGGTTTCTTCGGATATTATTTCATCTCTAGAGCTCGAAACATCCGGTGAAATAGATAAAAAAGTATCTTTTGCAAACAAAAGCATTCAACTGTTCAACCTGCATCCAAAACTTGTGAAGAAATAACTCTTATTGTGCTTTGCAGGAAATGGTTCATCATAAGTCTTTCACCGGTACTATAGTAAAAATTCATACATGGAAGATTCTAGACTAAACCATAAATCGATACACTTTTATTCATGCGCGATACTCCAATAGAGCAAGATCATGCATGGAAGTCTCCACATGCTTAGACAGCGGATTACATTGAGCGAAGACTAATGATCAACATTTAACTTAGTAGTGCATATGTCCAGGTGAACCTCCTTGGAGTCCCCATGCACATTGTTGGGGGTCAAATAATACCATGCATCTTCCATGTCCACATCAGCGGGAAGGTCCCAGCTCGGCAGAGTCCAAGTCAGCTTGACGTAGCCAGTGCCGCCGCCCACGGACCTCCGAGGGGTAATAATAGTGAGCACGCACCCGTACATCGGCCTCGTGTCAGTGTCAGCGTCAGCAGCGTCTCCCCTGACGCACACTACAGAGATGTGGTGGCGGCCTGCGCAGGCCTCGCCGGTGGCCACGATCAAGAGGAAGACGCTGCCGTCCTCCTCCGAGACTAGGAGGCGGCGCTGATCCTCCAGCGACTCCGGCACGGTGAACGGGTAGCACGTCTCCTACATGATGTTCTTTGCCAAGGGCCAGTAGTGATTGCCGCACACCTACGTCAGGTGATGCACGATGTCCGCCGGCGAGCCCCAAAACGGCACCGGGCACTCATAGCAGTAGACGAAGGGCTCCTTGGAGGCATCGACCAGGCCGTCCATGAAACAGGAGTGGCTGTAGGGGACATTCCGCCAGTTGAATATATGAGCAAGTTACTACGAGATTTACTAAAAAATAAATCATGACGACTATAACAGAAATGAAACTAATCATGCGGACTAGCATAGTAGATGAACAGATCGAGTCTAGGACACAGATTAGAAACATGAATTCTACCACGATTTCGAACAGGAAGGACAGAAACACATACGGTGCAACGGGAGCAGCACCATTGGCGTTGAGGTTGTCGTCCATGTTGTTGAGGAAGAGGTTGCCGAGGTCGGGGAAGAAGTCGTCGTCGGTGAAGTCGTGGCTGCTAGCAGTCGCGAGAGTGCGCTCCCCAAATGTCAACAGCGCCCGCCGAATGGAGCGCAGGAGGGAGTGGCTATGGGGGACGTTGCGGCCGCCGAATGGAGCGCAGGAGTAGCCCATGAAGAAGTAGATGGTGCTCCTCCCTAGTCTCTATTCTTATCTCTATCTCTACTACTCTTCTTTGTTTTTTATAATATACTAGTTGTAGTTGTCAAATCGAATAGTACTTGGCCCACTTTGCACGCCCGGATGAGCACGCCTCCTCGCCTCCATTAAACCCGCATGCAAACCGAGAAACCTACTCCGGCCCACGGGAGGAAATTTGCCGGTTGCTGCGGGAGGGTTATTCTGCAAATTTTCAGCAACTTAGCATGTGACTGTTTGATCTCAGATCCAAGGGCTGCCAGCACCCCGTATCATGGTCGCACCTACCACGACCGTCGCGTCGCACGCGCGGTCGCACCCTTGGCGATTTAACATGGTGCGTTAGGCTATCTGACGTTGGCATGTCATACATAGTCATCACTTAGTCACTCATACTACAACAAGGTTAGCTATAAGGTTGGCTATAAGTGTATATTTTTTACTCCTCTATATCTATTTCTTCATACTCCCTCCATCCCATAATATAAGAACGTTTTTGACACTAGTGTAGTGCCAAAAACGTTCTTATATTATGGGACACAGGGAGTACTAGTATTTATTGCATTTGCCAAGGAGTGACCTCTTCCAATGAAATGGTGTTGCTAAGTTTGCTTCATTTAATTAGCTATAGACTCAAAATTGTCTTTTCACCTAGGTACACGCAGCTTAGCACCGCTTTCTTCCTTGGGTCACCAAACTAATCTCTCTCTTCTTGATTAACTTGCCACATCAGACTTTATGCCTATGTGGCAAGCTTAAGCACCAGAGAGCAAGTAAGTACAATAGTGCGCTTTACATGGCATTTTTGCATATGTGGAGGAAAGAGAGGCAAGGAAAAAGTGGAGCAGTGGGCTCTCATGCAAGAGCTAGCCTCTACTACATGGTGGAGCATTGGGAGAGGCACATGTGTGGAGGTGGTCAGGAATAGGGAGACTCACGCCCGGTAAGCGCCCTTGATTAAAATGATAATGGCAAGTCAAATCACGGGCCCCACCTGTCCAAAGAAGAATCATTGTCAAATCACACAGCCCTACGTTTGCAGCAGCCTACTAACTCGTCTTCTCGCGTCTCTATCGAACCGACTAGGCGGAACTGCCCCACCGCCTACCGCGCAGGAAAAGCCCCGCCCTCAACTTTTAAATAGTATATAGTATACTAATTTTGTATCCATGGATTGCGCCTGTGCCATGGAGCAAAGCGTCTAGAAAACGGTGGTACACATATACGGAGTATACAGCACGCCCGTCGCGTTCGCGTCGCACCCCAGACGGTCAGTCGGTCTGGCACGCTGCTCTCCGAATGGAACACGCGCCATATTGCATTCGCACACACATGTGGGACGGCAATTGAGAACCGACCATAGGCACACTCCCCGGCCCCGCAATTCGGGTGACTTAATAGAGGAGGGAGACGAGCGATAGTACTAGAGAAGTGCTGTAGTACTACATTGGTGCCTGGATGATCCCTGCAAGACACGGAAGATCAGTTCGTCCATGCATGTGACCAGACTCCAGCAGACACGCCTGGATTGGCTATCGTCTACATATCATGCAGGCTGTGTTGTACATGGCTGTAGTTGTGGTGAGAAATCTAAAAAAAGGTTTCTTGTCATCTCGCAAAATTAGGTGTCATGTGCTTCGGATCACTGCGAGGGTTAAAGAGCGACAACTGAGTTGGGCTAGTCATTGGGGGCACATGCACGAACAGTGACTACTCGGCTGCCATCTAGGTCAAGACGGCTATGTTAATTAGGACATCTATCGACGGACCCCTTTTCTACGAGTTTATCTTTAATTTGAGCTTTGTTCCTCGTCTAGTTTGTCCGTCAGGATTCATGTTGTCTCCTTTGGGCAGTGAGGTTATGATTTCTTGTCATGTGGCATTTTTTCGTCTTATATGTTATAATCCGGCGCTTCAGATCAAAATGACGACAACTGTGCCTCCGGGCCACGTGCATGAAGACTAATCGACAGCCATTGACGAGGTCAAGCCGGCTCCAGTAGACAAAAGAAAACTAGTACTACTCCACTATATAGGCAGGAGCCTCCGCGCTTGCTTGCTAGTGTTGCTCTCTTCACACTATCTCGGCCTCTCCATATCTAAACACGGAAGCAGTGGCCACACTCTCTCTCTCTCTCTCTCTCTCTGCTCACCGCTGGTCACAGATCCAGTCGGATCCTCTCCGCCGGGGAAGGTGAGAAGGTGCAACGTTCACGCGGTCGTCTTTGGCGACGGCTCTTACCCACTGGTAGGCGCGTCCCGATCAGCCTGCCTTGCCGTTCTCTCCCAAGCACCGCTGGCGAGGGAGGACCTCCGACCCCTTCTTCCTCGCTGTTGTAGTGTGGGCACATCCGGCCTCCTGCCGCCCACCTAGCGACATCCCGGCGACCATCAGGTATAACTTCCTTCGAAACCGGCCTTGCTCTACTTCCCGAGCTCCTGGCGTCGCTGCATATGTATCTTTTACTATTTCTCAGTCCCCCTCGTAGATAGGATCGATCGGCTGTTCGAAAACCACCTAACTTTTTTTATGTTTAAGAGGTAAAACTACTTCATGCACTCGAATTTAGTACTACTTGGTTCAAACAAGGAAGAAAGGGGGTGGGGGTGGAGGAGGATTTGTTACCTGAATCTAGGACTTGGTCGAAAGAGGAAAGACTGGCTATCTAACTGGTCTCTAGGTCTAATAGGGAAATAAAGGGAAACGCAGTACAAACTCAATATAAACCCGATCTATTGGTTGAAAAGGAAAGAAAGTGGGGACTGGGGACAAGTCAGCAGTAAGTACATCACTAGATTTGCTAGCCTCACACAAAGATAAGGTGGCTATACCGAACAAAAATGGGACCAACCCAGATATCCTGTTCTGATGTTTGTTGCCCTGAGCCACTCTTATGTAATGCTACTGGTAAAATGTAGCAGTCACACTGTTAAAAGTAAGGACACGTTAAACCAATGTTGTTTTGAATGTAATGCCTCCAGTAATATGAATCAATGGCACTTCTTTACATGTCATGCTAAAATTTCCCATTAAGATAAGTTGGTTCTTTTCGTTAGAAATGCAACTGCCCTGGTCCGCCTACTCTCCCGTGCCCAAAGTAATGTCGTATTTAACGGTTGTCATAGTTAATCCTAATGCCCACACTAATATCTAGCAATGCCACTGCTTTAGAAATTGCTACTGTCCTTGTAGGATTGCCATTCAGATAAGGAACATGCTTCTTTTCATTTGATGCATGTTTCATCACTTGTTAGTCACCCTCCTTTCCACCTTTTTGTGCAAACAGAGATATACATTTCACGCTCGATCTTAGTTGAACTGCACAAATGATATCCAAATTATAATTGAGCATTCTAGGAGCTTCACAACCAACCTTGATGTTGCTCAATTTTATTGCAACTAATGAAGAAGAAGCTCTGTGGATTCATTTTCTGATGGAAATGGAACCAGGGCTGGAGCCCTTTTCTTAAAAAAATTGAAGAAGAAGCTGCTAGCTCACGGGACATTGCTTCATTTTAGGTGAACTGCACCAAAAGGTCCCATGAATTGAATCATCCATGTTGGTGACTGAAAGAGCCAGCTTCAGCATCCCAGTCTAAGCACCCCCGACCTCCATCCTTGGGACGCACGGTACATCTCGTTTGCCACCTGCTCGACCCTAGTGTCACTGATAAAATGAAGTGATAATACAGTTAAAATAGAGCGAGTGTCATCTCTATCATTTCATTTCCAATGTAGATAAAGAAAGTGCTTCTCTTTGTTAAAGTATGTTTCAGAAACTAGTCCCAATGTTAATGTTTAAGCGTTTCTGCAAACTGGGGTGCTTAATTTTGGTTGATATGTACAAAAATAGAGATTTGAATGTCTCAAGGCGCCTCCTTGTACTACCGCTGTACACCGTTGTTCATCACTGGCAGAAGGTGTATCTGGGAGACTTGGGACGATGTCCAGTATGAGGCGTACCGTATGAGGCATCGCAGGGCCCATCTCGCCCTCGCAACATGGCATACTATGATACTATCGCAATATTTTCTTCTATTTATTTTGTGTGTTTCATCAACTAGTGCCACTATAATGTAATCACGCTTTTTTGTTATCTGTGCAAACAGGGTTATTCAGCTGCATTTTGGTGGAACTGCACAAATGTACGTATGGAACCGGCATATATGCAGAGTGCGAGGTGTGCCAAGTAAAAATTACCGGCACGAACCATGCTGCATGCACGCATTGGCATCCACCACCACCAGTGGGATGTGTGGCGCTCTCTGTGGACGGATCTTTCTCGGCAAAGAAATCCTCTAACCAAATACTAGTAGCTTATATTGGCAGTTTTCTAGGGAGTACTCTTTTACGAAAGAAGCACCAATCTATTTTTCTTTATTTATACCTTTGTGTCACAACTTTGACCCAAAGGTCGAGCTATTTTAGGGTGATTGGCGTAGTACTCGGAGACTGATTGTAAGCATGATTTCCATTAGCTGTCACACTGATTGTAAGCATGAGCAGGTGGAAGATTAGGTTAGCGCGAAGCTTACCTTAAACCCTACCGCCGCCGTTGAAACGAGGCGAGCATCGAGGGAACCGTGGAGAACGGCGGGGAAGCGACGTCGCACCATCCGGCCTCCTCTTGCGATGGGAGAACGAATACTCCTGTGGCTCCGGCTGGCTCTGCACCCTCACGAACGGCACACCATACTCGATCGGTTCATTATCCTCTGGGTGCTCGACCTTCAACCTGTACGGCCACCACCTCCGCCTGAGTGTCGCCTCGGGCGAATCTATCTGCTCCATCGCCCAGAGGAGATACTCGATGAACTCGAAGGACTGCGGCGTGACTGTCGCCGATGAGTACATGTACATCGCCGCCCTCATCGCCGCCGTCTCGCTCTTTCGCATACATTGCCACATGGCCCGCACCGTCCTCGAAATCTCCCACTCATTGTCAAACCAACTAAGGATCTCCTTCAACCTGGCTAACTTTGCCTGGTTGCCGCCGGCGATCTGCCTGATTCGCTGTTGCATCCTCTCCATAGATGTCCTTCTGAGTGGTCCGGTGCTAGCTTTGGAAGATGGGAGGCGAGATGGTGGTCTTGCAATAGAGAAGAGGGGAGGCGAGACGGTGGTTTTGGAATGGAGATGATGGAGAGGAGAGGTGGTGGTTTTGCAATGGAGAAGATCAGAAGAGGGAGAGGCGAGACAGTGGTTTTGGAATGGAGATGATGGAGAGGAGAGGAGGTGGTTTTGCAATGGAGAAGATCAGAAGAGGGAGAGGCAAGACGGTGGTTTTGGAATGGAGATGATGGAGAGGAGAGGAGGTGGTTTTGCAATGTAGAAGAGGGAGAGGAGCATGCGGCAGCGATTTAGGATTGGGCGAGAGGGCGGTCTTGTTTGTGTTGGATCAAAATCAAAATCAATTTACCCTTCAATTAAGAAAGCGACCCCACATTAACTAGTCTCCCTTTTATTACGGGTCATAATTGACCATGATTTTTGCACATAAAATATATGTTATACGTTGCAAAAATAATATAATTTGAAAGTACATTCAGATCTGAACCAAACGATACAATTTTTGGTGACATGCATTCACATTTTGCTTGTCAAATACAGTACGTGGTCAAACTTTGACCCAAAATACACAAAACAACAAAAAAATTCTTCCAAGACCAGCGCCGCTCTTCTGCTTTTCTCCTCTTAAACCACCGCCGCTCCTCTCATGTTCCAATCTAAATCCAGCGCCGCTCCTCTCCTCGTCCATTTGAAAACCACCGCCCCTCCTCTCCTGTTCCAGTCCAAAACTAGCGTCGCTCTTCTCCAGTTCTAATCCAAAACCAGCGCTGCTCCTCTCCTCTTCCATTCAAAAACCACCGCCGGCGAGTAAAGGTGCTGTGGAGAAGTAGATCGATGGAGGAGTACAACCGATACATGAGGATCGCAGATGGCGACCCTGTGAAGCTAGCTAGGATGTTGGAGGTACAGTCTTGGTTTGACAACAAGGACCAACTAGCGGCGACGGCAACATCCATGGCCAAATATCTGCAACATAACGAAAAGGCGGCGATACTCCCGGAGGGAGTCGCGCCGGAGTACATAGAGCTGCTCGTCTGGGCCATGGAGCAAACAGATTCACCGAATCCGATTGTGAGGGAGCAGCGGCGGGAGTATCGATCCCAGATGGAGCATCCACCAGAGATTGAAGGATCGAGCATCTATAGGGTGCCGTTTCTGAGGGTGTCCTGCCAGAGCGAGCCGGTGGAGTCTTCGTCGACCGAACCCAACTGCAAGAGGAGAAAAGCAGTTGGCCCGACGACGCTTCCCCGCCATCGTCTCCCTCGCCGTTCACATCGTCTCACGGGGCGGCTGTCTGCCGCCGAGGAATAGGAGGGGGCTGCCCCCCAGCCCAATAGTCGGGCAGGTTGTGAATTGTCAGGAGGAGCTTAGGGTTGTCAGTATTTGCAGGTTGTGAATTGTGTTTTGTGTTGTGTATTTTGAGAGTACTTTTAGATATGAATGTCTTTTGAATTTCTGATTTGCAGTATTGAGCATATGAAGTATTTTATGAATTCTAGAGATCTGTTTTTAGCACTTAAAAAAATGTAGTTTCATAGGATTATAATATTGCAGAAAATGTGATTCTCAGAGAATAAACTGCAAGTTTCAGTTTGAGATAAGAAGCGCAAGTTCAGTTTCAGATAAGAAACTGCAACTTTCAGAGGCAGAGCATTTATATTAACACGGCCTTTTCAAACAGGGTTAACATCATGTTGGAAGTTTTATTCATGGTCGAAAATGGAACTACCAGCTAGTTAACATCATGCTGATCAACATTCATGCATAGCACATCTTCATATGATGCAGAGACAAAATGCCCACACAATGTCGAGTGTGCGAAACACAGAGAAAACGAGGGACGAAGTTTTGGCAAGTGTGGGACGTGGTTTTGGGCTGCCCCGTCTAGGCTTTCATTTTAAACATGCGCAGCCCACGACCTCGGATGGGAGGTCCATAGGCCTGTTTGTATATTCTTAGGGCCGTCATGTATCGACCGGCCTATGGACCTCCCATCCGAGGTTTTATTTTTGGCAGCCCAATTTATGTATTTTTTTGAAGAAAACGCAGAGGTCTGTTCTATTTTTCTATATAAGAATAGGAACGCCAGGTCCAACTTATATTTCCCTTCTAACTATATTATATATATTTAAATTATTTTATACGTTATTATATATTATTTTTATTATCATCATATATTTAACAGATACTTACATATGTAAGAAAACAATATCCCACATCTTATTAACTTATAAAAATAATTTCTTAACAAATAAAATCCTGGATTGTTTTGTCACGAAAATCCTAGTGATTGTGTACAAAAGCTTGGTAAGATTTAAGGACGAATGTAATAATATCACTTATTATTTAAATATATTTATAACAAAATGCTCAGCCCCTTTTTATTTTTTGATAACATTGCTAGCCCAACCCAACATTATAATTAGAATCAGCCCAGCAAAATCGTGTATTTCGAGAAAGTGCAAATGTCATGCAATTTTTTAGGAAATAAAATAAATGGGCCGCATGGACGCTACATTATTTGTTCACCCAGCCCAGCTAATGGCTGTAATTCAAAAAAAAAGATCAAATTGACTGTAAATTCTACCGTGCAAAAAAAAAGACTGTAAATTCTGAAAAATGGGTTGAATACGTGCCACATTTTTGGAGGCTAAAATGTGGGCCAATAGGTCAAAACCAACGCAAGTCGTTGTAAATTTAGTCAACAAATGATTCTGACATGTTAGCCGTTGGATTTACATCCGACGACCAGCATCCATCTTCAATCTCTCGTCTTCTTCCTCCAGCGCCGCCGGGACCACCTCCCGCCTCCTGCTGCTAGCTTTCTGCTTAGCACGCTTCGCTATGAAGCGCTACTCCACCGTTGGCCAGGCCATCCCTGCACCCCTCCACACCTCCTGTTCTTCTCCATCGACTGCCGAACCACACCGCACTAGAACCAGTTAACCCTCGTACACCTCTCCGTCTGCGACTCTACTCCCGCGTCTTCCCATCTCCCGCTCGTTGCTGTCCGGGGCCTCACCGTCGTCCACCACCTTGGATGCGCTCGGTGCGCCGTGGTCAAAGTGGTCAACGAATGACACCATCGGAAGTAGACTGTGCGTGGAGAGGCTGATAGCTGGGTCCACGGCCGCACATATGGAAATGCCTCCTTATTACGCGCAAAATAATGATTCCTCCACCTGACATCTAGGACCCACCGGAAGGGCCTTTGTATTTCGCGAAAAAAACGTGCCCCCCGCTGACATGTCGGACCCACCAGCTATCTTCGCACGCAAGGAAGTGCCTCCTTATTACGCACAAAAAGAATACTCCCCGCCACCGGAACCCAACATAGTGGGAGGCTGACTTGTGGGCCTACCAAGTTGACGGGGATGGAGGGCATTGTCAACTTAGTCAATATGAACGATTCTAGCTCCTGTTACCGTACGATGTTCATCCAACGGCCGTAGTGCTTCTTCAACCTCTGGTCTTCTTGCTCCAGCCGCCCAAACCAGCGCCGGTCATGCCGCGTGCTCCTGCCTCCCGTGGCCGGCTGTGATGCCGCGGAGGCCTCACCACCCCCTACTATTCCCACCGCTGGCCAGGCCATCCCTCTACTCACCCACACCCCCTGTTATTCTGCGGCGACAACAGCCTCACACCGCAGCCGAACCAGTGAACCCTCGTACTCCTCTTGGCGTGGGCATCCATCGCTGCGTCTTCCCGACTCTGAGTCGTCCCTTCCTAGGCCTCGCCGTCGTCCACCGCCGTGGTGTTCTCGGTGGCGTGGTCAACGTGGTCAAGGAGCGACTTCCATCGGACGTGGATTGTACATGGAGAGGCCGACAGTGGGTCCACAGCCGCAAAGCAAGGAAGTGCCTCCTTATTACGCCGCATAAAATAATGATTCCTCCACCGACAGCGGGACCCACCGGATGGGCCACCGTATTTCGCGAAAAAAACGTTTCCCCCTGACTGCTGGGACCCACCAACTACATCTACGCACGCAAGGAAGTGTGTCCGGGCAAAAAAACGATTCGCCCCCTGACTGCTGGGACCCACCAGCTACATTTTCGCACGCAAGGAAGTGCGTCCGAGAAAAAAAAAATGATTCGCCCCCAGACTGCTGGGACCTACCAACTACATCTTCCCACGCAATGGAAGTGCGTCCGGGCAAAAAAAATTACGATCCGCCCCTCTGACTGCTGGGACCCACCAGCTACATTTTCGCACGCAAGGAAGTGCCTGACAGTCGGGACCCACATGGTCGAAGCGTACGTAGCATTTGTCATTCTGGTCGTGACGATATGCATATACTGGTCGTTGTAGAGGCGCGCACGTGTCATAGTAGAGGCACGCACGTAGCATGTACACGTACGTACAACAGCCAGGGTGCAAGAAAGAAAATACGGCCACGTACGTACATACGGGCAGGGTCTCGAACACCTACTCGCACATACGTATGGCGAGGGCTCATGTACATGGCTGGGTTGGAACGGAGAAACAACGTCGTGGTGTTCATGGGGAGGCAACGTAATGCGTCGTGTTCATGGGGAGGCAACGGAATGCGTCGTGTTCATCGGGAGGCAACAGAACGTGTGGGAGCCAACTGGCTTGGACGGAACAGGCGATGGAAACGAGGCCTGGCGTACCGCACAACGGAAGAAACGGCCTTGTGTTCGACCGGCCACGTTCAAAACGGGGTCCTGCTGATCGGGAGGGTCCGGCGTGCCGCCAAAGCGGAGGAAACGGACCTCCTATGGTAAAACGGGGTCTGTTGATCGGGAGGGTATGGCGTACCACAAAAGCGGACGAAACGGACATCCTACGGTCAAAACGGGGTCCTGTTGATCGGGAGGGTGTGGCGTGCCGCCATAAAAGCATTTAAACGGACCTCCCTACGGTCAAACGGGTCCTGTTCGCCGGGAGGGTGTGGCGATCGCAAAAGCAGGACTCCACGGGATCTGTTCCTCTCCACCCTCGTCCTCCTCCATCCTCCACGGGCTACCGTCGACCTCCTCCAGCCTCCACGGGCTCCTGTTCATCCAGCCTCCACCGCGCGCTACTCCACCGGCTACTGTTCAACCACCCCTCCACAGTCTACTGTTCAACCATCCCTCCACACCACGGGGTCCTGTTCAACCACCCCTCCACGGGCACCCTCCACCCGTCTCTGTTCATCCAGCCCTCCACACCACGGGTCCTGTTCATCTAGAGGCAAACGCCACCGCTCAATGTTCATCCAACCCCCCACCCCATAGCGCTCCTTTGTTCATCTTAGAGGCAGCATCGATCGGCTTGATTAGCGGCGATGGCGAAGAATCGCTCGATTGGGATCGATTAACAGCCATCGATCGATCACTCGGGTTCGATAACGCGTAACTGCGGTGCAATCGCCGGGTTGATTAGAGCCCAACCCCTCGCCGGGTTGATTAGAGCCAACGCCTTGCACACTGCAGCGTCGTGTACGAGAAAGCAGCGCATCGCTCGGCCCCCGACCTCCCACCGTAACCGGCAACTCCCTGAAATTTTCCTCCCCCTCGCTTCTACCACGATTTTTTTGTCATGGACGGCCCAAAGAATGTCATGCAGCTGCGTCTCCGGCCCACCCAGGACGAAAAGCCCATTTTCTGTCATGATTTTTGTCATAGAAGTAGGAGCCCACCACATCTATGATGTTACCGGGTTCTGTCACAATTATCGTCACAGAAGTGTCATATGTATGACAGAAAAAAATTTCGTTCGGCCCAAAATGTCACGGATGTGTCTTTTTTTGTAGTGCTACGATGGAATTACTCACGCACGGCGGTGAGCATCATGAAACTGGTGATGGAGGATGGTTGATGATGACGATGGCGATGAATCCCCCTCTCCGGAGCCCCGAATGGACTCCATATCAGCCCTCGCGAGAGATTTTAGGGCTTGGCGGCGGCTCCGTATCATAAAACACGATGATTTCTTCTCTCTGGTTTTTTTCTCCCCGAAAGCAAATATATAGAGTTGGAGTTGAGGTCGGAGGAGCTCCAGGGGGCCCACGAGGTAGGGGGCGCGCCCTAGGGGGGCAGGCGCGCCCCCACCCTCGTGGACAGGGTGTGGGCCCCTGGTCTTCACCTTTTGCAAGGATTTTTATTATTTCCAAATAGACGTTCCGTGGAGTTTCAGGTCATTCCGAGAACTATTGTTTCTGCACATAAATAACACCATGGAAAGTCTGCTGAAAAGAGCGTCAGTCCGGGTTAGTTCCATTTAAATCATGCAAGTTAGAGTCCAAAACAAGGGCAAAATTGTTTGGAAAAGTAGATACGACGGAGACGTATCAACTCCCCCAAGCTTCAACTTTTGCTTGTCCTCAAGCAATTCAGTTGATAAACTGAAAGTGATAAAGAAAAACTTTTACAAACTTTGTTTCCTCCTGTTGTTGTAAATATGTAAAACCAGCATTCAAGTTTTCAGCAAATATTATGACTAACCACATTCACAATAACTCTCAGGTCTCATGTTTACTCATATCAATGGCATAATCAAGTAGGCGAGCGATAATAATAAATCTCGGATGACAACACTTTCTCAAAACAATCATCATATGATATAACAAGATGGTATCTCGCTAGCCCTTTCTGAGACCGCAAAACATAAATGCAGAGCACCTTTAAAGATCGAGGACTGACTAGACATTGTAATTCATGGTAAAAGAGATCCAGTCATAGTCATACCCAATATAAATTATTAGTAATGAATGCAAATGACAAGATCGCTCTCCGGCTAGTGCTTTTTAATAAGAGGGTGATGACTCAACATAAAAGTAAATAGATAGGCCCTTCGCAGAGGGGAAGCGAGGATTTGTAGAGGTGCCAGAGCTCGGTTTTGAAATAGAGATAAATAATATTTTGAGTGCCATACTTTCATTGTCAACATAGCAACCAAGAGATGGCGATATCTTCCATGCTACACACATTATAGGCGGTTCCCAAACAGAATGGTAAAGTTTATACTCCCCCTCCACCAACAAGCATCAATCCATGACTTGCTCGAAACAACGAGTGTCTCCAACCAGCAACAGTCCCAGGGGGAGTTTTGTTTGCAATTATTTTGATTTAGTTTGCATAAAGCATGGGATTGGGCATCCCGGTGACCAGCCATTTTCTCGTGAGTGAGGAGCGGAGTCCACTCCTCTTGAGAATAACCCGCCTAACATGGAAGATAAGGGCAGCCCTAGTTGATACATGAGCTATTCGAGCATACAAAACAGAATGTTTATTTGAAGGTTTAGAGTTTGGCACATACAAATTTACTTGGAACGACAGGTAGATACCGCATATAGGAAGGTATAGTGGACTCATATGGAATAACTTTGGGGTTTAAAGGATTGGATGCACAAGCAGTATTCCCGCTTAGTACAAGTGAAGGCTAGCAAAAGACTGGGAAGCGACCAACTAGAGAGCGACAACAGTCCTGAACATGCATTGAAATTAATAAACATTGGATGCAAGCATGAGTAGGATATAATCCACCATGAACATAAGTATCGTGAAGGCTATGTTGATTTTGTTTCAACTACATGTGTGAACATGTGCCAAGTCAAGTCACTTAAATCATTCAAAGGAGGATACCACCCCATCATACCACAGCACAACCATTTTAATAGCATGTCGGCACGCAAGGTAAACCATTATAACTCATAGCTAATCAAGCATGGCACGAGCAACTATGATCTCTAATTGTCATTGCAAACATGTTTATCCATAATAAGCTGAATCAGGAACGATGAACTCATCATATTTACAAAAACAAGAGAGGTCGAGTTCATACCAGCTTTTCTCATCTCAGTCAGTCCATCATATATCATCATAATTGCCTTTCACTTGCACGACCGAACGATGTGAATAATAATAAGAGTGCACGTGCATTGGACTAAGATGGAATCTGCGAGCATTCAATAAACAGGAGAAGACAAGGAAATATGGGCTCTTGGTTAAATCAACAATAATGCATATAAGAGCCACTTCAACAATTTAATCATGGTCTTCTCCTATCGACCCCCAAGAAAAAGAAAAGAAATAAAACTATTTACACGGGAAAGCTCCCAACAAGCAAAAGAAGAACGGGAAATCTTTTTGGGTTTTCTTTTAATATTTACTACTACAACAAGTAAAGTAAACTAACTAGAAGCTATTACTAATTATTTTGGTTTTTCTTAAGGTTTAACAAACACACAAGAAGAAAGCAAGAAAAATAAAATAAACTAGCATGGATATTACAGTGAAAAAGTATGAGCACCGACATCTAGCAATGAGTGTGCATAAACATAAATGTAATGTCAGTGGGAAATACGTACTCCCCCAAGCTTAGTCTTTTGGCCTAAGTTGGTTCATTGCCATGGATGGCCTGGCGGATATCCATAGTTGTAGCTGGAGTCATACTGCGATGCAGCGGTTATCGCCTCCTGAGCTGCAGTGTGGCGGCGAGCTGCCTCCGGCCTCCTCTCGTACTTATCTGCCTCCTCTCTGGTAATAAAATGTCTTCCTTTGCCTGATAATCAAAGAAGGCAGGAGCAGGGAGAGTAATACGGAAAGCATGACGTCTGTCGAAGATTAAGCGATATCGGAGAGGTGATTCATTCCTCTCGACAAACTGGTGATAGACCATAGAATTGTAGTCTAAATAAGTAGGAGGCAACTCAATGTCATCCTCATGAACGTCCACACCAAGAAAATCAGCTAAGCGGGTTGCATAAATTCCACCAAAGAAATCTCCATTAAATCTATTATTATGCAACCTACGTGCAACAGTAGCTCCCAAGATATAAGTTTGGTCTCCTAACATAGCACTCCTAAGAATACTGAGATCAGGCACACACATATGACATGCTTCATCTTTACCATTTATGCACCTACCTATGAAGAGAGCAAAATAATGTATAGCAAGAAAATGAATGCTCCCTATGGTAGCTTGTGCTATATTTCTGGATTCCCCCACGGTTATACCAGCAAGAAAGTTTCTAAATTTAGATTTACGGGGTTCACTAACACTACCCCATTATGGAAGTTTGCAGGCAGAAGTAAAATCCTCTAAGTCCATGGTATAAGATTTTTTAAGATCAAACATGACAGTTGGAGAATTACGTGAAGATGAAAATTCAAACCTCCTCACAAATGTACTATTGAGATAGTGGTACTGGCGGCATTTGTCTGCCTCAAAGCTCACAAGATCGGCATTACGCAAATATGCATTAAATTCTTCCTTGATTCCTGCTCGATCCATAAAATTTTCTGAAGGCCATTCACAGGGCCGCACTAGAGCATCCCTTGGTGGCTCCTCGTCAGCATCACGCATTGCAAGCCTGGGTCCTTGCTTCCTTGAAGAACCACCTTGGAACATTTTCCTAAGCATATTTCTTCCTCTGAAAAATTTCTAAAAATTTTAGTAACTTCAAACAAAATTGAACCAAGCTCAACAAAATTGATAGCAACTACTCCTACAAGTGCCTAGAGCCTATATCATGCATTAGAACTACTTGGAACCAAATAAATTTGACATGCAAGCTCAAGAACATGGTCACCTAGGCAGCACAAATTTGCAATGAATAAAGCACTAGAGCAAAAACTAATTGGACCAATGGAGGAGTCACCTACAAAGGAACAATCTCCCCAAGCAGTTTTGTGAGAGGTGCTTTGAGCAAGGAGATCGAAAATTGCAGAAAAATGAGCTAGAACTCGTGCTTGAGCTAGATATTGGTGTTTGTGGGAGGAAGAAGGAGTGTATGGGTGCAGGAATAAGTAGAGGAGTGCCATCGCGGGCCCACGAGGCAGGGGCACGCCCTGGGGGGTAGGGCGCGCCCTCCACCCTCGTGGCCGGGTGCTTGCCCCTCCCGCTGTATTCTCAGTGCCAGAAATTCTCAAATATTCTAGAAAAAATCATATTCCATTTTCAGGGCATTTGGAGAACTTTTATTTTTGGGGTATTTTTATATTGCACGGATAAATCAGAAAACAGACAGAAAAATACTATTTTTACTTTATTTCAACTAAATAACAGAAAGTAGAAAGAGGGTACAGAAGGTTGTGCCTTCTAGTTTCATCCATCTCATGCTCATCAAAAGGAATCCACTAACAAGGTTGATCAAGTGTTGTTAACAAACTCATTCGAATAACATGGAACCGGAGAAATTTCGAATAACACTATGTTACCTCAACGGGGATATGCACATCCCCAATAATAAGAATATCATATTTCTTCTTGACAGTAGGAAGACGAAATTCAAAACCTCCAAATATAATCGATGGAATTTTTCCAATAGAATTGATACTATGAACTTGAGGTTGTTTCCTCGGAAAGTGTACCGTATGCTCATTACCATTAACATGAAAAGTGACATTGCCTTTGTTGCAATAACAGCCCCTGCAGTATTCAAAAAAGGTCTTCCAAGAATAATGGACATACTATCGTCCTCGGGAAAATCAAGAATAACAAAGTCCGTTAAAATAGTAACGTTTGCAACCACAACAGGCACATCCTCACAAATACCGACAGGTATAGCAGTTGATTTATCAGCCATTTGCAAAAATATTTCAGTAGGTGCCAACTTATTCAAATCAAGTCTATGATATAAAGAGAGAGGCATAACACTAACACCGGCTCCAAGATCACATAAAGCAGTTTTAACATAGTTTCTTTTAATGGAGCATGGTATAGTAGGTACTCCTGGATCTCCAAGTTTCTTTGGTAGTCCACCCTTAAAAGTATAATTCACAAGCATGGTGGAAATCTCAGCTTCCGGTATCATTCTTTTATTAGTGACAATTTCTTTCATATACTTAGCATAAGGATTCATTTTGAGCATATCAGTTAATCGCATACGCAAGAACATAGGTCTAATCCTTTCAGCAAAGCGCTCAAAATCCTCATCATCCTTTTTCTTGGATGGTTTGGGAGGAAAAGGCACGGGTTTCTGAAACCATGGTTCTCTTTCTTTACCATGTTTCCTAGCAACAAAGTCTCTCTTATCATAACGTTGATTCTTTGATTGTGGGTTATCAAGATCAATAGCAGGTTCAATTTCTACATCATTATCATTACTAGGTTGACCATCATCATGAACATCATCATTAACATTTCCATTAGGTTCATGTTCATTACCAGATTGTGTTTCAGCATCGGAAACAGAGATATCATTTGGATTCTCAGGTGGTTCAGCAATAGGTTCACTAGGAGCATGCAAAGTCCTATCATTTTTCTTTTTCTTCTTTTTAGAAGGACTAGGTGCATCAATATTATTTCTCTGAGAATCTTACTCAATTCTCTTAGGGTGGCCTTCAGGATACAAAGGTTCCTGAGTCATCTTACCAGTTCTAGTAGCCACTCTAACAGCATAATCATTTTTCTTACTATTCATTTCATTGAGCAAATCATTTTGAGCTTTAAGCACTTGTTCTACTTTAGTGGTAACCATAGAAGCATGTTTAGTAATGAGTTTAAGTTCACCTCTAATATCAGCCATGTAATTACCCAAGTGTTCAATCATATAAGCATTTTGTTTTAATTGTCTA
The DNA here is from genome assembly GCA_021605145.1 of Aegilops bicornis. Taxonomy (NCBI): domain Eukaryota; kingdom Viridiplantae; phylum Streptophyta; class Magnoliopsida; order Poales; family Poaceae; genus Aegilops; species Aegilops bicornis. Next base: position 489,737,246 of record CM038671.1, on the reverse strand, counting down.
CCAAAATAAGCATTGAAATCTTCTTGCTTAACCATAAAGTTATCAAACTCATCCAAGCATTGGCTAGCAATTTTAGTAGGAGGGATTTCAGCTCTATCATATCTATAGAGAGAATTTACCTTTACTACCTGTGTCGGGTTATTAAGACCATGAGGTTCTTCAATAGGTAATGGATTAAGATCATATGTTTCTTCAACAGCTGGTAGATTAAGACCATGTATTTCTTCAATAGGAGGTAAATTCTTAACATCTTCAGCTTTAATACCTTTTTCTTTCATAGATTTCTTTGCCTCTTGCATATCTTCAGGACTGAGAAATAGAACACCTCTCTTCTTGAGTTGGTTTAGGAATAGGCTCGAGGCGGCTCAGGAAGTGTCCAATTATTTTCATTTGTCAACATATTATTCAATAGGATTTTAGCTTCATCCGGTGTTCTTTCCCTGAAAACAGAACCAGCACAACTATCCAGGTAATCTCTGGAAGCATCGTTTAGTCCATTGTAAAAGATATCAAGTATTTCATTTTTCTTGAGAGGATGATCAGGCAAAGCATTAAGTAACTTGAGAAGCCTCCCCCAAGCTTGTGGGAGACTCTCTTCTTCAATTTGCACAAAGTTTTCTATTTCCCTCAAAGCAGCTTGTTTCTTATGAGCAGGGAAATATTTAGCACAGAAGTAATAAATCATATCCTGGGGACTACGCACACAACCAGGATCAAGGGAATTAAACCATATCCTAGCATCACCCTTTAATGAGAACGGAAATATTTTAAGGATATAAAAGTAGCGAGATCTCTCATCATTAGTGAACAGGGTGGCTATATCATTTAATTTAGTAAGATGTGCCATAACAGTTTCAGATTCATAGCCATGAAAAGGATCAGATTCAACCAAAGTGATTATATCAGGATGAACAGAGAATTCATAATCCTTATCGGTAACACAGATAGGTGAAGTTGCAAAAGCAGGGTCAGGTCTCATTCTATCATTAAGAGATTGCTGATTCCATTTAGCTAATAATCTCTTGAGCTCATATCTATATTTGCAAGCTAAAATAGCTAAAGAATCTTTCTTATAAAAAAAAATAACCCTTAGTAATAACAGGCAAGTTTTCATCATCACTTTCATCAATATAATCAGTTTCAATAATTTCTTTCTCTCTAGCCCTAGCAATTTGTTCATCAAGAAATTCACTAAGGGGCACAGTAGTATCAAGCATAGAAGTAGTTTCATCATAAGTATCATGCATAGCAGAAGTGGCATCATCAATAACATGTGACATATCAGAACGAATAGAAGAAGCAGGTTTAGGTGTCGCAAGCTTACTCAAAATAGAAGGTGAATCAAGTGCAGAGCTAGATGGCAGTTCCTTACCTCCCCTCGTAGTTGAGGGATAAATTGTTGTCTTAGCGTCTTTCAAGTTTTTCATAGTGACCAGCAGATATAATTACCAAGTGACTCAAAGAATAGAGCTATGCTCCTCGGCAACGGCACCAGAAAATAGTCTTGATAACCCACAAGTATAGGGGATCGCAACAGTTTTCGAGGGTAGAGTATTCAACCCAAATTTATTGATTCGACACAAGGGGAGCCAAAGAATATTCTCAAGTATTCGCAGCTGAGTTGTCAATTCAACCACACCTGGATAACTTAGTATCTGCAACAAAGTGTTTAGTAGCAAATTAATATGATAGTAGTGGTAACTGTAACAAAAGTAACAGTAGCAAAAGTAGTATTTTTGGTATTTTGTAGTGATTGTAACAATAGCAACGGAAAAGTAAATAAGACAAGAACAATATGTGAAAAGCTCGTAGGCATTGGATCGGTGATGGAGAATTATGCTGAATGCGGTTCATCATGTAACAATCATAACATAGGGTGACACAGAACTAGCTCCAATTCATCAATGTAATGTAGGCATGTATTCCGAATATAGTCATACGTGCTTATGGAAAAGAACTTGCATGACATCTTTTGTCCTACCCTCCCGTGGCAGCGGGTCCTAATGGAAACTAAGGGATATTAAGGCCTCCTTTTAATAGAGTACCGGAACAAAGCATTAGCACATAGTTAATACATGAACTCCTCAAACTATGGTCATCACCGGGAGTGGTCCCGATTATTGTCACTTCGGGGTTGCCAGAGCATAACACATAGTAGGTGACTATAGACTTGCAAGATAGGATCAAGAACTAACATATATTCATGAAAACATAATAGGTTCAGATCTGAAATCATGGCACTCGGGCCCTAGTGACAAGCATTAAGCATAGCAAATTCATAGCAACATCAATCTTAGAACATAGTGGATACTAGGGATCAAACCCTAACAAAACTAACTAGATTACATGATAGATCTCATCCAACCCATCACCGTCCAGCAAGCCTACAATGGAATTACTCACGCACGGCGGTGAGCATCATGAAATTGGTGATGGAGGATGGTTGATGATGACGATGGCGATGAATCCCCCTCTCTAGAGCCCCAAACGGACTCCAGATCAGCCCTCCCGAGAGGTTTTAGGGCTTGGCGGCGGCTCCGTACCGTAAAACGTGATTATTTCTTCTCTCTGAGTTTTTTTCTCCCCGAAAGAAAATATATAGAGTTGGAGTTGAGGTCGGAGGAGCTCCATGGGGCCCACGACGTAGGGGGACGCGCCCTAGGGGGGAGGGCGCTCCCTCCACCCTCGTGGACAGGGTGTGGGCCCCCTGGTCTTCATCTTTTGCAAGGATTTTTTATTATTTAGAAATAGACGTTCCGTGGAGTTTCATGTCATTCCGAGAACTTTTGTTTCTGCACATAAATAACACCATGGAAAGTCTGCTGAAAACAGCGTCAGTCCGGGTTAGTTCCATTCAAATCATGCAAGTTAGAGTCCAAAACAAGGGCAAAAGTGTTGGGAAAAGTAGATACGACGGAGACGTATCAGCAGCTGGGGAGGCCGCTGCCAGCTGGTGTCACCCGCGTCCTCAACCGCTTGGAGGTGCTGACGGAGGTGGAGGGCCTTCGAGCGGCTGACCTGGTGGCCGCCTTCATCCAGTGCCCGGTTCTTCTACTACAATTTTGGACCCACCTGATCCGTGACATGGGCGGCCACCGGAAACCGAGCCGGATATCGACCAAGGAGATGTCGGCGGACGAGGTCGCCTATCGGGTCAACTTCATTTCCTGCAGCTAGCTTGAAGTGGGAAGCTGGAGCTTCGGCAAGGAGCCCTACAGCCGGGCCAACCCGCCACCTGGGGTTAGCACGCGGCCTTCTTCTTTGTTCTTTTTGTTTTTGCGACGACCTTCATCAGATCTAATCGTCCGGGTGCTGCGCAGCGCGCCGTCAGCTCCGATCACCGGTGGATGCCGGACCGGGAGGTCAGCGACATAGGCGACCCCAAGCTAGGGGCGGCCGTGTTGGAGGAGGACGACGCCACCGAAGGAGGCAGCGACCGCGAAGGCGGAGCTGCAGGAGGAGGCGGAGCAGGGGATGTCCGGGGGTGGCCGAACGATGATGAAGGCAGCAACGAGCCACACTATGCCGCGGGCACCAACAAAACCGGGGCCGGCTCCTCGGCGACGGGGCTAACATCTGGAGCAGGCGGCTCCTTGAAATGCCGGGCAGACGCAGGGACGTCAGGCACCCAGCCGAGCAAGAAGGCCAAGCAGCCGGCCGCCGCGACCAAGCGGCAAGAGGCCCTGAAGGCAGCCGCCTCAAGAAGATCTCGAAGCCACTCCCGATGGTGTCCATGTAAGTGCCTTGATTTTTCTTGCATTTTGTTTTGCGTTGGTTTTTCTTCTATCTTCACGATCTTCTTATTTCCTTCTTCCTTTGGTGTATAGTGCGCCACTTTCCTTGTCGCGAGGCTCGTCCAGCTCGGTGATTGGCGCGACAGACAGCTCCGCAGATCACCGCCGCGTGGACCCACTCGCCGCCCTCCAGGAGGCGACGGAGAAGAACGCGCAGGAGGCGCGAGAGGAGCGGGACGCTGCGGCCCGGGAGAAGGCGAAGGCGGCCGACACGGCGCGAGCGGAGGCCGATGTGGTGGCCAAGGCTCAAGACGATGCAACGGCCAAGGAGCAGGCGGACGCGACCACCAAGGCGCATGAGGAGGAGGCGTCCCGCAGCTGGGCTCCAGAGTCCACCAGCCCGCAGCACGCGGAGCCGTTGGTGCCGGAGGGCCAAGCACCGACTAGAGGGGCTACTGATGACCAGTCGGCCTTCGAGAGGGGAGGAGGCAGCTCCGTTGTTCTGGAGGCAGAGGAGCCTTTGCGCCCGCCGACTGCTGATACGTCTCCAACGTATCTATAATTTTTGATTGCTCCATGCTACTTTATCTACTGTTTTGGACTATATTGGGCTTTATTTTCCATTTTTATATTATTTTTGGGACTAACCTATTAACCGGAGGCCCAGCCCAGAATAGCTGTTTTTTTGCCTATTTTAGTGTTTCGAAGAAACGGAATATCAAACGGAGTCCAAACGGAATAAAACCTTCGGAAACGTGATTTTCTCACCAAACGTGATCCAGGAGACTTGGACCCTACGCCAAGGAAGAAGAGAGGCGGTCACGAGGGTGGGGGGCGCCCCCCTAGGGTGCGCCCCCTGCCTCATGGGCCCCCTATTGCTCCACCGACGTACTGCTTCCTCCTATATATACCTACGTACCCCCAAACGATCAGAACAGGGGCACCACAAAACACAATTTCCACCACCGTAACCTTCTGTATCCGCGAGATCCCATCTTGGAGCCTTCGACGGCACTCTGTCGGAGGGGGAATCAAGCATGAAGGGCCTCTACATCAACATCCTTGCCCCTCTGATGAGTTGTGAGTAGTTTACCACAGACCTACGGGTCCATAGTTATTAGCTAGATGGCTTCTTCTCTCTTTTTGGATCTCAATACAATGTTCTCCCCCTCTCTTGTGGAGTTCTATTCGATGTAATCTCTTTTTGCGGTGTGTTTGTCGAGACCTGATGAATTGTGGGTTTATGATCAAGTTTATCTATGAATAATATTTGAATCTTCTCTGAATTCTTTTATGTATGATTAAGTTATCTTTGCAAGTCTCTTCGAATTATCAGTTTGGTTTGTCCTACTAGATTGATCTTTCTTGCCATGGGAGAAGTGCTTAGCTTTGGGTTCAATCTTGCGGTGTCCTTACCCAGTGACAGAAAGGGTTGCAAGGCACATATTGTATTGTTGCCATCGAGGATAACAAGATGGGGTTTATATCATATTGCATGAGTTTATCCCTCTACATCATGTCATCTTGCTTAATCGTTACTCTGTTCTTATGAACTTAATACTCTATATGCATGCTTTGGATAGCGGTCGATGTGTGGAGTAATAGTAGTAGATGCAGGCAGGAGTCGGTCTACTTGTTATGGACGTGATGCCTATATACATGATCATGCCTAGATAATCTCATAACTATGCGCTTTTCTATCAATTGCTCGACAGTAATTTGTTCACCCACCGTAATACTTATGCTATCTTGAGAGAAGCCACTAGTGAAACCTATGGCCCCCGGGTCTATCTCTTATCATATTTACTTCCAATCTACTTTTATTTGCATCTTTACTTTTTGCATCTATATTATAAAATACCAAAAATATATTTATCTTATCATACTATCTTTATTAGATCTCACTTTCATGAAGTGGCCGTGAAGGGATTGACAACCCCTTTATTGCGTTGGTTGCGAGTTCTCAGCTTGTTTGTGTAGGTGTGTGGGACTTTTGAGGAGCCTCCTACTGGATTGATACCTTGGTTCTCAAAACTGAGGGAAATACTTACGCTACACTTTGCTGCATCACCCTCTCCTCTTCGAGGAAAACCAACGCAAGCTCAAGACGTAGCAACTGCCGACACGCAGGGCAGTCGTCCTGAAGAGCCGCTGGTGCCGCCATCTGGCGGCGAGTTGGTGGTGGGTCCAATTCCCATGGTCCGCGTTCCCGCGCGCCAACGTCTGGCGAAGGCGATCTCAGTGCCAAGGCCGTTGGAGGTCGGGGCCGCTAGCTCGTCGACGCCCGACACCGAGGCTACCAGCGCCGCCCCACCGGACTGGACATCTGGGGGCGGCACAGGTGTCTTGAACATGGCCGTGCAGGACATCTTGGCTCGGTTCAACACCCAGGCCGCCACCCTCCAGCAATCCATGCACAAGTTCTTGGCAACGCGGGCGACCGTCCGGGTACGTTGTTTGCTTCTTGTTTTTCAATTCTTGCAATCTTCCATGGGGGTGCGCCAGCGCACCCACTGGGTGTAGCCCTGAGCTCCGGGCCGGCTGCTGAGCAGGCGGCTCGAAACTTCAAGGTAAGCTCTGAGTGCTGACTTGTTTTCTTCTTCTGTTGTCTTCGTTGCAGGAATACCAAAATCTCCGTGTGGCAGCCTACAACTCCCAGAACCAGGAGCTGGCCAAGCGGACCACCGACCTAAATCAGAGCCAGAGTAAGCATTCCTTCTTCTTTGTTGTTGGGGCGCGTCAGCGCACCCGCTGGGTGTAGCCCCCAAGATTCGGGCCGACTGCTTAGCAATCGGGCTGGATCTCCCGGCAACTACTTGTCTTTGGTTGGTGTTGATGCTTTATTTATTGTCTTTGCAGAGGCCGCCGCAGATCTGCGGCAGCGTCTGGGCGAGGCTGCGTCCGCGCTGCACACCAAGGAGCAGGAACGCAGCCAGGCGGCTCAGGAGTGCGACCGCCTGGCCAAGGAGCTAGCGGACCAGGCGGAGCGGCAAAAGGCAGGGCTCCAGAAGCTGAAGGAGGGCGAAGACCTCCTCAGGTCCGAGTTTGAGACTCAACGCCTGAATTGGGCTGAGAAGGTGAAGTTCTTGACTGACGGCTATGGCGAGATCGAGGATATGATCGATGGTAAGTTATTTTTTCTTTTGATCAGTCGGTGACTGCTGCATGAATCGGCTTCTGGCTTCTAACTTTTTGGTCTTCTCTTTGCACATAATTCTTTCCTGGTCATTCCATCACCGTTAACCAGGCCATCGAGGTGCGACACGAGGTACGGAGGAGGGCATGCACGGATATTGCGCCCAACGCGCCCTGGAATCTCGGCGAGCAGCTTCTGGCCTGCAGCCGGCTCATCGGATGCTCCACCGCCTACATCGCGCGGGGTCTCAGGTGCTGACCGCCCTCTGGCCAGATGCTCAGGTCCCGCGCACCCCCAGTCGGACCGCCGACTGGCTAGAGATAGCAGTTGGTCACTTTGAGGCTTAGAAGGGCGCGGCGGCTCGGGCGGGAGCTCAGACGGCCTTGGAGTTCGTCAAGGCTTGGTATCCGGGGCTGGATCCGGCCCAGCTGGCCACCTTCCGGCAAGAAGCCGCACCGGAGTTGGCGGCGGTGAGCCGCGTGCTCACCCAACACGCAACGACAATCGCCGAGTACGCAACACCACCGTCTTCATCCCTGAGCTGGACGAGGAAGGCGCTGAGGTGCCGCCCAACTGGTTCGGGCTGAACCCAGAGGATGGGGAGGACTCGACGGAGGAGATCGCCTCCAGCGACGATGGTGAGGATGAAGAGGACGAGGACGGCGAAGACATCACAACGGACGATGGAGCGGACAGCTGGCCTTAGCCTGACCACGACCAGTGAGCCGCGCGTAGCCGCGCCGACTGTCGCCGGTGCCGACCAGGCCGAGACCCACCAGTCGGCTGCTCCACCACCCGGCGCCTCTGCCTCCATCGACCTGTCAGATCCACCTGCTACTCCTCTGGCCTAGGCGGCCACTTTATCTTTCCTGCTTTCATGTTCTTGTAATCTTTTGAACAAGTTAAATTCTCGCAATTCCACCCACTGGGGGTGTATGTTTAAACTCTGTTGAATGCTCGTTGTGAGCCTATGCTATGTAAATTAATTTATTCTCGCACAAGTTGTGCTCTGCCAGGTTCAAACTTTGTCTTGCTTTTCTGTTCTTTTCGGCTTTTTCCTTTATCGCCTTCCTTAGGCTGCCGCCCTGCCAGCCTTACAACCACTCTGCGGTCTGTGGCTGGGTCAGGGACTTGGCCGTTTAGGATAAACAAATACTTCGGCCGCATAGAACATAGCAAGTCAAATGAGAAAGCCGGCCGGCCAGCTGCTCAGCAGTCGGACGGTGAGGCAAGGAGCCGGCTTGGCCTATGCTGATGTTTTTTCCTTAGAAATTTTTCGTGTGGACACCCTTTCGTGCCTTTAGCTCTTGCCAGCTGGACAGTCAAGAGAGGGCTTAGATGTCGGCACACTACTTGTCCGACTGCAGGTGGCATCAACGTAGGACAAGGCGGCGAGCCCCCGGGCCGATTGGTCGGACCCGGTGCCAGGCGGAGGAATGAAATAATACATTCACATGCATAAACTTATCATATAGATAAAAAGGGTATCCCCCGAGTGCTCCTCAAGGGACCTGATGTCTTTGCTCTTAATATAAAAGGTAGGGTGGTACATACTGCATTAACTGTAAAATCTTCGGAGGAGATTTGCATTCCATGGGTGCTCTGTTTCCTTGCCGGAATCGTCCCTCTTGCGTGCCCTGGGCTTCTGCGGATTGATGAGGTAGTAGGAGTCATTGCCCAAGGCTTTCCTAATGATGAAGGGCCCGTTCCAAGGGCGGAGAGCTTGTGCTGGCCGGCTGTTCGCTAGATCAGCCGGAGCACAAGGTGCCGCTCTCGGAAAGATCGTGGCTTGACCTTCTGGCTATGGTAGCGATGCAGGCTCTGTTGGTAGATGGCGGACCGACTGAGTGCCAACAGCCGGCCCTCTTCCAGCAGATCGATGCTGTCTTCTCGTGCCTCCTTCGCCTCCGCCTCTGTGTACATGGTGACGCAAGGCAAGACAAACTCGATGTCTGTTGGGATGACGGCCTCGGCCCCGTACACGGGGAAGAAGGGAGTGAAGCCGATTGCTTTGTTCGGCGTGGTCCAAAGACTCTAGAGGACGGCCAACAGCTCTTTGATCCAGCAGCCGGCCGAGCGCTCTAGCGGCTCGACCTGTCGGGGCTTGATGCCGGACAAGATGAGGCCGTTTGCTCGCTCGACTTAGCCGTTTGACTGCAGATGGGCAACGGACGCTAAGTCTACTCGGATGCCCTGCGTGGCGCAGAAACGGGCCAAGGCGCCTTTGGCAAAGTTTGTGCCATTGTCAGTGATGATGCTGTGCAGTACACCATACCGGACGGTGATATCTCCGATGAAGGTCACAACAGTCGGAACGTTCAGCTTCTTGATTGGCTTCACTTCAATCCACTTGGTGAATTTGTCCACGGCAACAAGCAGATGGGTATGCCACCGCGTGCTACCCTGAATGGGCCCACCATGTCCATCCCCCAGACGGCGAATGGACAAGTGAGGGGGATGGTCTTGAGTGCAGAAGCCAGCATGTGTTGCTTGGAGCTAAATTTTTGGCACCCTTTGCACTTCTTGACCAAGTCCTTCGCGTCATCCAAAGCAGTCGGCCAGAAGAATCTATGGCGAAAAGCTTTGACGACAAGGGATCTGGAGGCCGCATGGTGGCCGCACTCGCCTTGGTGGATGTCTCTAAGGATTGCCTTGCCTTTCTCTGGCTCTACGCAGCACTGGAAAACGCCAGTCACGCTGCGCCTGACAAGTTCTCTGTTCACTATTGTGTATGCTGCTGCCCAGCGTTGCACCTGTCGGGCCAAGATCTCGTCGACTGGTAGCTCTCTGCTCACCAGGAAGTTGAGGATGGGCTGCACCCATGATGGTGATTCGACCACTCTCATGACGACCACTGGAACTAGGGCGATTGGGTTGGGAGGCGGCGGGTTGGAGTCAGCCACCGCTTGCCGCATCGTTGAAGTCCCTGGGCCGACTGCTAAAGCCCCCGGGCCGGGTTCTGAAGTCCCCGGTCCGGGTACGACTGCTGCAGTCTCCGAGCCGCCTGCGGAAGTCCCCGGGCTGACTGCTACAGCCCCCAGAACGGGTTTTGATGTCCCCGGTCCGGGTGCGACTGCTGCAGTCCCCGAGCCGTCTGCCGAAGCCCCCGGGCCGACTGTTGCTGTCCCCAAGCCAGATCCGACTGTTCCGGGGACAGCTGGCTTGAAGATGGACTCTGATTCCAGCGAGGGCTTAATAGACGGCTTATGGAGGCACTGGAGGGAGACGCCTGCTGGTATCGCTTGCCGGGTGGAGCTGATCCATGCCAGGGCATCAACTTGCTCATTGTCGTCCCATGGCACGTGAAGGAACTCGCACCCGTCAAAGTATCCGCTGATTTGCTGGACGAGGAAGCGGTAGCTCGCCATGTTTGTGAAGGAAATATGCCCTAGAGGCAATAATAAAGTTGTTATTTATATTTCCTTATATCATTATAAATGTTTATTATTCATGCTAGAATTGTATTAACCGGAAACTTAGTACATGTGTGAATACATAGACAAAACAGAGTGTCCCTAGTATGCCTCTACTAGACTAGCTCGTTAATCAAAGATGGTTAAGTTTCCTAGCCATAGACATGTGTTGTCATTTGATGAACTGGATCACATGATTAGAGAATGATGTGATGGACAAGACCTATCCGTTAGCTTAGCATAATGATCGTTTACTTTTATATCTACTACTTTCTTCATGACTTATACATGTTCCTCTGACTATGAGATTATGCAACTCCCGAATACCGGAGGAACACCTTGTGTGTTATCAAATGTCGCAACATAACTGGGTGATTATAAAGATGCTCTGCAGGTGTCTCCAAAGGTGTTTGTTGGGTTGGCATAGATCGAGATTAGGATTTGTCACTCCGTGTTTCGGAGAGGTATCTCTGAGCCCTCTCGGTAATGCTCATCACTATAAGCCATGCAAGTAATGTGACTAATGAGTTAGTTACGGGATGATGCATTACGGAACAAGTAAAGAGACTTTCCAGTAACGATATTGAACTAGGTATGATGATACCGACGATCGAATCTCGGGCAAGTAACATACCGATGACAAAGGGAACAACGTATGTTGTTTTGCGGTTTGACCGATAAAGATCTCCGCAGAATATGTAGGAGCCAATATGAGCATCCAGGTTCCGCTATTGGTTATTGACCGGAGATGTGTTTCGGTCATGTCTACATAGTTCTCGAACCCATAGGGTCCGCACGCTTAACATTCAATGACAATTTGTATTATGAGTTATGTGATTTGATGACCGAAGTTTGTTCGGAGTCCCGGATGAGATCACGGACATGACGAGGAGTCTCGAAATGGTCAAGAGGTAAATATTCATATATTGGAAGGCTATATTCAGACATCGGAATGGTTCTGAGTGATTCCGGTATTTTTCGGAGTACCTGGGAGTTACGGGAATTCATCGGGGGAAGTATTGGGCCTTATTGGGCTTTAGTGGAAAGCAGAGAAGGGCCACAAGGGGAGGCAACACGGCCCCCATGGGCTGGTCCGAATTGGACTAGGACGGGGCGGTGCCCCCCCCCTCTTTCCTTCTACCTCTCCTCCTCCTTCCCTCCCTCCACCTCTTGGAAAAGGAAGGGGAATCCAACTAGGACTGGGAATCCTAGTTGGACTCCCCCTATAGGCGCGCCCCTCCTAGGCCGACCTCCTCCTCCTCCCTCCTTTATATACGGGGGAAGGGGACACCCCAAAGACACACCAAGCCTTCTCTTAGATGTGTGCGGTGCCCCCATCCACAGTTAGACACCTCGGTCATATTGTCGTAGTGCTTAGGGGAAGCCCTGCGCCCGTAACTTCGTCATCACCGTCGCCATGCCGTCGTGCTGACGCAACTCTCCCTCGGCCTCAACTGGATCTACAGTTCAAGGGACTTCATCGAGCTGAACGTGTGCTGAACGCGGAGGTGCCGTACGTTTGGTGCTTGGATCGGTTGGATCGGAAAGACGTTCGACTACATCAACCACGTTACGAAATGCTTCCTCTTTCGGTCTACGAGGGTATGCGCACACCCTCACTCGTCTCGTTGTTATGCATCTCCTAGATAGATCTTGCGTGATCATAGGAATTTTTTTGAAATACTGTGTTCCCCAGCAGTGGCATTCGAGCCATGTCTATGCGTAGATGTTATATGCACGAGTAGAACACAAAGAGTTGTGGGTGATAATAGTTATACTGCTTACCAGCATGTCATACTTTGATTCGGCGGTATTGTTGGATGAAGCGGCCCAGACCGACATTACATGACCACGTTCATGAGACTGGTTCTACCGCCATCCTTCGTACATAGGAGGCTAGTGGGTGTCTGTTTCTCCAGCTTTAGTTGAACCAAGTGTGACTACACCCGGTCCTTGTTGAAGGTTAAAACAGCACACTTGACCAAAAATTGTTGTGGTTATTGATGCATAGGTAGGAACGGTCTTGCTGAGCCCGTAGCAGCCACGTAAAACTTGCAACAAGAAAGTAGAGGACGTCTAACTTGTTTTTGCTGGGCATGTTGTGATGTGATATGGTCAAGACGTGATGAGATATAAATTGTTGTATGAGATGATCATGTTTTGTTAAAGTTATCGGCAACTAGTAGGAGCCTTATGGTTGTCTCTTTATTGCGTAAGATGCAAGCGCCATATAATTGCTTTACTTTATCGCTATGCGATAGCAATAGTTGCAAAAGCAATAGTTGGCGAGATGACCATGTTATGACACATTGATAGAGATCAAGATGATGGAGATCATGGTGTCATGCCGGTGACGATGGAGATGATGACGGTACTTTGGAGATGGAGATCAAAGGCACAAGATGATGATGGTCATATCATGTCACATATTTTGATTGCATGTGATGTTTATCTTTTATGCATCTTATTATGCTTAGTACGATGGAAGCATTATGATATGATCCCTTACTAAAATTTCAAGGTATAAGTGTTCTCCCTGAGTATGCACCATTGCAACAGTTCTTTGTGCTGAGACACCACGTGATGATCGGGTGCGATAAGCTCTACGTTCACATACAACGGGGGCAAGCCAGTTTTGCACACGCAGAATACTCGGGTTAAACTTGACGAGCCTAGCATATGCAGATATGGCCTCAGAACACTGAGATCGAAAGATCGAACGTGAGTCATGTAGTAGATATGATCAACATAGTGATGTTCACCATTGAAAGCTAGTCCATCTCATGTGATGATCGGACATGGTTTAGTTGATTTGGATCACATGATCATTTATATGACTAAATGGATGTCTAACTAAGTGGGAGTTCTTAAGTAATATGATTAATTGAACCTTAATTTATCATGAACTTAGTCCTGATAATTTTTGCATATCTATGTTGTAGATCAATAGCTTGCGATGTAGCTCCCCGTTTATTTTTTATATGTTCCTAGAGAAAACTAAGTTGAAAGATGATAGTACCAATGATGCGGACTAGGTTCGTGATTTGAGGATTATCATCATTGTTACACAGAAGAATTATGTCCTTGATGCATCGCTAGGTGACAAACCTATTGCAGGAGCAGATGCAGACATTATGAATGTTTGACAAGCTCGGTATGATGACTACTTGATAGTTTAGTGCACCATGCTTTACATCTTAGAAACCGGGACTTCAAAAATGTTTTGAAACACCAAGGAGCATATGAGATGTTCCAAGAGTTGAAATTAGTATTTCAGACTCATGCCCGTGTCGAGAGGTATGAGACCTTTGACAGTACTTTGCCTACAAGATGGAGGAGAATAGCTCAACCAGTGAGCATGTGCTCAGATTGTCTGGGTACTACAATTTCTTGAATCAAGTGGGAGTTAATCTTCCAGATAAGATAGTGATTGAACAAATTCTCTAGTCACTATCACCAAGTTACTAGAACTTCGTGATGAACTATAATATGCAAGGGACGAACAAGACAATTCCCGAGCTCTTCGCAATGCTAAAGGCTGCGGAGGTACAAATCAAGAAAGAGCATCAAGTGTTGATGGTTAACAAAACCACTAGTTTCAAGAAAAGGGCCAAGGGGAGAAGGGGAACTTCAAGAAGAACGGCAAGCAAGTTGCTGCTCAAGTGAAGAAGCCCAAGTCTGGACCTAAGCATGAGACTGAGTGCTTCTACTACAAAGGAAATGGTCACTAGAAGCGGAACTGCCCCTGGATACTTGGCGGATAAGAAGTATGGAAATTTTAATATAGGTATATTTGATATACATGTTATAGATGTGTACTTTACTAGTGTTTATAGAAACCCCTCGGTATTTGCTACTAGTTCAGTTGCTCAGAGTACTAACTCGATTCAGGAGTTGCAAAATAAACAAAGATTAGTTAAGGGCGAGGTGACGATGTGTGTTGGAAATGATCCAAGGTTGATAAGATCACCATCGCACACTCCCTCTACCTTCGGGATTAGTGTTGAACCTAAAATGTTATTTGTTGTTTGTATTGAGCATGAATATGATTCGATCATGTTAATTGCAATACGATTATTCATTTAGGTCAGAGAATAATTGTTGTTCTATTTACATGAGTAAAACCTTCTATGGTCATACACCCAATGTAAATGGTTTATTGAATCTAGATCGTAGTGATACACATATTCATAATATTGAAGCCAAAAGATGCAAGGTTAATAATGATAGTGCAACTTATTTGTGGCACTACCGTTTAGGTCATATTGGTGTAAAGAGCATGAAGAAACTCCATGCCGATGGGCTTTTGGAATCACTTGATGCTTGCGAACCATGCCGCATGGGCAAGATGACTAAGACTCCGTTCTCCGGAACAATGGAGCAAGCTACTGACTTATTGGAAATAATACATACCGATGTATGCAGTCCGATGAGTGTTGAGGCTCGCGGTGGGTATCGTATTTTCTGACCTTCACAGATGATTTGAGCAGACATGGGTATATCTACTTAATGAAACACAAGTCTGAAACATTTGAAATAGTTCAAAGAATTTCAGAGTGAAGTGAAGAATAATCGTAAGAAGAAAATAAAGTTTCTACGATCTGATCGCGGAGGCAAATATTTGGGTTACGAGTTTGGCCTTCATTTAAAACAATGTGGAATAGTTTCATAACTCACGCCACTTGGAACACCATAGCGTAATGGTGTGTCCGAACGTCGTAACCATACTTTATTGGATATGGTGCGATCTATGATGTTTCTTACTGATTTACCACTATTGTTTTGGGGTTATGCATTAGAGACAACTGCATTCATGTTAAATAGGGCACCATCTAATTCCGTTGAGACGACACTGTATGAACTGTGGTTTAGCAAGAAACCTAAAGCTGTCGTTTCTTAAAGTTTGGGGCTGTGATGCTTATGTGAAAAAGCTTCAACCTGATAAGCTCGAACCCAAATCGGAGAAATGTGTCTTCATAGGATACCCAAAGGAGACTATTGGGTACACCTTCTATCACAGATCCAAAGGCAAGATATTCGTTGCGAAGAATGGATCCTTTCTAGAGAAGGAGTTTCTCTCGAAAGAAGTGAGTGGGAGGAAAGTAGAACTTGATGAGGTAATTTTACCTTCTCCCGAAATGGAAAGTAGTTCATCACAGAAATCAGTTCCAGTGATTCCTACACCAATTAGTGAGGAAGTTAATGATGATGATCATGAAACTTCATATCAAGTTACTACCGAACCTCGTAGGTCAACTAGAGTACGTTCCGCACCAGAGTGGTACGGTAACCCTGTTCTGGATGTCATGTTACTAGACCATGATGAACCCACGAAATATGAGGAAGCGATGATGAGCCCAGGTTCCACAAAATGGCTTGAGGCCATGAAATCTGAGATGGGATCCATGTATGGGAACAAAGTATGGACTTTGGTTGACTTGCTCGATGATTAGTAAGCCATTGAGAATAAATGGATCTTCAAGAGGAATACAGACGCTGATAGTACTTTTACTATCTACAAAGCTCGAATTGTCGCAAAATGGTTTTCGACAAGTTCAAGGTGCTGACTACGATGAGATTTTCTCACTCATATCGATGCTTAAGTCTGTCCGAATCATGTTAGAAATTGCCACATTTTATGAAATCTGGCAAATGGAAGTCAAAAACTGCATTCTCTAATGGATTTATTAAAGAAGAGTTGTATATGATACAACCAGAAGGTTTTTTCAATCCTAAAGGTGCTAACAAAATGTGCAAGGTCCAACAATCCATCTATGGACTGGTGCAAGCATCTCGGAGTTGGAATATACGCTTTGATAAGTTTATCAAAGCATATAGTTTTATACAGACTTGCGGTGAAGCCTGTATTTACAAGAAAGTGAATGGGAGCACTACAGCCTTTCTGATAAGTATATGTGAATGACATATTGTTGATCGGAAATGATGTAGAATTTTCTGGAAAGCATAAAGGAGTGTTTGAAAGGAGTTTTTCAAAGAAAGACCACGGTGAAGCTGCTTACATATTGGGCATCAAGATCTATAGAGATAGATCAAGACACTTGATAAGATTTTTAAATGAGTACATACCTTGACAAGATTTTTGAAGTAGTTCAAAATGGAACAGTCAAAGAAGGAGTTCTTTCCTGTATTGCAAGGTGTAAAGTTGAGTAAGACTCAAAACACGACCCACTGCAGAAAATAGAAAGAGAATGAAAGTCATTCCCTATGCCTCAGCCATAGGTTATGTAAAGTATGCTATGCTGTGTACCAAACTTATTGTGTACCTTGCCATGAGGTTGACAAGGGGGTACGATATTGATCAAGGAGTGGATCAGTTGACAGCGGTCAAAATTATCCTTAGAAGACTAGGGAGATATTTCTCGGTTATGGAGGTGATAAAGAGTTCATCGTAAAGAGTTACGCCGATGCAAGCTTTTAGACCGATCCAGATGACTCTGAGTCTCAATCCGGATACATATTGAAAGTGGGAGCAATTAGCTAGAGTAGCTCCATTTAGAGCATTGTAGACATAGAAAATTTGCAAAAGACATACGGCTCTGAATGTGATAGACCCATTGACTAAGCTTCTCTCACAAGCAAAACATGATCACACCTTAGTACTCTTTGGGTGTTAATCACATAATGATGTGAACTAGATTATTGACTCTAGTAAAACCCTTTGGGTATTAGTCACATGGCGATGTGAACTATCAAATGGCGATGTGAACTATTGGTGTTAAATCACATGGCGATGTTAGATTATCGACTCTAGTGCAAGTGGGAGACTGAAGGAAATATGCCCTAGAGGCAATAATAAAGTTGTTATTTATATTTCCTTATATCATGATAAATGTTTATTATTCATGCTAGAATTGTATTAACCGGAAACTTAGTACATGTGTGAATACATAGACAAAACAGAGTGTCCCTAGTATGCCTCTACTAGACTAGCTCGTTAATAAAAGATGGTTAAGTTTCCTAGCCATACACATGTGTTGTCATTTGATGAACGGGATCACATCATTAGAGAATGATGTGATGGACAAGGCATCCGTTACTTTAGCATAATGATCGTTTAGTTTTATTGGTACTACTTTCTTCATGACTTATACATGTTCCTCTGTCTATGAGATTATGCAACTCCCGAATACCGGAGGAACACCTTGTGTGCTATAAACGTCACAACGTAACTGGGTGATTATAAAGATGCTCTACAGGTGTCTCCGAAGGTGTTTGTTGGGTTGGCATAGATTGAGATTAGGATTTGTCACTCCGAGTTTTGGAGAGATATATCTAGGCCCTCTTGGTAATGCTCATCCATATAAGCCTTGCAAGCAATGTGACTAATGAGTTAGTTACGGGATGATGCATCACCGAACGAGTAAAGAGACTTGCCAGTAACGAGATTGAACTAGGTATGATGATATCGACGATCGAATCTCGGGCAAGTAACATACCGATGACAAAGGGAACAACGTATGTTGTTATGCGGTTTGACCGACAGAGATCTTCGTAGAATATGTAGGAGCCAATATGAGCATCCAGGTTCCGCTTTTTGTTATTGACCGGAGATGTGTCTCGGTCTTGTCTACATAGTTATCAAACCCGTAGGGTCCGCATGCTTAAGTTCGATGATAATTTGTATTATGAGTTATGTGATTTGATGACCAAAGTTTGTTCGGAGTCCCGGATGAGATCACGGACATGACGAGGAGTCTCGAAATGGTCGAGAGGTAAAGATTCATATATTAGAAGGCTATATTCGATCATCGGAATGGTTCCGAGTGATTCCGATATTTTTCGGAGTACCAGGGAGTTACGGGAATTCACCGAGGGAAGTATTGGGCCTTTTTGGGCTTTAGTGGAAAGGAGAGAAGGGCCACAAGGGGAGGCAGCGCTCCCCCCATGGGCTGGTCCGAATTGGACTAGGAGGGGCGGCGCCCCCCTCTTTCCTTCTCCCTCTCCTCCTCCTCCCCTCCCTCCACCGCTTGGAAAAGGAAAGGGACTCCAACTAGGACCGGGAATCCTAGTTGGACTCCCCCTATAGGCGCGCCCCTCCTAGGCCGGCCTCCTGCTCCTCCCTCCTTTATATACAGGGGAAGGGGGCACCCCAAGGATACAACAAGCCTTCTCTTAGTCATGTACGGTGGCCCCCTCCACAGTTACACACATCGGTCATATCGTCGTAGCACTACAAAAAAATACACTTCCGTGATGATACGTGTTTGTCACAGTAGGTCACGTGTTCTTTCATGCATGTACATCCATGATAAATTTATGACAGAATCAAGATAGTCATACTGTCTTTGTCAGAGAAGTGTTCCATGACATTACCAAAATTATCATCATGGAAGTGTCCAGTTCCATGACGATAAATCGCATGTCATAGAAGTGCTTTCATCAAGGGTGACTGACACGTGGCATCCACCGTAACGGAACGCCGTTAAGCTACCAGGTCCGGTTTTAGATCCGACGACCCGCTAACAGCCCCGACCAATGGGGATTTTCCACATGTAAAATCATCATTGGCTGGAGGAAACACGTGTCGGCTCACCCTTGGGACAAATGTCATCCACTCATTGGACCGAAGGTGCCTATGATACGTCAACACGTGGTACGGCCCAACAGAGGCCCATTCCTGTGAAAAGGTCGGCCCGTTTGACTTGGTCAAAAGGTGGCGGGCTGGCCCAAGGAAAGCCTGTTAACGGCATGTTTGCATATAGCCCATTTACAGCCCGCTAACCCAGGGCCCGTTTACGGCCTATCCGAATTAGGCCCAGTAGCGTCATCTGGGCCGTCCAATATAATTCCAGCCCATTTTAACTTCCGGCCCATGTATGGCCCATGACGTATTTTGGCCCATATGAGGCCCTTAGTAACCCTCGGCCCATTAACGGCCCGTGGTAAAACTGGCCCGTAATGAACAGTGTATCACTTTGTACCCATTAATGGTCCATTATTACGTTGGGTCGTTTCCAGCCCATGTTATCTTTCGGCCTTCTTAGGGCCCATTTATTCTTGGGCTCATTTCCAGCATTCGTTTACTTTCGGCCCATTACTGTCATTTTCAGCTTGTGGGCCAAATACAGCCCGTGGTTACAGTCGGCCCGTTTGTGGCCCATTAATACGTTGGGCCGTTTTCATAGCGTCATGAAATACAGCCTATTAACGACGGCCCGTTATGGTCGGCCCATGAACGGATGACTTCAACTTTAGCCCTTTTAAGGCCATAATGTGGTCTGTTATTGGCCCATGTTTGGCCAACCGATCATACAACTCGTAGAAGGCTCATTGATGATACGGCCCGTAGAAGGCCCATTGTGTCTACGCCCCGTAGAAGGCCCATTGTGTTTACGCCCCGTAGAAGGCCCATTGTGTCTACGGCCCTTAGAAGGCCCATTGTGTCTACGGCCCTTAGAAGGCCCATTGTTTCTACGGCCCGTAGGAGGCCCATGTTAACTACAGTAAATATGTAGCTCATTGTTAATGTGGCCTAGTTTAAAAAAATAGGTTATTCCGGCCACTAGCTAACCGCGGAAAAAGAACTGCACTGACTACAAGGAAACAAATAAACAAGACAACGGAAATAAATAAGCAAGTAACTTACGCTAGGCTATCACGGCTATTACACATATTACATCCACTGGGCATCAAAGTTCGCCACCAGTGCAAATATAGGAAACAAAGCAGCATATAAACGCCGCAACAAAACAAGTCCAGAACTGAAACCACTTCATAAGATCTCAAGAAACAATATCCTGGGTACCCATAATGCTGGCAAGACGCTTATCAAGCTTATTAACTTTCTCTTGTTTGGCGCTTAAATCCTCCAGCACTTGCTGTTGCACCAGAAAGTATGCATCTGAATTCTGCAGGGACTTCCTCAGTCCTTTGGCTTCCTGTCGCATAACATTTGATCGATGTCTTTCAACTTGAAGTTGAGACTCAAGAAGCCGAACTGATTCAAGCAGCGAGTACGAAGAGCCGGTGCTAGCAGTAGTAGCCAGTAACTCAAACACTACATCAAGACAGGACTTCGGGGTTGTCTCAGTGTCTTCAATATAGTTTTTATCAGCTTTCTTGGAGAACAACAGGGATGTCTCACTATCTTGAACCTGATCTGCATTACTTCCTTTACCATTGCATAACGGGGTACTCTTCTCCAATATTTTATCCGCGTTCTAAAGGAGAAACAAACAAACACATCACAGGTTTACAATGAAGTATATGAAACTCATTTTGGTAAACAAGTTCAGTAGTAAGGTGGACAGGATAACAGCATGAAACAAACATATATCTATGTAGTATGGTCACTGTATGGTCTATATCATTCTAGTTTATGTTCCCAAATCAAGATAGATACAGTTCGAATCATATCTATTTAAGACAAAGCAGCATAGACAGAATATAAGTGTGGGAAACTACACAATAATAACAACACTTGTAATGGGCATGGCATGAGAACATAACTGTGTATTCAATTGAAACTGAAATCAACATAGAGCAAGTTACAACAGCAAACACGTTAAGGAAACATGTTTAAAACATACCTGTTGCGCCATTGGAGTTTCAATTGCATCCTTCAAATTTGAAATTAATTGGAATGAGTAAATACAGTGATGCAAGAGCAAAGTAGTATGAACCATAGCTACGGAACTGACACGAGAACAATTCTTCTTCTGCTTTAAGTGTTGACTTGGGATTCGGAGTGGTGGTCCTTGTGCTTTGGGCACTGCAGTTGCCTTACTAACTGCTCGTGTTTGGGTGCTCTGTGGTGGAGACGGTGTTGTGTCAACGGGAACTGGGTTACTATCTGCTGGGGTTGGGGTTAGATGGGGCGTAGCTGGTTCTCTGTCCAACTGGGTAGGGGTACAATCTGCGTGAGTCTGGGTTATTTGTGGTGGGGCTGGTTCTTGGGCAAGTACAACTGTGGTTCTATCTCCATCAACAGGTAGCATGATCTTTTCTGAAGACCGTGTTTTTACTCCCACAGATACTGCCATCACCCGCTCCAATTGAAATGGCTGATAAACAAGAAAAGTAATTGAATGTACAGACATTGTAAGATAGATAGGTGCAATGGATAGTACGGAATAATTCACATTTATGTTGTCTAACCAAACAGAATAGCAGGACATAATTTCAAATATATGATGTCTAATTAAACAGGATATCATGACACAATTTCACATGTATGATGGCTAACTATAGAATGGCATACTTCAAAATATGATGACTATGTAAACAGGATGACATGATATAACTATACGATGTGTCTATTAAAGTGGTTGGCATGCCATAAATCACAAACATGCCGTCGATGGAAACATGATGGCATGATATAATTCACGGATAGTATGACATAATTCAAAATATGATGACTATGTGAACAGGATGAGATGATATAACTATATGATGTCTTTAGAAAATGGGTTGGCATGCCATAATTCAGATACATGCTGTCTATGTAAACATCATGGCATGATATAAATCAAATATATGATTTATGTACGAAGGAAGTGAGCAGAGGGCAATCGCATATATGACGTGTCAACTAAGGAGATGGCATTCAACATCGTGTATATGATTTAAAAACTAAGCATTGCAATACAACATATGCATGATATGAGTAATATAACCCTCCCAAGTTTGAGCATACACCTCAGGGGGATAATAGGACTGGTCATCTGCCTCTGAATGCTCCTCTAAAGAGCTATCTATAACCAGCAACATATCAGCTTTACCAGGTAGCATTGTCTACTCTGAAGACCTTGTTTTCACTCCAGATTTCTCCATCACCAATTCAAATGGCTGATGCACAGGAAGAGCAGTTGAATATACAAACATTGTCGACAAAAGCAATGAGAAATACAAAAAAGACGGCATGATATAATTCACATTTATGACGCTTGGCTAAACAGCATGGCATTGCATAATTCACATATATAATGCCTTGCAACAAGATAGCATTGCATAATTCACATATATACTGTCTTGCAAAAAGATGGCATTACATAATTCACATATATGGTAATTAGACACTAAACAGGTGGCATTCACACAAATCATGTCTAAACTAAGCAAAGACATAGCAATGCAAGATACCATACGCACGATATGAGCAACCTAACCCTGCCAAGTTAGAGCATGCACCTCGGGGGGGGGGGGGGGGATAGGACTGGTCATCTGTCTTTGAATCCTTCTCTGAGGAGCTATCCGTAACCAGGGAGATATGCACTTTGTCAGATAGCATAGTCTGCTCTGAAGACCTTGTTTTCACTCCAGAATTTTCCATCACCGTGTCAAATGGCTGATGCACACGAAGAGTAGTTGAATGTACTAACATTGTTGACAAATGTAATACGTAACAAAAAAAAGGATGGCCTGATATAATTCACATATAAGATGACTGGCTAAGCAGGATGGCATTGCAAAATTCACATATATGATGCCTGGCTAAACAAGATGGCATTGCATAATTCACATAAATGATGAATAAACTAAACAGATGGCATTCACACAAAGCATGTCTAAACTAAGCAGTTGACATATTTGATGTATAAAGTAAGCAATACAAGGCACCATATGCATGATATAACCAACATCAGCATGCCAAGTTAGAGCGAAGACCTCATGGGGTAAATAGGAGTGGTTTTCTGCTTCTGAATCCCCCTCAGAACAATTATCTTCCTCTTGATTACAATCCGAAATGGGTGGACGGGGGCTGCCTTTGCGCCCACAATGGAGCGACGTCTGCATGAAATTTTGTTGCCACGCAAGGCTCGTCTCTTTTGCTCTACATGTTCAGTTCCATTGTGTACAATAACTGACATGCATAGGAATAAAACATAGTGAGATTATGTAAGGAGTGCATGCACAAATCCAGAGTGATGGTAGCAAACTGTGAATAGACCCCAAACCCGGTGATAGCGAGCGGATAATAGCTTTAGTTAAAAAATACAGATAATGGCTCCTTTAATGTTTGTTTGCACCCAACATGAAACTCATAGTAGACACCCGAGATTAACCAGATAGTAGACAGATAGTACTGAGTGTTGCCCCATTTTGTACCCCACAACCATTTAAAAACTCAAGTTTCAGCATAAGTTTGGACCTGAGTCGGAGTCTAATAGGTGAACACGACGATAAAGTAGCATGTCATCATATTAAGCGATGCATAATGTAAGCAGACACGGAAGAGTGCGACCTCTCTTGCGGACCCGTGTAGTCCTCAAGGTCATCTGCTCAGTTGATGATAGTAATGAAGTTGTCGTATGCTGCTGAGGGGAAGAAGATCCGAGGCGGCGAAAGACAGTCTAGAGAGCGGATCCCTGTTGTGGTGAACCCTTCCATCGTTGGAGCGGTGAGCTGGGGTGGAACCTGACACCATGAGAGAAGGACATACCACACAAGGTTTTCTTTGACACATATCTATAACAGAAGTAATTGTGTAAGGGCTTGATTGAATTTGAGGATTCTAATAATGCAGGGATAGGAAATAGACAGGAATAGGATAGGAATGCACGTGCAAAATAGAGAATTAAAAAACACAGGATTTCTGCCAATCTGGGTGTTTGGTTCATAAGAATTAGAAGATCACAGGATGCAAAGAAGTATGGTGAGATTAAGTCAAACCACAAGAAGTGTACAACCTCTTTGGCGAAGCCATGCCGATCTCAGCGTGATTGGGTTGGCCGGTGAGGATGCTCCGGCTGACTTGGCTATCGGAGGAGGGGAAGAAGATCTTAGGCGTCTAGCGATGAAGCCAGAGGTACTGCTCCGCTGTGATGGAGGGTTTCGTTGTTGGAGTAGCTCCGATGAGTTGTACGACGCCGAGGCTGAAGCAGGACAAGAGAGACAACGTTAAGATGAGTGGAATTCTAATAGCATCTCCAATAGATGACGTAAAATACAAAACCACAAAGTGCTAGATGTATACATCAGCCGCTCATCTCTGAACTTAAGTGTCGAAACTGAATTTAACTGTCGAAACTGAACTTAACTGTCGAAACTGAATTTTGCTGTCGAAACTGAATTTTACTGTCCAAACTGAACGCACTAGAGGTGAGGCTACATGTCAGTCGACTGACTTTTTTTATCTCTGGTCAGTCGATTTTACAGCCGTTGGACACGAAATCAAGGGCCTGCAGTTCATCTTCAACCTCCACCCCCTTGAGCCGCCAGCCACCACAGGCCAAACAGCCGCCTCGCCCGCCCCGAAAACACTCCCCACCGCTGGTCCGCCGCCGCCCCGGCCATCCCTCTAGCCCCCCCCCCCCCCGTGCCGAGCTTTTTCTCCAGCGATCCCCACGCCACCGCCCCACCACCACCGGCGACAACCGCCCCCACCCTGAACCCTAAGATAGATAGTGGGGTACTTCTCCGTGAGCCCCCCCCTCCACTGCTAGGGCTGGTTCTTCCTTAACTCCGTGAGCCCCCACCCCAAAAATCGGCCCGACCCAAAAGTCGATTCAGTCAACTGAAGTGTAGCTAAATCGGAGCAGCATCGCAAGCAAGAGCAAGAGCGAGAGCAGCAGCGCGAGCAAGAGCAGACCAGGCAGGGGACCGAGAGCAAGAGTTGAGCAGCAGCGAGAGCGAGAGCTAAAGCAGCAGCAGCTCCTACTGATGTAGACATCACCGCCGAGGGAGCGACGCCGTGGAGGAAGTGGCTGGCAACGCCACGGTGGATGGAGCCGCGCCGTGTCGACTCGGGACCGAGCGCCGGCAGCACCGTGAGATTGAATCAAGAAGAAAATGCGGCGACTAGTGTACAACCTCTTTGGTGGCGCTGATTAGGCCACAACTTCATTCGAGGAAACGATGATGCTGATGCTCTTCTGGTGGTGTAGGTGAGGACGGCAGTGTGGGAATGGAGGTGGTGTGAAAGACGAGGGGAACGTTGGGGCAGCTCCTTGGAGGTGGAGGATGGGGTGGCTGAACCGGCGGGACAACCAGATCGACGACGGATCCTCATCCGGTACGGTGGATGAGGGACGTCGAGGTGTTGCTGTGGACGATGTCGTCGGGGAAGAGGCTCCGGCTGGGTGGCGGACGGAGGAGGGTGTGGGGCTTCGCGGGTTATCCCGGCCTCGGTGTACGAATGGGTGGGCGGATGGGATGGGAGTCAGGAACCATGGCTTAGGGACGCGCTTGTCCGTAATGGGGGGTAAGATATGAAAGTACCCCCACCGATTTGAGGCGGTTCATTCGGTTTAGGGGTATCACGGGCATTTCGCGTGTCGGGATTTCATAGGAGGTGGGAGTTTTCACGCGCGTTGTAATTTTGGAATAGCAAGGCGCGGATTGAGATGGAGGGAGTTGTCGGAGCACAACGAGACAAAGATATATCGTAAATATTTTGGGCTAACAAGGCGCGGGTTGAAATTTCCGGACAAGCCTAACATGTATTGTACCAAATTAATTCGCACTACAAATGTCATTCAAAACTTTGAATTCATGTTATGTTCAATTAAAATATTTCACTACGTGTATAATGCATGCAACCTAGTACTCAAATCAACGTTTTAGTGCATCCCAAACGTATATACTACCGCGTTAATATGAACTAAATTTGAATTCGTTTCTCTATTTTAATAAGATCTACAATAATTATTGTTGTGAAGTCAAAGTGTTTTAATTCGTTTCTTTTTTTAGTAAGATCTACAATCGTCATTATTGTCAAGTTAAACCATCGTTTGTGTATTATCTTCACAGCACACCACATGATTAGTCTCGAGTTACATATGAACTATGTGTACTATATGAACTCGAACTCGATTTTTTGAATCCACTTTATCTTGATTTCAAATCATAGTACATTTCCATCTCTAGCTAGATCTTCACAAACTAAACCATGTCTCATATGTATAATGTGTTTATCACATTATGTGAGTTGCAAACACCACACATTACCATAAATTCAAATAAAATTTGAGAATGTTCGATATATATTATTGTTTAGATTGTTTGATATTTAGTTGTAAGATGCAAGCATACACATTATCACAAATTCAAATAAAATGTGAGATTGTTCGATGTATAGTATGGTTTAGATTGTTCGACATTTAGCTATGAGTTGCAAACGCCATGCATTATCACATTATGGTATAACATGTGCAAAACCACAACACGCGTATCACCGCTTATATTCATGCATGCATATGTTTAAAACACTATGATCTCCTATTCAAATATATGAATCCACTTTCATATCAAATTATGATCTTTGTTAGTCTCTTACACCCACACAATCCTCTAACCTTTGTAGCTACCACTAACTTTCTCTCGTGCATGCACACGCCCTCCTCGCCCTCCACCTCCCTCAACATTCTATCCATCACGCACATTCATTTTTTTTCTTTTTTAGGTCATTCTCGCACAGTCTCCACAACTCCTTTCTGACACACACCGATCGATAAACCTCTCCAGCAATGTCTACCTACAACATACACACGCACCTTCAATCTCCTCCTTTATGTGTCCTTGCCTCGTGTCTCTCATACGGTCCCATTCACGTGTAAAGTCTCGCCCCTCTTTTCATCGATCTCACAACCGCACACTCCTCCCCCTATCTAGCTAGTAGCTGGGCCTCTCGCACCACCTCCTAGCTCCATTCTCTCTGTCTATCTGTCTCGTCGGGCCTTATTAACCTCTAACAAATGGACGTACACCGGCCGATCTCCCGCTATACATATAGCTAGCTAGTTCCTTATAACTCGTTTTCCCCCACGCGTCGATCGATCTACCTCATTAGTTATGTCTCTCCCTTCCTCCAACAAACAACAATTGATCTACCGATCTAGTTAGGTTTGCTTACCAAACACATGGTTCCCCTTCATCATCCATGGATGTGTCCCGACAGATCTATCACACACAGGCACACACAGAAACACATCCCCACTCTTATTGATAATATTGCAGTTCCACCCTCAGTTAGTCTAGTAGCCTCTCCCACCATCTTCGAGAAGCAACTCCATCACCCATCCAACAATCTACCCCTCTCCCTCCCTCTCTCTCCTCTCTCTCTGTCCCATCCTATTTCCCGTCCTTCAGTTATGTATGGATGTCGACCGATCTCCCTCAAGACATAGTTGGGTCTCTCCTTCTCAACACATATACGAGTCGTTCTACCTCTATAGTTAGGCCTCTGCCTACCCCTCACCCCACCCCCTCGCACACACACACACACCGATACATCGAGCGCTCTAGTCATGTCTCCCTGCCACACACAAACTTGACCTGTGCCCTCTTACGTTCTGGTAGCTAGGTCAATTGCCCTATATCTTTGACTTGCACACACACACAATTTCGATGGCTCTCTTCATCGATCTCGCCCCCACCCACTTGATCCTCTCTTCGTATCTATCAATATCTATGACCCCTCCCTCTCTTCTCGTGGATCGCCCGACCCTCTATATATGATATGGATAGGCCTCCATTTCACACACATTGCATGCAAATTTTTGTTTGATATGTCCTCGACACATATTCCCACAAATACATTCACGAAATCAACCTCCCCCCCAAAAACAAAAAGCACTCACGAACGCACAAGCCATTTGTCTAGGTTTGTATTTCTCACACACACCCACTGAGGTGGGGGCGTGCACGAAGAGAAGAGGTGCACGCACGGAGCACGTACTCCCATCTCTTTCCCAACCACACCCGTGCGGGTACATGGTGGACCTCATTTCTATATGAAAAGTCAGCCTACGTGGTAACTTGACACATGTACTGGTTGTCCACTAGATGGAGGGAGGATCGTCTACCACGGGTGAACAAACAAATTGCGACTTGACGCGTTATGTTAAAAAAGAGGCAAACCATGTGGGGCCTACCTTAGAGGCACGACTCTATACACTGGAGTACTTTTGATGTGTCCCGTCAACTCGCAGAACAAGGAGAAGCTTGCTTAGTACACCGTCTCCCCCGCCCACGGGCGCAGTGGCTCGCACGATGAGGTGAAGCTTGCTTACTATGCCTTACGCCCGCTCCCTCTCCCACGCTTGATGGCTCATGAGACGAGGAGAAAAATTTACTAGTACTCCCTCTGTTTACTCCTCGTCCCTACTACCTTGGTTAGAGAGATTATCATATTGTTTGGAATATATGTCCTTTAGTAGATTTCCATATGAACTACTAGTACATCCTCCAAACTCAGATGTATATAGACATATTTTAGAGTGTAGATTCACTCATTTTGCTCCGTATGTAGTCCATATTGAAACGGACGTAATAGTACGCACTCTCCCTCGCCCCTCGACCCTCGCCACGTGGTGGACGTGCAGCAATTCATTCGGTCTCATATACCATTATTGCTCGACTTCCCGAAGAGGCGAAGAGCCAATCGCAAGGTTAATAGTTTGGAAATGCCAAGCGCGAGGTTTATAGGAGAACGAGACTAGGTGCCGCGTCATTTATAAATAAAGTTGTTTTTCTTCAGTAGCACGTACGCAATATAAATAGGTTCATATGGAGAGAAAAGGAAACTGCTCCACTATATACATAGGCAGGATGAGCCTACACTATTGCTTGCTGGGGTTGCTCTCCTCAGTTTTCACACTCTCTCGCACAAAACCACTGTGGCCACATCTCTAACATCCCGGCGGATCACGTCCGCAGGGGGAAGGGGTGGATGCTTAGTGTAGATGCGGTCACCGTCGCCGACGGTGAAAACCCACTGTCGGCACGTCCCGATCAGGGGTCCCCGCCATTCTCCCTCACAAAGCCGGTGAGGTTGCCTCGTCCATTGCTCACTGCCGTGACGTGGGTAGTTGCCTCCCCCCGCCGCCATCCTCTAGGTTGAGCTACGTCCCGACATCCCTCAGGTACAACTCCCTTTACAGCCGGCTTGCACCACTGCTCCAGCTGCCCACATCACTCCATGTGGATATTTCTCTACTTCTTTGCCCCGCACATACCTCTACTAGCTTCTACGTACTGTATTTGTGATGAGTTTATGTCTCATCAACTAGTCCCAGTAATCTTATTCTAATCAAGCTTCTTCAATTTCTTTGCCACAGGGATGCTCATCTCGATTTTGGTGAAACTGCACAAAATGATCCGATGGTCAAAGGGTTGCAAACTTCATTTCTTAGGAAGCGCCGACGTTGCGAGCAAATTAAAGCCTGGTTAGGGTTTACAGTTCAAGGGCTAGGGACTGCATGGATCGTTTTTTTCTTTAGCTATCTCTATTTCAATGGCTAGGGACTGCATGAGTAGTAGTAGTACTGTACACCTTACGCCCGCTCCCTCGCCCACGCGCGCGGTGGCTCGCAGGACGAGGAGAAAATTTTACTACTCCCTCCATTTACTCCTCGTCCCTACTACCTTGGTTAGAGAGATTATCATATTGTTTGGAATATATATGTCCTTTAGTAGATTTCAATATGAACTACTAGTACATACTCCAAACAACGATGTATATAGACGTATTTTAGAGTGTAGATTCACTCATTTTTCTCCGTATGTAGCATAAAGTTGAGACACTTATTTTGGAGCGGAGGAGTACATATTTGCTATGATCATCAATCATTGAGATGCAATAGCATGCATGTTAGTCTCCTTTGTATTTGATGAAATGTTGCAACGGGCAACCTTGGACCTTAAGATACATGTAACAGAAGCTGGAAGCTTCATAGCATTGTACTATCTCGCTGATAAATTACAGTACGTACTATACAAGTAGTACTATGTAAAGAGTTAGGTGTCGCACGGTTTCTACAAAATATGGTGATAGTGTGAGGTGGGCCATGTAATCACTGAGCCTGCGTGTTTTCACTGCTCTTGCACTCCTCCGCCGTAAGAATGGAGAAAATTGTAATCTAGTAGTACCTCCTTTTGCCGAAAGCGGGGGACATCTAGCAGTCCTACCACCTCAGTAATAAAGACCAATGAGCCGTCAAATCACATAGACCCAGCAGTAAGTTGGATGGAACGAAGCAACCATCACTCTTGAATCCGCTTCTCCCTTCAACGCATACACTAGTGAGAGGTCGCATCCACTCTGCCCGGGCATGAATGCGGCACTGATTCTTTGGAGCGGCGCTGACCGTTTCGGGAAGGAAGCGCGCGCGGGCGATGGAGGGGCTTTGGGTGGGCGAGGCTAGTCAGGAGCAGGCATGGCAGTTGTCCGCCTGTCCCTACCGGACGCCTGGAAACGAGAGGATGCACTCACTCTCGCGGTTAAAATTGTACACTACACACCATCTCTCTGTAGGAGTAGGTCGGTATGTCACTCTCTCTAACACATACATGCTGTTAAACACGCACACGCACACACAGGTTCATAGAATAGGAAAATTGTGCGAGTGCGAAGCCACAGGAAGTGAGATACAAATGGAGTACGTACAAGAAGAGAAGAGGCATATCTTAGTTGTTTGGATTAATTATTGCGTTTAGAGACAGAAATCAGGGCTTTGATTGGAGGAATGACCGGTCAAGTTTCTCCTTCTCCTCCAATCTGCTTGCACCTTGGTCCCACCGCACCTTCTAACGTGACTTATTACACCTAGACAGAGGGAGTCGTACAAGATACGGTGGCACACTGACTTAGGTCGAATACAAGTGCCCAAAATTGTGTGCATATTATAATAAGGATTCACTTAAAATAGTACGTGAGTGCACAGAGGGATCAATTGGACAGTGTTCCCGAGCAGTAGCGAGATTTGTGAGGTAAGATACACCGTTGGCGCTTTTATTTTTTCTTATTAATTTGTTTGTTTCACCCTCTGACTGGTGGGACCCAACGTACTACGTGGAGAGAGGTAAGGTGACTAAGGCTGCATTATTTCTGCACCACTGTGGATAGTTTTACCACTAAAGCCACATGACATGATTATGATTTAAATCCTAATGACTCCCACACACACAAAAAACACGGCATGCTTGTCACGCGAATGCAGGAATGTATAAAAGGTTATTTTCCTCTCGTTGAACATAACGGGAGGGTTGTGTAGCTGGTTAGCCTGTTCTCTCATCAAACTTGAGGTCTCGGCTTCGATAACTACACTTGAGCATAATTCGTGCCAGGAGTATTCTTTGACTGGTCAAAATGGATGGATACGGAGCTATACGATCTCGTAGTGACCGTATAATCTGCAGCCTCAACGCTTGTTTTCTAGGGTTTGCACTCTTCACACCCTCTCCAGTATATATATATACGCTGTAGCCTCAGCGCTTGTAGTTGCTCTCTTCACACTCTCTCACCCTCTCCAGATCTAAACAAGACTTTGTTGGACTCTCTCTCTCCCCTCACTGTTGGCCTGCTTGTAGTTGCTCTCTTCACACTCTCTCACCCTCTCCAGATCTGAACAAGACTTCGCTGGCCTATCTCTCTCCCCTCACTGCTGGTCAAAGAGCCGTCCGTCGGGAAGGGAAGGAGGCTTAACGCTGTCGCCGTCGGCGAGGGAGGGAATCCACTACCGGCGCAGCTGTTCACTTTCACCCAGCGGCGGTGTGGGAGGGCCTCTGACCCTTCTTCTTCGCCGCCGTACATAGTGTTGGTCGAACGGCCTCCTGTCGCCCACCAAACCACACCCAAGAACCTTAAGGTATAATTTACTTATTCCACATGCATTGCTCTAGCTGCATGTGGGCTTTTTCCGCTTCTACACTCGAATCTAGGTGTTGGATCAAACAGGAAAGTAGTGGGGAAAGTTGTATACCATGAATCTAGGGGCGTGGTTCAAAGAGGAAAGGAATGGGGGAAAGTAGTGGGAAAAGTTGTATAGCATGAATCTAGGACGTGGTTCAAAAAGGAAAGGAAGGGGGAAAGTAGTGGGGAAAGTTGTATCGCATGAATCTAAGACATGTTTCAAAGAGGACATGAATGGGGGAAAGTAGCGGGGAAAGTTGTATAGCATAAACCTAGGACGTGGTTCACAGAGGAAAGGAAGTGGGGAAAGTACTAGTACAGACTGGCTATCCAGCACCTACGTTGGTCAAAAAGGGAAAACAATGACAAAGCAGTACGCACATCTGTAACAAACTGATCTTTTGCTTTGGGGGACAAGGCTGTAGAGGTTGAGCAGGACTAGATTTGCCGCGCTCACATAGGGAAAGGTGTCTAAAGATAACAAAACTGGGACCAACACAAATATGCTCCTTGGTTGTTTGCTCTTTGTTGCAACAGACTGTGCATCACCCCAAAGACATCAAGAGATGCACATGGTGTCAAAAGGCCCACCGTCCTGCAACTCTTTAGCTGTTGTTAATCTAAGGCCCTGTTTGGTTGAAAACTCCCTAGTCCCTACCTACTTGGTTTCAGGGACTAAACATGGACTAGAGGTTATTAAATGACATGCTAAAAGACCATGTTACCCCTAGTAGTGAACTAATAGAGAAAAGGTGCGATGCATGGCAGGGGCAACTGTTGGAAAAGTCCCAAAAAGACTCCCTCGGGGTCTTCTTTACTTAGTCCCAAATGCCCACTTTTAGTCCCTAAAAGTCCCTCATGTTTGGTTTAGATGGTACTGACACAGTGTTTTTTTAGTCCCTCCACCAAAATGTCCCTGTAAACAAACACCCTCTAATAATGCCGCTGGAAAATTGATGCAATGCCATAGTTAAAAGCAGATTACATGTTTAACAAATTTTATTGTTAATATAATCTCTCTATTAATATTAATCAATGCCACCGTTTGAGAAATGCTACTGTCTTGCTTTCTTTCCCATTTAGATAAGGTAGATGCTTCTTTTTGTTGGCTTCTGTGTCATCCACCGTTATTGACCACTAGTTGTTTCCTTTGCACCTCTGTGTAAACAGGGTTATCTACTTCACCTTGTTGCCATTGTGACCTTTTGTTGCACTGCACAAAACACTTTTGGTTTAAGAGTGTTTTAGTGGAACTGCACAAGAGGAGATCTTACTTCCTATCCGTGTTGGCAAATTTGGTTCAGATCTTCTTCTTGTGAGTTGTTTGAGTTTCGCTTCATGAGAGGTCAGTACTAGCCTTCTTTCACATGATTCTGCAGTGTGCTTTCATATGTTTTGCTACTTGTATGGTAATGTTGCTTGATTTTAGTGAACTTCACAAATGGAGACAAGACTTCCAATCTGTATGTGCACTGTAATATCCCATTAAGGTAAGATAAGTGTATTTCACAACTGTTGGCCTGTATTTTACCACTTTCATCAGAAAATTAATGTCATTGTTTAGTGCTATACTTGTGCAACCTAATTGACATGCCAAATCTTACATTGAAGGCGAAGCTTGTCTGTTATTGAACCAGGTGATGAAGGGGAAGAACAAGCGGAAGAAAAACAAAAATCAACTCTTGGAACTGTGATGACACAAGTAATGATATAGTTTTGCATCTTAATTTATTGCTATGGATGGAACGAGCAATTGTTTTGCCACTGATTTGATGCCACTGTTAATCTAATACGTAATTATCTCTACTTGTGCAAACAGGGATCTTCTTTGAAGATACCATATATTTTAGTGGAACTGCACAAGATGTTGGAAACATTAATCTAATCGAGGAGTATATAGTAAGCATGGCCACCATAGTAGATAGCAACAGATGGTTCCGAAGAAGTGCTTCATCTGTATGCTCTACACAATAAGCCTCCTGACAAAGGTTGGTACTAGCCCACTGATTTAATCAATATGATTGAGCTTTGTCATCTCTATTGGTGTTGTGCTACTGTTTAGATGCTGTCATCAAAAAGTGGTATTGTCCTTGAGAAGTGCTTCATCTGTGTTGTTTTAAATATTTACTTTCCTTTTTTTCAAGCAAATAGGGATGCTGTCGGGGAGGCTGATCGTACCCACGAACACCTATGGGGCCGGCGGACCAGGCCCCTTTGTGGTTCGGAGGGGGGGCGGAGATCGCACGAAGAGCGGATCGAGACGAGGCACACGAGCAGTTTACCCAGCTTCAGAGCTCTCCGGAGAGATAAAACTCATACTGCCGCTTGTTTGATGTATTGTGTTCTTGCTAGGGAGCGTCACGAGCTATAAAACCTAAGCGTGAGCGTATCTGGTCTCTAGTGAGTCGAATGAACCGAACCTCGAACCCCTTCTACGCTATGCATGGGCCTCCTTTTATATGCTCAAGGGGTCTCCGGCCAGGTGGCAACATAGGCGAGGGTACAAATGTAAAAACAGGAGTTGGTACACCTACTCGAGAGCAGTGTATGCGCAAAATACCTAACTCGACGGTAAGGGACAAAAGCAATAAATGCCCGTCGATGTCGCCCAAACAATTATGAGACCGTCAGTGCGCCACCGCTTCGCCATGATGGCAAGCTTGTCGGCGCCGCTTATCGCTGCTCTCCGGCTGGCTGCCTGACCTCTCGACACGTGGCGCATGGAATGGTCCCATGGCGACACGTTGCTTTGGATGAGCTGGAGCGGAGATGGAGAGAGGTTGCTTGCCGGCAAGCGCCTTGCCGCGGCCGAATCCTTGTCGCGTCCGGAGGCTTGTCGGCGCTCGAGCCTTCCCGCAAGCTCCTCTTGCCGGGCCTTATCTTCTGCATGCCTTGAGTGGCCTTCCGGCAAGCTCCTCTTGTCGGGGCCTTGTCTTCTTAATCAAATACTTTGTTCTTGAATGGCTCCAAAGGAGCCACGGAGGATCTTAAGCGGTGTGAGGCAAACCCTGCCGCTGGTGCTGCAACTGTCCAGGTGCAGTACGGGATACTAGGGTACCCCTACTCTAGTACACCGACAGAGCCCCGGGCCTGGGCCGTACATGGTGCCCGGCGTTGTCGGGCCAGGCCCAAAAGCATTCTGCAGTCACACGCGGCCTCAACCACGTCGCCTTCGCCCGGACCCACCACGACCCCCACTAGCAGCACGCACCGGTCGTGGCGCCGTCTGCGAAGATCGTGGGCGTGGTCGTGGGGGTTTCTTTATTAGGAAAAGCGGAACGTCCGCCCCCTCCCCCTCTTTATAAGCGGAGAAAACAGGGGCAGGCCGTCCACTCCGCCATTGTTGTCTTGTCAAGAAAACCACCGCCGCTCCCCCCTTCTTCTCCGGTGCGAAGAGAGCAGCGCCCCGCCCCCCTTCGCCACAAGCGCGCTCACCGCCGTCGGCCTCCTCCGCCGCCCTCGCCATGGCTCCGAAAGCCGACAAGGAGAAGGGCGTCAAGTCGGCCGAGGCGCAGCGGCTCGGGGCGTTGCGCAAGGAGCGGGCCATCTTCCTCCCCCCCCAGCTATGCTAAAGGGAGCTGAGGGATGTCTTCTATCTCTTTTGGTCGACGGAGACGCGTGCGCATCCAGCGCACGAAGGTACTCCCGCCTCCGCTTCTGATTTGGCCCCAACTGGGTACCCCTTTTTGCCCTTTTCTTCTATTGCGGGTTTTGCCGCCCTTTTTCCGGAAGTTCTTCTGCGATATCATGAACACATATGGCCTCCGCCTCCTTGATTTCACCCCCAACGCCGTCTTGACCATGGCAGTTTTCGCGCATCTTTGCGAAAACTTTGTCGGAGTCCACCCAAATGTGGCACTCTTCCGCCACTTCTTCGTGCCCGCGTCGAGAGAGGAGAGCCGCTTGCCGGAGGGATAGCTTGGGTCTCTAGGATCGGCAAGAAAGAAGCGTATCTGGAAGGAGAGTTCAAACAAGTGGGAGGAGTGGAGAGCCAATTGGTGTTGGGTCGTGAGGAGAACTGACCCTTCACTGCCGTGCGCCAAACCCCAATAGTGTGCGGCAGAGATTGGAGTAACTTAGCGCGGAGGATGCGAGGTTGAAGATAGGCTGTGACTGAATTTTGCGCCTCGGGCTTGCGGATTAACCGTAAGGCGCGATTGGCGCAGAATTCCTTCGCCGCCGCATCGCTCCCTTGCAGGAGAGGAGGAGGCCTGCTTGGGAGTTCCAAAATGCGGCAGACATTATGAGGTTGCGCCCAGGCCTGAACTGGAATTTCACCGTCTTGGAGTTGGATGCGATGCTGCTAGAACTGTTCAAGAACGACCCTGATCACCCTGAGTGGTTTAGGTTGCCGAGGGGGGTCGTCCCGTTGTGCAACAACTCGGCGCTCGACCGCATCCGCGCCATGATGCCGTTGTGCGATTCCCATGGGATCGTTCCAACCTGGCAGGAGCCCCCCGACGAGGTCGTGCAGCAGTTCTTTGACGACTTGGAAGAAGTGCCGATCCGCTCCGACGAGCAGAAAAGGCTCACT
Organism: Aegilops bicornis; assembly: GCA_021605145.1. Classification (NCBI taxonomy): domain Eukaryota; kingdom Viridiplantae; phylum Streptophyta; class Magnoliopsida; order Poales; family Poaceae; genus Aegilops; species Aegilops bicornis. The sequence continues at coordinate 489,700,834 of CM038671.1, read as the reverse complement.
CGCGACACTACCGACGAGGAGATGGCGTATTGCCACCGAGGTGGAGGAGGCGGCAGCAGCGCTGCCGCTGGAGCCTTCGGGTATACCGTGGAGGAGGCGGACTGCGAAGGCGGCAAGCCTTGCCGAGCGAAGGGAGATCACCGGCGAGGACGAGCTTGTCGAGCGAGGCGGGTCGAGTGGACCCGCCGAGGCACTTCTTCTCCACCACCCAGCGACTTGCCGCGGTGAGCCCGGTTCCGCCGAAGAGGCGTCTCCGCAAGGCCGGAGACGAGTCGGGGCGGCAGACTGGCAGCAGCGCCGCGCGACGCGCTCTACCGCGGCAAGCGATGTTGCCGCGGGAGCGCCTCACACTGCTGCGACAACTGGGGCGGGATCTTCTCAGGCCACCGCCGACGCCTCCGCCAAGCGGCCAAGAGAGCCTACTCCCCCGCCTCGTCGCACCGGAGGCGAGCCGGAGTTTGACTTCTCCGCGCTCAGCTCCGAGGAGGAAGGCGAAGAGTAAGCTCTTGAGATTGTGCAGGTATTTCTTCAATTTTATTGCTTCATCTTGAATCTGATTTGCTTCGTTCTGGACTCTTTCCTTTTCAGGACGCTGGCCCAAAGAGCGTCGAAGAGGGCCAAGATCCCGGCGGTGCGTCGTTGAGGACGATTCTCCGTGGCAACAGGGGGGCGCGTCAAGACCCCCTTGCCGGACCCGGCAACCCTTCCTCAGAGCAGCCCCCAGCACAGCCCCCAAAGTAAGTGTGCAGTTTTCTCCTTACTATTAGGTGTGCAGGGGTGCCCTTCTTCGTTGATACCTGATTGTTTGCTTGTGTAGGAGCAGAGAAGCCTCATCAGGAGGGCTCGGAAGCCGCCCCCGAAATCCTGTCTGCTGCCACTCCGCCGCCACGGGAGGACTCTCCGGCAAGGGAGCGCCCGCCGTCAAGGGAGGCCACTCCGGCAAGGGAGGCTACCCGGCAATGGACAGCGCCTGGACCCTCCAAAGTGGTCGAGGCCATGGCTGCGGATCCCGTTGCGGGTAATTTCCTTACGAAAATTTCCCTTGGGCTTGCTTTCTTTTGTTTCTCTTTTTGAACATTTGCTTGTTGCTCTTTCTTCGTCGGCCTTGAGCGAGATGGAGGTCGAGGCCGGGCGAGGAGGAAGCGCGCGGCAACACCGACGAGGTCACTGTCGAGGAAGAAGAGGTCGTTCTTTGTGGAAGAAGAGGCCGCCGCCGACGAGCCTGTTGGGCGAGAAGGCCACCGAGGCTGCCGACGCAGAAGCCGGCAAGGGTCGGGCGATCGTGACCGACGGCCCCGAGGCCAGCAGGAGGGCCAGCGCGCTACACCGACAGCCGACTTCTCGCCGCTGCTCTTGGCGTCAGACTCGAGAGCCCAGCCAGCGCCTACACGAAGGCGGCGGGGTGTCTTCATCAAACTCCACAGGAACCAAGCTCAGGTGCCGGTCGAGGAGAGACCTTCGACGGCGAAGCTACTTCCTCGCTTTGGCTGGCTGGTGGGCCAGCGTCAAGCAGCAGCAGGCGAAGTTCTGAGGAGAGGAGCATTTCTTGAAGAAGCTGCTGTCGCTCTACCGCGCCCGGCAAGCCAAGTTAGAGTCCCGGGAAGCACTTGTCGCGAGGGCAGGAGCGGACATGGAGAAGCGCGCAGAAGAGCTCTGTAGTGCCAACCAAGAAACTCTTCGCGACGTAGCAGAAGCGCGGGGGCAACTTGCAGAAGAGCGCACGGCCTTCATCCTTGAGAAGGCCGCAGCTGAGGAGGAGCAGCGGCTGGCTGCCGAGAAGCTCTCCAGCAGGAAGCGAGATGGCGCAGCGGAAGGTCAACCTGGACAGCCACGAAGAAGACCTTGCAGCGCGCAAGGAGTCACTTGGGCGCTTAAGGAAGCGAAGGATCTTTGCCGCAGCCGCCGAGGCCGCCAAGGAAGAGTTGAAGGCGAAGGTGGCAGTGGAGGCCAGCCTCAAGAAGAGCGGGCGAAGAGCTTGCCGCTCAAGCATGAGCTTGAAGGACGCCTACACTCTTGGCGAGCTGCAGAGTCGTCTCGCCGATAGGGGCAAGGAGCTCGGCCGCCAAGGATTCCAAGGCGGATCTTGAGCTGACCACCACCCTGACGCAGACGTTGGACGGCGCCAGAGAGCGGGAGGTGGGTTTGTTGGAGACGATCAAGGCCAAGGAGGAGCTGCTAGTGAATGTTGCCTCCACCCAGAGCGCCTTGAGGGAGAGCGTGGAGCACTGGACTGAAGGTCTTGTGGACACCGCCGCCGACATCCACAACGAGCTGATGGAGCTGGGGATGGCGGACCTTGCATACTCCTCCGACGAGCATCTCCAACCCAGCGCCAAACTCAGTTTATTCTTCAAAGGCGTGGTGACGGGTCTCCAGCGACTCGGGAAGAGGTCCCAAAGCAGCTGGCCGAGGAATCACGCCAGATCTGCGAGGAGCCCTCGAGAAGGTGTTGATAAAGGTGGCCTTCCGCAATCCGGGCCTCAACCTTAACGGGCGTCCTCGGATCCTTGCCGCCAGATGCCAACGTGGAGGAGCTCAAAGCCCTTGTCGCACCCATTGTGGACAAGGTGAACAAGATCAAGCGGATTGATGGCGACCCGCGTAGACTAGGTCGCCAATTTTATCTTTCCTTGTCGCTCTTGATCATGTTTAGAACACTTTGTTAGATCAGCGACAAGTTATTTTGTAATATACTCTATCTTAGGCGATCAATGCAACGTTATTTCCTCTACTTGATTCCTTCCTTTATGCGTTTACGCCTTACGGATTTGGGGACTTGACGGTGCGGGCACTTTTGCATGGCGCTGAGTGCGAACGTCGGCTGACATCTTTGGCAGTGCCGCCTCCGACAAGCAACCTTATCGCGACTAGCCGCAGCTCACTTAAGTTGTTGAGCGGACTCGAAACAAAGTAAGGGCGCGACTAGCCTGCGAGTTGGTTTCTCTGCGCTGAGTTTTCCATACAAAGTAATATCGTTCGAGGAAGATAACTTAAAATTTAAAATTGATTGCTCAAACTTTGGCAACTTAGCTTTTACATCTCTTGCTTCCCGATGAGGCGAAACTTCCTCGGCGGTGCCTAGTCCATATTATTATCTTCTCCTTCCCCTGGTTAACTTGTGCGCTTAGGGAGCCTTCCTTTCTTTGAGAAAAGAGAAAGAAGAGGAAATAAAGTTATGGAGCCTAAGCGGCTCGATTTTGCTTACCGGGTGTGGTTGCTGCACAAAGTGTTAGTCAAAACATGCAATAAAATGATGAAAGCATGAATTTGACAAGTCATGCGCAACACATGAGCTTTCTTGATGCATCGGGTCCGCACCGGCTTTGTACAAAGGATTACATGCAACAGCGGCAAGACTTGTACAAAAGGTGGTTGCCGAGCAGGTTTCGCAACAGCGCCCTATGGGTAAAACTTACGAAGATGCTCAATGTTCGAGGAGTTGCTCACCGAGATGCCATCTTCGGTCTCAAAGCGGACGGCCTTGAGCCTAGTGACTCGTTTCACCCGATAAAGGCCTTCCCACTTTGGCATCAACTTGTTTGAATTCTTGGCGGACTGAGCAGCGAAGAACAAGGTCGCCTTCCTCGAGACTTCTGGCACTAACTCTGCGGCTATGGTAGCGATGCAAAGCTTGCTGGTAGAGAGCAGCTCGCACAGCGACCTGAAGACGATCCTCCTCAAGGAGCAGCGCGTTATGTTGTCGCAGCTGCTCTTGCTCAAGCTCATCATAAGCGAGCACTCGAGGCGATCCGTATACGAGTTCCGCGGGGAGAACTGCCTCTGCTCCATAGACTAGAGCAAAGGTGTGCGGCGGTGGCTCGATTTGGCGTCGTCTGATCGACCAAAGAACCACCGGCAGCTCCTCGATCCAGTTTCTTCCGCACTTGTGCAGCCTGCCGAAAGTTACGGTCTTGAGCCCACGCAGCACTTCAAAGCATTTGCCCTCTTCGCTTGACCGTTGCTTCTCGGGTGAGCAAGCGGAAGCAATCTGAACCTTGGCGCCAAGATCTTGGACATATTGCATGAAGGTGCGACTCGTAAATTGTGTGCCGTTGTCGGTGATGATCCTGTTAGGGATTCCGAAACGGCAAACAATCGACCTGAAGAACTTGACTGCTGACTGTGCTGTCACCTTCCTCGCTGCTTCCACTTCCGGCCACTTTGTGAACTTGTCAATGGCGACGTACAAGTATTCAAAGCCCCCGACAGCTCGGGGGAAGGGGCCGAGGATGTCGAGCTCCCAGACCGAAAATGGCCAGGATAAAGGGATCGTCTGGAGAGCCTGAGTTGGTTGGTGTATCTGTTTGGAATGGGCCTTGCACGCTTCACACTTGGTTACTTGTGCGGTTGCATCACGGAGGGCTGTCGGCCAGAATAAACCTTGCCGGAAAGCTTTGCCAGACAAGTGCTCTCGGCCAATGTGGTGACCACATATGCCTCCGTGTATCTACGCCAAAAGCTTACATCCATCTTCCACAGGAATACACTTCAATTTCACACCATTGAGTCTTCTTACATGCAAAGTATGCTGTCGACAAACTGGTACATACTCATCGCCGGGCTACTCTTAACGCTTCTTCTCGCTCTTGGGAAGTTCTCTGTCTGAAGGAAATGGCAATCTGTTGTGCCCATCTTTGGAGCTTGCGGCTCGACAACAAGGACCAAAGGCACATCTCGTCCGCTGCGGGAACATCAGCTTCTCTGACAAGAACCTGCGGCTCTGCCGGAAGCTTGGCAGCTCCCGGCAAGCTTGCCGGAGCAAAACTTGGCGAGCGTCGCTTCAACGAAACAAACCACAGGGCTTGTCGAAGGCAGACTGCCCCTCAAAGACTTGTTGGCGTTGATCTTGGGGACCTTCATAGCAGCGGACGGGAAGTTCTGCCGGAATGTAGTCACCAGAGATCAACTTCCTCTTCTTGCTTTGTCCAGTTGATGGTGTTACGGTTGGTTGAGTCAGCTTGAGCACGAAAATCCCTGGTTCCACAGTGCAACTTAAGTGCAGCGCACTTTGACGAACCGTCGGCAATATCATTACGAGCTCTTGGAACATGTTCCATTTGCGGCGTCAAAGTGCTCTTCTAGCTTCCTCACTTCATCAACGTAGGCTTCCATCAACGGACTCTGGTAATCTTTGTTCACTTGGCGGACGACAAGTTGCGAGTCACCCGACAATAAGCTTTTGATCCCAAGGTCCACTGCGATCCACGAGACCGGCAAGCAAACCTTCATACTCTGCCGGTATTGTTTGTTGCTTGCTCCTTGGGAAAGTGCATCTGGACTACGTACTTGAGGTGCTCTCCGGTGGGTGCGATAAGCAGCACGCCGGCACCGGCTCCTTGCAGCGAGAAGGCACCATCAAAGTACATCAGCCACTCTTTGCTTGCTTCCTTGACAGGAATGGTCGTCTCCGGAATCTCTTCATCTGGCGTTGGCGTCCATTACGCTATGAATTCTGCCAACGCTTCGCTTTGGATAGTTGATGTGCTTTCAAACTTGAGACCAAAGCTTGCGGTTCCAATGCCAACTCAACAATCCTGCCCGTTGCTTACGGATTCTGCGGTATCCTCTTCACGGAAAGCAGTGACAAGCTGTGATCTCATCTGCTTGGAAGTAATGGCGCAGCTTTCTCGAGGCCATGAGGAGGCCGAAAAGCAATTTCTGCACACCAGAGTACCTCGACCTAGCCCCTGCGGGAGGGAACCGACAAAAGTAGACTGGGCTGCACCATCCTTTTACGCATCACGGTCATGCGTCTGCGTGGATTCGTCCTTGTCGGGACGAGCCTGTCGTGAAGCCCCACCTTGTCATTGGATGTGCTTGCCGTGGTTCTTTGGCTCGTCATCCGCCTCCCTCTCCGCTACTAACGCAGCACTAACCACTTGATTGGTTGCTGCTATATATAGCAAACAACTTCTCTTGTGGCTTAGGTGCGACAAGTGTTGGAGTGGAGGACAGGTATCTCTTCAAGTCTGCGGCGCAGCCTCCGCTTTGGGGAGTCCATTTCATTGGACCTGCCTTTTTCAAAATCTTGAAAAATGGCGAGGCGCGTTCAGCAGAACCTAGAAATAAACCTCTTTGAGAGCAGCTACGCAACCGCAAGTCTTCGTACATCCTTGACGCGCTTTGGTGCTTCAATCTGCTCAATGGCCTTGATCTTGTCGGGATTAGCTTCAATCCCTCGTTGAGACCACGAAGAACCCGAGAAGCTTGCGGAAGGGACTCCAAACACGCACTTCTCGGGGTTGAGCTTAAGGTTGATCTTGCGCAGATTTGCAAAGGTCTCGTCAAATCTTGAACCAGAGTTGCTTTGTCCTTGCTTTTGACCACTATATGTCATCCATGTAGGCTTCTACATTTACGTGCATTTGCGGCTCAAAAGCGTCATGGACTACCCTTGCAAATGTTGAACCAGCATTCTTCAAACCGAAAGGCATCCGTATGAAACGATATGTGCCACATGGTGTAATGAATGCGGTCTTCTCCTCATCTTCTTCAGCCATGAAGATCGATGGTATCTCGAGTATGCATCAAGAAACGAAAGCAAATCACATCCAGCCGTGGAGTCAACAATCTGGTCAATGCGCGGCAAGGGAAATGGATCTTTGGGACAAGCTTTATTAACATCCGTGAAGTCAATACAAAGTCTCCATTTTCCACAGGATTGGCCAACCACGTAGGATGGAGCACTCCTCTGACAAGGCCTGCTGCTTCCGGTTCTTGATCTCTTACGCTATGAATTCTTTGTGTTCCTTTGCTTGCTTCTGACTTTTTGCTTGACGGGCCGTGCATGAGGACAAAGCGGCCAGCGGTGCTCAATCACTTTCACAGGAACACGGGGATGTCGGGGCGGTTGCCATGCAAACACGTCGACATTCGCCCGCACGAAAGCAACGAGCGCGCCTTCCTATTTAGGGTCGAGAGAGGCACTGATGGTAAAGGTACCACCAGCGCCGTCCTCCTTCGCGGGCACCTTCTTGGTCTTTGGCGGAGCTACCATCTTCTTGCACTTGCCGGTGGAGCTCGGTGGTGCGTCCTCGACGGTAGCGCAGCACTCCGAAGAGGTGCGCTTGCCGGAGTAAGCATCAGAGCCCTTGCCGGACTTGGACTTTGTCTTCTTCCCCCCGGGAGCTTCAGCGGCAAGTGTTTGGCAATCTGTCGCGGCTGCTGCATCCCGGTAGATCTTGTCGGCCTGAGATAAGGGCATCCTTCTTGTCGCCATGGACAGAGATGGCGCTTATCGGGCTGGCATCTTGAGTAAGTTGTAGGCGTAGTGAGAGGCTGCCATGAACTTGGCGAGTGTTGGGCGGCCAAGTATCCCATTGTAAGGCAATGGGAAATCGGCAACGTCGAATGTGACCCTCTCAGTCCTAAAGTTCAGCTTCGCTGCCAAATGTTACCGGCAGCGTAATCTTCCCCTTGGCTTGCTCCTTCCCGGATTGATTCCTTGGAAGGTGCGGTCTCTTCGAGCTTCGCCGTCGGGGATTTGAAGCTTACGGAGCACCGCCGGAGGAGATCAGATTCAAGCCGCCCGCCGTCAACTAGCATTTTGGTGACCTTGAGGTTGCGGATGGTTGGTGAGACCAACATCGGCAAGCACCCGACCGCGATTATGCGATCAGGGTGGTCCTCAATATCAAAAGACGATAGGCGTCTTTGGACCGCTTCAGAGGCTTGCGTGACTCTACGGATGGTTCCGCTGCATTGACCTCCGCATCCATTGCTTGAGTTGGCGGCGGGAGGTATGCGAGGAAGCTTACCCCGTCAACGCAGAGAGGACCTCGTGGCTTTACGAAACTCCTGCTCATCGGGCGTAAATGCGTCTTCCATATCTTCGTCGTCGTCATCATCTTCGTCCTTGTCGCGGCCGCGGGGAGGTCTGTCTCCTTGCCGTTGCTTGGACTTGCCGCGGCGTCCTCCCCGGCTGGGACGTTTCTTGCTTGCTCCCCCAGCACCTTCCTGGGCCTTCTCTTTATCGCGCCGCTCGTACTCAACCCTCTGCTGTTCGACAAGCTGCTCGACCTTCTTGCAGCTCTGGAGGTCGTGGCCCTTGGTGCGGTGGATCTTGCAGATCTTGCTTGCGGAGCCGTCACCTTGTCGGCGGCCGCCATCGACTGGTGGTTGGCGTCAGCGGCAACCTCCTTGCCGGAGCCACCAGCCTTGGCGTTCTTGTCGCCACCTCCGTTGCCGGACTGCTCAACAACTAGCACTTCTCTACCTTTCTTCTTCCTGTTGCCTCGCCTTGGCTCTTCTTTGCGGGCGGCCTCCTCCTTGTCGAGATCTGCTTCCGCATTCTCTCACAGGAGTCTCCTCCCTTCCTCGGTAGCGTGCACACTTGTCGGCCAAGGCGTACAGCTCCACGGCGTCCTTGACTTTGCACATCGCCATCTCCTCCCTCATCCTGCGGTTCCGTACGTTCTGATGGAACGCGCTGATCACGCCGTCAGGGTGGACATCTGGGATGTTATAATGCACACGGCTGAATCTACGAATGAATTTGCGCAGGACTCTCCTTCCTTACAGGCGAGCAAATGAAGGTCACTCTCTTAGCCATGAGGTTTGTGGCCACTGTGAAGGCGCCAACAAACTGATGGCACAGATCTGCCCAAGAGGATATGGAGCTGTCCGGCAAGTGCATGAGCCAAGATCGGCGTTGGGCTTGAGCACGGCGGGAAGTAGTTGGCGAGGATCTTGTCGTCCCGTCCTCCCCGCAGCCTGCACCGCGATGGTGTAGAATCTTTGATGAACTCCGATGGATGCGTCCTGCCATCATACTTCTCCGACACGCGTCTGGTTTGAAGTTTTTACGGCTGAGCCCTTTGGACTTGCCGCAGCTCACGAGTGAGCGTGGGGCAACCTACAGCGTCTGACAAGTCGCTGGCTCCTTCGGTAGCGCGCTGCGTCAGCGAAGGCCAGTAGCGGCTTGTCGGACTGACGTCGCGCTTCTCTCCGGCGCTCGATGCGAGTTCGAGCGTCCTCTTATTGTCGCTCATGAAGAACTTGGCGCTGATGGCGGCGAGCTCGTGGATCCGATGACGCGGTGGAGTCGCTATCGAGGTGGATCCGGTGAGTCGGCGATCTTGGCCTTCGGGGCCGAGAGTGCATGGTGGTTGCACCTCCGAAAGTCTCGTCGCCACCGGCTCGTTCCTTGTCGTCTTGCAGCGGCAATGATGGCATTGGTTGCCGTGGAGCGTCGCCGTTAGCAAAGCCGATGAGGCTCTGGATAGTGGCCCTCCACTTTCGTCGACCTTGTTGGCCATTGGAGGGTAGTCGAGGAGCGGTGAGCTCTCGCGAGCTTCTGCTGGAGTAGTGGGTGGCATTGGCGAGCGGTGCAAGGAGGCGGGATATGCTCGGACTTCTAACTCACGTTAGAAGGGCAGCACCCGTCCGGGCGACCGTATCTCACTCGTGCCGGCATGTTGGCGCGCATGCTGGTCTTGAGGGTCTCGATCCAGCGAGCGTATGGCATTGTGAACGCCCGTGGCGTTGTTGGTCCCACGTCTCTGAGATGGGCGCGGGGGATGCACGGACGCCGAGAGTTTGCGGGGCCTTGTCCTTGGACTTGGCAGCGTCGCGAACACCTTCGTCGGCGCCCGTTCCTCCGCCCGGCGTCTGCCCCACCACCTGTTTGTTGCGGTGAGGGTGGAGTGCAGCGCGGCGGCTCTGCTGCTGCGAAGCCTTCTTCTTCGGTGGCATGTTGAGGAAGATGTGGAGGGCGCTGCTTTCGTGTGAGCGTCGGATCAGATTCACACGGCCTCGGCGCCCCCTACAGCGCGCCAAAGATGTCGGGGAGGCTGATCGTACCCACGAACACCTACGGGGCCGGCGGACCAGGCCCCTTTGTGGTTTGGAGGGGGCCGGAGATCGCACGAAGAGCGGATCGAGATGAGGCACACGAGCAGTTTACCCAGCTTCGGAGCTCTCCGGAGAGATAAAACTCCTACTGCTGCTTGTTTGATGTATTGTGTTCTTGCTAGGGGAAGCGTCACGAGCTACAAAACCTAAGCTTGGCGTATCTGGTCTCTAGTGAGTCGAATGAACGAACCTCGAACCCCTTCTACGTTGCGCATGGGCCTCCTTTTATATGCTCAAGGGGTTTCCGACGGTGGCAACATAGGCGAGGTACAAATGTAAAACAGGAGTTGGTACACCTACTCGAGCGATGTACAGCGCAAAATACCTAACTCGGCGGCAAGGGAAAAAAAGCAATAAATGTCCGTCGATTGTCGCCCCAAAGTGCAATTAGCGAAGACCGTCGGTGCTCCACCGCTTCGCCACGATGGCAAGCTTGTCGGCGCCGCTTATCGCTGCTCTCCGCCGGGCTGCATAGCCTCTCGACCTGTAGCGCATGGAATGGTCCCATGGCGACCACGTTGCTGGATGAGCTGGGCGGAGATGGAGAGAGGTTGCTTGCCGACAAGCGCCTTGCAGCGGCCGAATCCTTGTCGCGTCCGGAGGCTTGTCGCGCTCGAGCCTTCCCGGCAAGCTCCGATTGCGGGGCCTTGTCTTCTGCATGCCTTGAGTGGCCTTCCGGCAAGCTCCTCTTGCTGGGGCCTTGTCTTCTTAATCAAATACTTTGTTCTTGAATGGCTCCAAAGGAGCCACGGAGGATCTTGGCGGTGACGAGGCAAACCCTGCCGCGGGGTGCTGCAACTGTCCGTGCACGAGTACGGGATACTAGGGTACCCCTACTCTAGTACACCGACAGATGCTAGCATTTAGTTATCCTCTTGTCTTTGCACAACATGATCATCCTTCTCTGAAGAAGAATATGGAGTACGTGAAGTGACTAGTTCTTATTATGCCAGGATGAAGAAGCCCTGTCTATCTTCTCATCAGAAGGAGCAGTTGAAGGATGGTTACATTACCCCCCACAAGACCAAACTAACTTCAGCTCGGAAGAGGTGACGACAAATCTCCATTTTCTTGCTGTGATGCGTGAGTACAATGTTGTTCTAGGATTCTTTCAGTGAGTTCCATTTTTGTAAAAGTGTGCTCTACATGGACCATGTAGGTGCACTGTTTAAACTGTCAATTCATAGTACAGTTTGCTTTATACTAATCACTTTTTGTATTTGTGCAAAGAGGGTGCTCGACTTGATTTCAATGGGAACTGCACAAAATGTTCATGAATACATCGAATCATTCATTTCCACCACAAGAAAGGAGGTGCCGATAAGTTCAAGGCGTTGCAACATATAAGGGCGAAATCATACAAGCTATGCGCGAATTTGGTTGATTTTGGTGGAACTGCACAAAAAGAATAGCTGGTTTATTTAGCACGAGGCGCCATGTCAATGTCCGAACTGATGGCAAACCCTGCCCATTCCACAATCATAGGCATTTAATATTTTGGAATGGGAAAACCTTGTCAAATTTTGCTCATTGATTTTAGCAAGAAGACATGCGTTTGATATTTTCGAATGGGGCGGCCCTTTCTTTGTCGGCAGCGTCGATCCATTTTTCTTTATTCTTTAGTTGTGAAGTAAATATTGGCTCGACATGTGAATCTTGAGATGCATAATCATCAATTGTTTTGAATGTTCTCTATGACATGTGAATCGCTATGATTGCAATGTACTGAGGCAGCTAAAAAGCTGCTCAAACTTTTGTACTCATACATTTCCTTTTTACTTAGCACATTGTCGGTAGCATACAACTGAAGTGCTCAAGTTCTCTAGCAAATGATTTGTATCTCATGAGCTTGCTCAACCACGGGCGCTCTTCAATCAGCCGGTAATCATAGAATTGCTCCATGATGTACAGCTCGATTACCCAAAGAACCGTAGGGTAGTAGCGGTGGCCTTACTTGGACCCGAGCGGCGGCGACCTACCGTGTTCTACTCTTCCCCATTTTCTGTGTGGCGCGGCCTCGTTGGCAGCGGGGCGGGGCCTCGGTGGAGCCGGTGATGTCCTCTGTCTCGTTGCCGGCGGGCGGCGCCTCGGCGGAGCGGGGGGAAATCCTCCACCTCATTGCCGACAGCGTGGGGCCTCGATGGAGCCGGCGGTGTTCTCTGCCTCATTGTTGGCGCCGTGGGGCCTCGGTGGAGCAGGGCCTTGTCGACGCCAGCAGAGCGGGGACTCGTCGGAGCCGGCATTGTCCTCTGCCTCGTCCTCCGTCTCGCCCAACAGCGCCTCGGCCGCTTCATCGCCCTCTTTGTAGTCGGCCGCAGCCTCCGCCCCCCGCATGCGGTACCGCCAGCGCTCAAGGCGGCCCCTCGCGGAGTGGGCCGATGCACGAGTCGAGCAGCGCCTCCTGCTCCGCAGCGATCTGCTCCTCCGCCTGCAGGTGCTCCTGGAGGAGATGGTGGTTGTAGGTGGCGTCGACCTGCGCCTCCCGGAACTGCTCCTCATGCTTCTGCCTCACCGTGTCCATATATTGGGCACGAGCCTCGCCGATGGTCATGGTGCAATGCACCGGCGAGGATGGCGCGGAGGAGGGGGCTGGTGCCGGATCGTCGACTACCATGTTCTCCATTGGGACGTCTTCATCCTCCGGCTTCCTGCCGGCCAGCCAGTCGGCAGCAATGGCTGCCATCTCCTTGTGGTCCATCGTCCGCCCGTCGAAAAGCGGCTGGGCGCGAGGAAGCCATGGTGGGCGATAGTGGTGTGGGCGGGAGATTAGAGCGGATGCGGAATACTGCGGCTATGGCCGGCGCAACAATTTATTTAGCAATGGTGGGCGGCGGAGGGACGGACGTGTGCCCTGGATTAGCCGCCTCGGCAACCATGTATCATTAATGTGGGCGGCAGAAGGACGGACAGACGGCACTTGTGTCGTTTGAAGGCGGAGCAATCGCATGCACCGGGAAGCGGGGCGGGCGGCGCTGATGTTTCGGGCGGAAAGCGCGCGCGAGTGAGGGAGGCGATGCAGGTGGGCGAAGTCGGACTTCGTGCTTGGCAGCGGTCGGTCCAGCAACCGGACATCTTGGCTCGCCGGCTACCTCGCCGAGTGGCGGCGACAATCGAGCGATGGGCGTAGCTTCCGACCAGGAGCCGGCGCAACTGTCCAAGCCGGTTCATGCCGTGTTCACCATAGAGCAGGTGCGGCCGCACTTCGATGCCCTAATGGCGGAAGAGCTACCAGCGCAGGAGGACCTGTGCTGCAACCTCCGTCTCCTCAACAAGCACCGGTGAACAAGAAAACGACAATGCCGTTGCGGACATGTGGCCCTATGATCCTGGCTTCCCGAATAAGCAGCGGGCGCTGTATCAGACCATCCGTATGGCCGGCGAGGCCCTCTCCGTCGTCCTTCGAGTTTTTGCACTCGTCGTGGCGCCGTCGTCTCGCATTGTCAACATGGTCAACGGACATGAGGATGAGGAGATGACTTTACTTGGAGAGGATGACAGCAAGTGCCTCCTTATTAGTATATAAAACTATAATTTTTTTGCTTCATCCTGTTTTCTTGACATCACGGTCCCACACCATTTTGAAACTATGTATCCAATAAACTAGAGAATTGAAAAAGAAGAGGCCGACGGTGGGACCAAGCAGCTCGGGTAGTATTTGTGTTCGAGGTATGAGCACTGCAGAGTTTTTCTTGAAGCGATGTTTAGCCCAGATATTAATTTGTCTCCTCTGAACAACAAAGAAAACATCGCTGCAGCTATTAACTGGGCGGGCTGTGGCCCATCTAGCCCAGGCCAGATATCCAGCCCAAATATTAATTTTTTTTCAAGCTGAAAATGGCTAGCCCAGCTATACCTTTTTTTAGGAATACCCAGGCAAGGTCAAGTTGTTATTCTCCGTGACTGGCTGCAAATCTTTCCTAGGAGGGACGCATTAGGCTTAACAAGAAAATGGGCCTTAAGAAATAATAAATGGGATGTAATTATAAAAGCTGGGAGTAACTATAAAAAATGCACCAAACACGTAATTACTTTATAAAATATTATTTTTGGATATTGAAAATTTTAATTTCATTAATTGTTGCGTCTTGCCATAATGTTTACGTTGGATTTTACGTAATATAAATTTATATTGAAATTGTATTTAATCTGACTAGAAATTTCAGGATAAAAATATTTAGGATCCCATCAAAATGTGGGAAATTTTATTGAGTTCTGCTTTTGAGCGGTTGGTTGAAATGGGCTTTGTACTTTTAACAAAGCGTAAATGGGCTGTAGTAAATTCCATTAGAATTCAAAAACTGGCTGCACATTCTTACAAATCACAAATGGGCTATAAGTTCTCTGCCACACACTTGTGGCCTTACTAAGTTGTGGCGTCCCTAAAAAAAAAGAGTTGTGGCGTATGCAAAGCTTTGTCAACTTATAGTCAACACATGGTTCTAGCAGCAGTGGCCGTTAGATGTCCATCCAACGGATGTCGTGCTTCTTCTTCAATCTCGGATATTCTAGCTTCACCCGCCCAAAAAATGATTCCTCCCCCTGACATCTGGGGTGCACCATTTCGGAGGCTGACCTGTGGGCCTACTAAGTTGACAGGGACGGAGTGCTTTGTCAACTTAGTCAATATGAACGATTCTAGCTCCAGTGACCGTACGATGTCCATCCGACGGACGTAGTGCTTCTTCAACCTCTGGTCTTGTTCCTCCAGGCGCCCAAAGCAGCGCCGGTCGTGCCGCATGCTCCTGCCTCCCGTGGCCGGCTGTGCTGCCGCGGAGGCCTCACCGCCCCCTACTATTCCCACCGCTGGCCAGGCCCTGCGGCGACGGCAGCCTCACACCGCAGCCGAACCAGTGAACCCTCGTACTCCTCTCTGCGCGGGCTTCCACTGCCGCGTCTTCCCCGGCTCCACGTCGTCCCCTTCCTAGGCCTCGCCATCGTCCACCGCCCTGGTGCTCTCGGCGCGGCGTGTCAACATGGCCAAGGAACGACTTCCATCGGAAGAGTACTGTGCATGGAGAGGCTGACAGCTGGGTCCACAGCGGCCGCAAGGAAGTGCCTCCTTATTATGCACAAAATAATTATTCCTCCACACGGCGAGGGACCCACAGACAGAAAGCTGTATTTCGTGAAAAAAATGTTTCCCCACATTGCTGGGACTTACCAGGTACATCTTCGCACGCAAGGAAGTGCTTTCGGGCAAAACAAAAACGATTCGCCCCCTGACTGCTGGGACCCACCAGCTACATCTTCGCACGCAAGGAAGTGCCTGACAGTCGGGACACCTGGTCGAAGCGTACGTAGCGTTGTCATTCTGTCGTGAACGTGTACGTACATACTGGTCGATGTAGAGGCGTGCATGTGTCGTAGTAGAGGCACGCACGTAGCACGTACACATACGTACAGCGGCGAGTGTGCAAGAAACAAAATACGACCACGTGCGTACATACGGGCAGGATCTCGAACGCCTACTCGCGCATACGTACGGCCAGGGCTCGTGTACATGGCTGGGTCGGAATGGAGAGACAACATCGTCTTCGTGTTCATGGGGAGCCAACCGGCTGGGTCGGAACGGAATGCGTCATCATGTTCATCGGGAGGGCTTGGATGGCACAGCCGATGGAAACGAGGCCTGGCGTGCGCAGAGCGGAGAAATGGCCTTGTGTTCAGCAGCCACGTTAAAGCGGGATCCTGTTCGCCGGGAGGGTGCGGCATACCGCAAAATAGAAAACAGACCTCCCTACGGTGAATTGGGGTCTGATGACCGGGAGGGGTGTGGCGTACCGCAAAAGCAGAGAAGCAGACTTGTGTTGGAGCGCCTTCTGATCGAAAGCAGGGGATCCTGTTCATTGGGAGGGTGTGGCATACCGCAAAATGGGACTCCACGGGATCTTTGTTCATCTCCACCGTCGACCCCCTCCGGCCTCCACAGACTCTGTTCATCCACCGTCGACCTCCTCCGGCCTCCACTGTATTTGTTCATCCACGGGCTCCTGTTCATCCAGCCTCCACCGCGTGCTACTCCACTGGCTACTATTCAACCAGCCCTCTCCACGGGCTCCTGTTCAACCACCCCTCCACGGGCTACTGTTCATCCTGCCCTCCACCATCTATTGTTCATCCTGCCCTCCACGGGGTCCTGTTCATCCAGCCCCAACCGGCTCGATCGATCGGGGTACTGTTCATCCAGAGGCAACACCACGGGTCTGTTCATCCACCCCACTTTGAGGCTGTTCATCCACCCCCACCTGCGCTGCTGTTCATCCAGAGGCAGCATCGATCGGCTTCAGTTAGCAGCAGTAGCGAAGGAATCGTTCTATCGGGTTCAGTGAACAGCCATCAATCGACCGCTCGGGTTCAGTAACGCATAGCCTGCAGTGCAATCGCTTGGGTTCAGTTAGAGCCCAACGCCCTCGCTTACCTGCCAGCAGCGTCATTACAAGAGAAATGCTTGTCGCTCGGCCCCGACCACCCACGATAGCAAGGGGACTCCCGATATTTTCCACGCCCTTGCTTCTACCATGGTTTTTTCCGTCATGGGCGACCCAAAAGAATGTCATGCAGCTGCATCTCCGGCCCGCCGAGACGAAAAGCCCATTTTTGTCATGATTTTTGTAATAGAAGTAGGACCCCACCACATCTATGATGATACCGGGTTTTGTCACAATTATCGTCATAGAAGTGTCATAAGTATGACAGAAAAGATTTTTGTTCGGCCCAAAATGTCACGGATGTGTCTTTTTTTTCTAGTGTAGTGCTTAGGCGAAGCCCTCCGCCGGTAACTTCATCATCACCGTCGCCACCCATCGTCTTGTGGAACTCTCCCTCAGCCTCAAGCTGGATCAAGAGTTCAAGGGCGACATCGAGCTGAGCGATGTCTTTGAATGCGGAGGTGTAAATGCGTTCGGTGCTTGGATCGGTTGGTTCGCATAAGGCGTTCGACTACATCGATCGCGTTACTAAATGTTTCCGCTTTCGGTCTATGAGGGTACGTGGACACACTCTCCCATCTTGTTGTTATGCATCTCCTAGATAGATCTTGCATGATCGTAGGGAACTTTTTAAAATACTGCGTTCCCCAACGGTTTGCATCCTTGGCATCGATGTCTACTACACAACCTTTTTCTTGTAGGCGTTGTTGGGCCTCCAAGTGTAGAGGTTTGTAGGACAGTAGCAAATTTCCGTCAAGTGGATGACCTAAGTTTATCAATCCATGGGGAGGCGTGGGATGAAGATGGTCTCTCTCAAGCAACCACGCAACCAAATAACAAAGAGTCTCTTGTGTCCCCAACACACCCGATACAATGGTAAATTGTATAGGTGCACTAGTTCGGCGAAGAGATGGTGATACAAGTGCAATATGGATGGTAGATATGGGTATTTGTAATCTGAAAATATAAAAACAGCAAGGTAGCAAGTGATAAAAAGTGGCGTAAGCGGTATTGCGATGCTAGGAAACAAAGGCCTAGGGTTCATACTTTCACTAGTGCAAGTTCTCTCAACAATAATAACATAATTGGATCATATAACTATCCCTCAACATGCAACAAAGAGTCACTCCAAAGTCACTAATAGCGGAGAACAAAGCGAAGAGATTATGGTAGGGTCTGAAACCACCTCAAAGTTATTCTTTCCAATCAATCTGTTGGGCTATTCCTATAAGTGTCACAAACAGCCCTAGAGTTAGGTACTAGAATAACACCTTAAGACACAAATCAACCAAAACCCTAATGTCACCTAGATACTCCAATGTCACCTCAAGTATCCGTGGGTATGATTATCACGATATGCATCCACACAATCTCAGATTCATCCTATTCAACCAACACATAGGACCTCAAGAGTGCCCAAAGTTTCTCTGGGAGAATCAAGGCGAAAATGTGTGCCAACCCCTATGCATAGGTTCATGGGGCGGAACCCATGAGTTGATCACCGAAACATACATCAAGTGAATCACGTGATATCCCATTGTCACCCGCCAGATAAGCACGGCAAGACATACATCAAGTGCTCTCAAATCCTTAAAGACTCAATCCGATAAGATAACTTCAAAGGAAAACTCAATCCATTACAAGAGAGTAGAGGGGAGAAACAACATAAGATCCAAGCTGTAATAGCAAAGCTCGCGATACATCAAGATCGTGCAGAATCAAGAACACGAGAGAGAGAGATCAAACACATAGCTATTGGTACATACCCTCTTCCCGAGGGTGAACTACTCCCTCCTGCGTCATGGAGAGCGTCGGGATGATGAAGATGGCCACCGGTGAGGTTCCCCTCCGTGAGGGAGTGCGAGCAGGCTCCCGAGAGGTTTTGGTGGTTACACAAGCTTGCGGTGGCGGAAGTCCAGATCTATTATGTTCCCTGATTGTTTTAGGGTATATTGGTATATATAGGAGGAAGAAATACGTCAGGGGAGCCACGAAGGGCCCACGAGGGTGGAGGGCGCGCCCTAGGGGGTGGGCGCGCCCCCCTACCTCGTGGCTCCCTCGTTTATTTCCTGACGTGCACTCCAAGTCTATTAGGTTGCTTTCCTTCCAAAAGTAACTTCTCCAGAAGGTTTCATTCCGTTTCGACTCCGTTTGATATTCCTTTTCTTGAAACTCTTTGAAACAAAGGGAAAAAACGAGGAAGCCGACCTTTGGGCTCTGGGTCAATAGGTTAGTCCCAAAAATAATATAAAAGTGCATAGTAAAGCCCATTAAACATCCAAGATGGATAATATAATAACATGAATACTTCATAAATTATAGATACATTGGAGCGTGTCGGCATCCCCAAGCTTAATTCCTGCTCGTCCTCGGTAGGTAAATGATAAAAAGAAAGAATTTATGAAGTGTGAATGCTAGCGAGTGCACAAGTTTGATCAATGATAATTTCAATCACCTTTTCTAGCATCATTATATGTCATTACGGTAGCTCATATCATAAAACTTTGCATGATCAAGTAAAGAACTATTAACAGTTTAAAGTATAGATCATAAACTTTCTTGAAAACTAACAAACCGTGTTATTAGTCATCAAACAATTACAATTCATCTTATTTTCAGGAAGAGTCTATGTCAGAGCTTTGATTCAGCAAACTTAGCATACTCAACTATCATTTAGTCTTCCATGATTGCTACCACTCAAAGCATAGTTTTAGAACAAATAGTATTCATCGAACAAAGAGAAAGATAGGGGCTTAATGTGTCGCCTCCCAACCTTTTACCTCAAGGGTAATGTCAGCAGTAATAATTCATGCTCAAATATATTTGAATGGCCATATATGTAGATCTTTCCATCATATGATGCTTGCCAACTAAAGAGTAGGTTGGAATGAGAAGGAATACTACTGACTCTTGCATAAAAGTAAAAGATAGGCCCTTCGCATGAGAGGATGCATGGATTTGCGAGAGGTGCGAGCTCGAAGCGAAGCAGAGAGATGAAAATAATTTTGAGAGGTATGCTTTCATTGTCAACATAACGACCAAGAGTTCCCAATATCTTCCATACTACATAAATTATAGGTGGTTCCCAAACAGAAAGGTAAAGATTTTTACTCCCCCTCCACCAACAATCATCAATCCATGGCTTGCCCAAACAGCAGGTGCCTCCAACTAACATCAAACCTGGGGGAGTTTTTGTTTGTAATTATTTTTGATTTGATTTCAATCTTTTGATCATGGAATTTGGGCATCCCGGTTACCAGCCATTTTCTCGTGAATGATGGCCGAGTCCACTCATCGTGAGAATAACCCACCTAGCATGGAAGATGCTGCTAGCCCCTAGTCGCCACATAGTGATTCGGGCATACAAAACAGATTATTATTTGAAGGTTTAGAGTTTGGCACATGCAAATTTACTTGGAGCGGCAAGTAAATACACGCATATAAGTGAATATGGTGGACACTCATGGAAGAAACTTGGTTCAAGGAATTTGGATGCACAAGCAGTATACCCGCTTAGTACAGATATTTTGGCTAGCAAAGGGTTCTAAATAGCAAGCACCACATGTTAGAGGATCCAAAACAATATAACTTATACAAATATAGCCAAGCATAACTCATTATGTTTTCTTCCTTGTCCAACTTCAATTAATTTGCTCAGATTTGAAAATAATTAATGGGGATCACAATCATAGAAGATGTCCAAGATAGTATATTTATATACGAAACCTCCCTTCCTTCAATATTCTTTCATGAATTGTTCAAGTGACTAATGCAAAGTTTGCTAACCTTCAATAAATTTACCACCTCTACTTCTTTTATGTGAAGGCATTACTCCCCATGGGAAAGGCATATGAAACATATATAATTTCAGATTTATGACAATCAAATCATTCAACCATTTACTCATAGGATATAAGTGAAGCACACGAGTAAATGACAAACTACTCCAAAATGATATAAGTGAAGAACAATGAGTAGTTAAATAATTATGTAGCTATGTGAAGACTCTCTAACATTTAATAATTTCATATCTTGGTATTTTTATTCAAACAGCAAGAAAAGCTAAACAAAAAAAATAGCGCTCCAAGCAAAACACATATCATGTGGTGAATAAAAATATAGCTCAAGTAAAGTTACCGATGAGCGAAGGCGAAAGAGGGGATGCCATACAGGGCATCCCCAAGATTAAACTCTTGTTTATCCTTTAATATTACCTTAGGGTGCCTTGGGCATCCCAAGCTTAGGCTCTTGCCAGTCCTTATTCCATAGTCCGCCAATTTTTACCCAAAACTTGAAAACTTCACAACACAAAACTTAACGAGAAAACTTCGTAAGCTCCGTTAGCGAAAGAAAACAAAACACCACTTCAAGGTACTGTAATGAACTCATTATTTATTTATATTGTTGTTAAACCTAATGTATTTCAACTTCTCTATGGTTTATAAACTATTTTACTAGCCATAGAGTCATCAAAATAAGCAAACAACACACGAAAAACAGAATCTGTCAAAAACAGAACAGTCTGTAGTAATCTGTATCAAACGTATACTTACGGAACTCCAAAAATTCTAAAATAAATTGGTGGACCTGAGGAATTTGCCTATTAATCATCTGCAAAAAGAATCAACTAAATATAACTCTCCACTAAAAAGTTTTAGCTAATCTAAATTGGCGCTAAAGTTTCTGTTTTTTTACAGCATGATCATAAAGACTTCATCCAAGTCTTCCCAAAGTTTCTACTTGGCACAAACACTAATTAAAACACAAAACCACATATAAACAGAAGCTAGATGGATTATTTATTCCTAAACATAACCAAAAACCAAGAAAGTAAAATAAAATTGGGTTGCCTCCCAACAAGCGCTATCGTTTTATGCCCCTAGCTAGGCATGATGATTTCAACGATGCTCACATAAAAGATAAGAATTTAAACATAAAGAGAGCATCATGAAGAATATGACTAGCACATTTAAGTCTAACCCACTTCCTGTGCATAGGGATTTTGTGAGCAAACAACTTATGGGAACAATAATCAACTAGTATAGGAAGGCAAAACAAGCATAACTTCAAAACTTTAAGCACATAGAGAGGAAACTTGATATTATTGCAATTCCTACAAGCATATATTCCTCCTCATAATAATTTTCAGTAGCATCATGAATGAATTCAACAATATAACCAGCACCTAAAAGCATTCTTTTCATGATCTACTAGCATAGAAATTTTATTACTCTCCACATAAGCAACATTCTTCTCATTGAGAATAGTGGGAGTATCATAAGAGACTTGAATACTATAAATTGTTTCCACATTAAAAAGAGTAATGTTCAGATAAAGGGTACTCATAATCATGACAAGTTTTATAAATATAATCATCACTACTTTCTATAGCATAAGTTTCATCACAATAATCATCATAAGTAGCAACTTTGTTCTCATCATAATCGATTGAAACCTCTTCCAAGATAGTGGACTCATTACTAATTAAAGTCATGACCTATCCTAATCCACTTTCATAATTATAATAATAAGATTCAACATCCTCCAATATAGTTGGGATCGTTACTTCCTAAAGTTTACACTCTTCCAAACCCACTTTCATCAATATAATCATCATAAGTAGTTGGCATGCTATCATCACTACACATTTGCATATCAAAACTTGGGAGGCTAAAAATATCATCTTCATTAAACATAGCCTCCCCAAGCTTGGGACAAACATTAATTTCAGCAAATATATTCTCAAAAACATCATATTCATCAAACATAGCATCCCCAAGCTTGGGCCTTTTCATATCATAAGCATAATCACTCTCATTATTAATAGTATGGATAGCACCAATAGTATAGCAATTATCATATTCTTCCAAGCATGTGCCAAAAAGATTTTCAAGATCATAAGAAGTATCATTATCTTCCCAATCATAATCATCACAACAAGCAATATGCATAACGAGATCATCATCTAGTGCATCATCTTCCACAATTATTTTTGATTCATTTTCATGGGGCACAACAATAATAGGAGCAACATTATTTGGGAGAGATATCTTTTTACCTCTCTTCTTTTTCTTTTCTTCTTCTTCACCTCATGTGTGGGTTCAATCCTCTTTTTGGAGCTCCTTATTAATGAGATTGGTTGAATAGAAGGCTCCTCCTCGTTACCTGATTCATCATAAGAAATAATAGGAGAATATTGGGAAGTCTCTTCCCTTTCGTTAGCATTCTATTCATCTTCTATTTGTTTTCTTTTCTTTATGTAATTGGAAATATAAGGGTTTTCAATGCAATTCACCGCACAATACATATAAATCTTCTCTAGATCAAAACCAAGAAGTTTATAACGGGCAAATTCTGGAAGATGCTTAGTTATACGTTTCATTTCTTCGTAGCCCATAAGCAAACTAAGTTCATTATAATGTTCAAGGAAATCAAGTCATCAAAATCTTTGGACACGATTAGATCATGAAACAATTTGCATCGGATAGTTAAATGACCCGTTCATTGCAAACTTCACAAGTATGGCCAAGAAAATTTAAATTTTAGCACAAACATCTAGCCTTTCTTGCAACAATTTAGTTTCTAAGTGCTTATGACTCTTGCAATATCTATCTTCCCTATTTGGTGTGTAATTGCAAAGCCAAAGCACTCCACAAAAATTGACATGTTTATAGGAGACATTTTCATCATAACTAGTGCAATAATCATTAGTACCATGGATATTGAAGGAGTTCATACTAACAACATTGCAATCATGCTCATCATTCGAAAATTTAGTGCCAAACATTTTAATGCATTCTTCTTCTAACACTTTGGCACAATTTTCCTTTCCATCATACTCACGAAAGATATTAAAAGATGAAGCGTATGAGACAAACTCAATTCCATTTTTTTGTAGTTTTCTTTTATAAACTAAACTAGTGATAAAACAAGAAACTAAAAGATTCGATTGAAAGATCTAAAGATATACCTTCAAGCACTAACCTCCCAAACCTTAGCAGTGCGAAAGAGCTAAGTTGACGGGGTGTCGAGGTCTGGCTACCTAGCCTCCCCGACAGCGGCGCTGAACAGTAGCTTGATGTCTACTACACAACCTTCTTCTTGTAGGCGTTGTTGGGCCTCCAAGTCACGAGAGGTTTGTAGGACAGTAGCAAATTTCCCTCAAGTGGATGACCTAAGGTTTATCAATCCGTGGGAGGCGTGGGATGAAGATGGTCTCTCTCAAGCAACCTGCAACCAAATAACAAAGAGTCTCTTGTGTCCCCAACACACCCGATACAATGGTAAATTGTATAGGTGCACTAGTTCGGCGAAGAGATGGTGATACAAGTGCAATATGGATGGTAGATATGGGTATTTGTAATCTGAAAATATAAAAACAACAAGGTGAAAGCGATAAAAGTGGCGTAAGCGGTATTGCAATGCTAGGAAACAAGGCCTAGGGTTCATACTTTCACTAGTGCAAGTTCTCTCAACAATAATAACATAATTGGATCATATAACTATCCTCAACATGCAACAAAGAGTCACTCCAAAGTCACTAATAGCGGAGAACAAGCGAAGAGATTATGGTAGGAGTACGAAACCACCTCAAAGTTATTCTTTCCAATCAATCCGTTGGGATATTCCTATAAGTGTCACAAAACAGCCCTAGAGTTCGTACTAGAATAACACCTTAAGACACAAATCAGCCAAAACCCTAATGTCACCTAGATACTCCAATGTCACCTCAAGTATCACAGTATGATTATCGATATGCATCACACAATCTCAGATTCATCTATTCAACCAACACATAGGACCTCAAAGAGTGCCCCAAAGTTTCTCTTGGAGAATCAAGGCAACGTGTGCCAACCGCTATGCATAGGTTCATGGGGCGGAACCACTTAAGTTGATCACCAAAACATACATCAAGTGAATCACGTGATATCCCATTGTCACCACAGAGATAAACACGACAAGACATACATCAAGTGTTCTCAAATCCTTAAAGACTCAATCCGATAAGATAACTTCAAAGAGAAAACTCAATCCATTACAAGAGAGTAGATGGGGAGAAGCAACATAAGATCGAACTATAATAGCAAAGCTCGCGATACATCAAGATCGTGCCAAATCAAGAACCACGAGAGAGAGAGAGAGAGAGAGAGAGAGAGATCAAACACATAGCTACTCTTGGTACATACCCTCAGCCAGGGTGAACTACTCCCTCCCTCTCATCATGGAAGCGTAGGGATGATGAAGATGGCCACGGTGAGGTTCCCCCCTCCGGCGAGAATGCGAGCAGGCTCCCGAGAGGTTTTGGTGAATTCTGAGAGGCTTGCGGTAGGCGGAACTCCAGATCTATTATGTTCCGATCGTTTTAGGGTATGTTGGTATATATAGGAGGAAAATAAATCGTCGGGGAGCCACGAGGGGCCCACGAGGGTGGGCGTGCCCTAGGGGGTGGGGCGCGCGCCCCCTATCTGATGGCTCCTTCGTTCTTTCACGACATGCACTCCAAGTCTATCGGTTGCTTTCCTTCCAAAATAACTTCTCCAGAAAGTTTCATTCCGTTTGAATCTGTTTGATATTCCTTTTCTTGGCTCTTTGAAACAAGGGAAAAAAACAGAGGAACTAGCCTTGGGCTGCGGGTCAATAGGTTAGTCCCAAAAATAATATAAAAGTGCATAGTAAAGCCCATTAAACATCCAAGATGGATAATATAATAGCATGAATACTTCATAAATTATAGATACATTGGAGACGTATCAGCGTCCCAGTCGTCGGACGACTGCTGGACCACCAAGTCCGAGTCGGCGTAGCACAGCACTCGGCGGATGCCAATCTCTTTGGCCAGTTGGAGCCCGTGGACAAGTTCCTTGTACTCGGCCACGTTGTTGGAGGCAGCAAAGTGAATTTTCAGCGTGTATCCGAGCTTATGCGCCTTTGGGAGAGGTGAGGGCGATCTTGGGCTCCGAAACGGTTCGCATCTTGAGCCATCAAAGTTCATCCTCAATGGGTGGGAATCCGGTCTTTGGCGGCGAGTCTTGGGTCTCGGCCCGGTCGGCGAAATCGTCCAGCACTTGGGATTTTATGGCGGTGCGAGGCCGAGTAGAGGATGGTGTGGGAAGCTAGCTTCGATGGCCCGCCATGCCGGCCTGATGCATCTCTGTTGCCTATGATCTCGGCAAGTGGCGGTGGTCTGGAGACTAGCCGTGATGGAGTGCTCTTGAAGAAATCTTGCTTGAGCTTCTTGGCGGCAAAGTACATGCCGTAGCACATCTTACGGTAGTGGGGGTAATCACCTTGGAAGGCGAATGACACCTCCTCTCGAGGGTAGTAGGCGGGCCTCTGGGCCGGTTGTGCCTTGCCGTCTTACAGGCGCTCGACCATGATCCTTTGTGACCAACGGCTAGTGGCAGCGATGTAGAGGAGCATGGGCTCCTTTGCAGCTTGAGGCGCCGAGCGAGGCGGCGTGGTCGGCATCTTCTTGAGTTGTAGGAAGGCCTCGTCCGCCTTGTCATTCCACTCGAAGTGAGTGGTTTTCTTCATTAGCTGGTACATGGGAAGAGCCTTCTGCCCAACCTTGAGTAATGAAACGGTGAGGGATGCTAAGCACCGGTGAACTTATGGATGCCTGTGACGGGTGGAGTCTCTCCATACGCTCCAATGGCCTTGATCTTCACAGGTTGCACTAGATGCCGCGTTCGGAGACAAGGAAACCAAGGAGTTGGCCGGTGGGACTCGAAGACACACTTCTGGGTTGAGCTTGATTTGAAAATGGGCGCAAATTATCAAAGGTCTCCTTGAGATCCTCCGGGAGGGTACCTCGCTTCTAAGTCTTCACCACAATATCGTCTACATAGGCGTGGGCAATTCTGCCGAGTTGGCAGGAGAGCGCCACGCATGCAAGCAGCTAAAGCGTGGCACCGACATTTCTCAAGCAGAATGTCATGGTCGGAGTAGCGAAGGCTCCGAATGGTGTGATGAAAGCGGTCTTGACCGATCGGCGGGATTCGATTTGATCTCGTGGTGGCGGAGTAGGCATCAGGAAAAACGATAGCTTCGCATCCGGTTGTGGAGTCAATCACTTGGTCTATACAGGGGCAGAGCAAACAGATCTTTGGGGCAGAGCTTGGTTGATGCTAGTGTAGTTAATACACATGCTCCACTTGTTGTTCTTCTTCGCAATTACCAAAGGACTTTGGGTTGGCAAGCCACTTTGGGTAAAAACACTTCCATGATGAAGATGGCTGCGAGGCTCAAAGAGCAATCTCTTAACCAACAATTCTTCTCTTCCTCTTCGACAGGCGGCGAAGGGGTTACTTGACCTAGATTTTGTGTTAGAGCTGACCGCGTGAAAGCTTGTGCTTTCGGCCCGAAATCCATCGGAACACATGGCATGTCCTTGGGAGACCATGCCCAAAGATGTCCCGATTCTCATGGAGGAAATTCATGAGAGCTTGCTTTCCTAAAGCTTGCTACTCGAGAGTTTTGTCCATACGATGGCGTGCCTCTCTAGGTGCTCCGGGTCCAAGGGTATCTTCTTGGTTTCTTTGGCCGCTTTGGAAGGAGCTCCGGGTTCCCAACTCCTTAGGGAATCTGGCAGCAACGAGTCCGAATTTGCTCGCTTGTCGTAGCCATGGCCACAACCCGGTCAAGGAGCCAGCTTCTCCCAAAAGCAATCGCATAAGGGACCAATCTGGCCAATGGGGCCATTGCTGGCGGCTGCACATCTTGACCGACTTCTTGTAGTCACCGGCTATGGTGATGCTGCCCTTGCCAAGTACCCCTAGGATCTTCATCTTGAGAGTAGGCATAGTGCGGCACCTACCCTATGAACATTGTTGAGGGATAACTTCGCGAGACACTACTAGGAAAAGGCCTACTAATGGCGCACCGGTTTGCCTACTAATGGCACACACTGCATTGGTGCGCCATTGGTATCAACCGCCACCCAAGTATTTTTACTAATGGCGCACCAGCATGTCACGCCATTAGTATAGGCTTATGATGCGCCATTAGTATAGAGCCACTAGTCGCGCCATTAGTATAAACCCTGATGCGTGCCATTAGTATTTTGTGAATTTTGAAAGGCGGGGAAAATAGTAGTAGGCATACCTTGGCTCTAACCCCCACCCTGCGCCATTGCTATTTTTGAATTACTGAATTTGGATGCACGGAATCCACGATTTTTTGCCCATTTTTTGCTCGTTTTTTTGCATGATATTATTTCAAATTTTGTTCCTGTTTTTTGGATCTTGTGCGTTCTTTTCTGCCGGAGAGGAGTTCGCGGAGAGGAGGGAGGAGGAGGTGACATGGCAGGCGCTCGCCTACATCGCCATGCCCGGAGAGAGGAGGAGGGGGTGTCGCCCGAGGAGGTTCACCGGAGCATGGGAGAGGAGGAAGGAGAAACCATGTGAGGGGTGGGAGGAGAGAGGGAGGAGGGGAGCTCACCGGGAGGAGGAGGGAGGAGGAGCTCACCGGGAGATGAGGGAGGAGGAGCTCACCGGAGATGAGGGAGGAGGGAGCTCACGGGAAGGAGGGAGGAGAAACCCGTGAGGGGAGGGAAGGGGAGGAGAGGGGGAGGAGAGGAGGAGGGGGGAGGAGGAAGGTCGCCCGGAGGAGGAGGAGGAGGGAGGAGGAGGTCGCCGAGGAGGAGGAGGAGGTCGCCGGAGAGGAGGAGGAGGTCACCGGAGGAGGAGGAGGGTAGTATGGTGGAGGAGAGAAGGGAAGATGGAGTGGAGGGTGAAGGAGAGGGAGGAGGAGGAGGAGGAGGTCGCTTGGAGAGGAGGAGGGTAGTATGGTGGAGGAGAGAAGGGAAGATGGAGTGGAGGAGTGGAGGAGAGGTGGAGTGGAGGAGAAGAATATGAAAAGAGAGTAAGGAGGAGAGGACCACGCTTGACCATATATCTGACATGTAATGGCAGCACTATGGGCGAGTCGCGCCATTACTATTTTTATTATTTTTATTTTTTTACACTGAATGGTTTGAAGGCGGGAAGATACTAATGGCGCACCATGGGCAGGTGCGCCATTAGTAATGGCCCTAATTTTTTGATTTATTTTGAATTTTTAAAGGCGGGAAGATAGTAATAGGCGCACCATGGGCAGGTGCGCCATTAGTAAGTTTGAATTTTTTGAAGTTTTGCCTCTCTAGATCTTAAAAGCCCGTATCTTTTTTTCTGTTTAAGGTTTTTGAGGATTTTGAAAATGTTTAACGGAGTTCCCCGTTAAATTCGAGGATGTAACTTTTCGAGGTAGATGATTTTTCATATAAAAACTTTTTCATCCGAAAGTTCGGTATGCAAAGAGATTATGCCCATTTTTACAAATTCTCTGAGAGATTTTGCAAAAAGAATCGAAAATTCATGTATGTAAATTTTGCTAACAACTAGACCATATCACACATGGGAATCTTATTTTCTTTTATTTTTTGACATTTCTATCATTTTTCTTTTATTTTTTTGAAACCTGAAAAGGCGGTCAAGGGGGTGCGATTCGAGGAGCGTTTGGGCCAAATTACCTAATGGCGCATCGTGAGATGGTGCACCATTACTAGTTCAAATAGTAATGGCGCACCACTCCCCACGATGAGCGATTAGTGGATTTTGAAAATAGAAAAAAAATTACTAATAGGCGCTTAGTTAAGGATGTGGTGCGCCATTAGCATTACACACTAATAGGCGCCTTACGAACACATGGTCGCCATTAGTATTTAGTAATAATGGCATATCCACATATGCAGTGCGCCATTAGTGTCACATCCCATCTATAGCCACTTTTCCTAGTAGTTGAAAATTAAAAAATTCCACGCATCACCAAGATCAATCTATGGAGAGACTAGCAGCGAGAGAGGGATTGCATCTACATACACCCTAGAATCGCGGCGTGGGCGTTATAAGAACGCGAGATGAAGAATGCATTACTTCATGACGATTCAGATCGCGGTTGATTCGATCTAAAGCGCCGAACAACTTGAGCGCCTCCGCGTTCAACACACATACAGCAGACGGGGCGTCTCCTCCTTCTTGATCCAACAAGGGGAAGGAGAAATTGGGGAAGAACTGCAGGCAACTGCAGCGGCATGGTAGTGGAGTTACGGTGCGAGTTCTCCCGGACTGAGGCCGCCAACCGGCTTCTACTACTACGGAGGAGGAGGTGTTGGGGAGGAGAGGCTGCGCCGAAGGAAAGGTGCGGCAGACCCTCCCACCTCCCACTATTTATAGGGAGCAAGGGAGAGGGGGCCCGGCCCTCGAGATGGATCTAGAGGCGGCGGCGGCAAGGGGGAGGCTTGCCCCCCAAGCCAAGGGGCGCCCCTTTAGGAATTCCCCCAACCCTAGGCGCATGGGCCCTAAGCGGGTTTGGCGCCGGGTCCCACCTAGGGGTTGGATTCCCTCCATATTCAGTCC